>JAOPUL010000839.1:2679900-2704225 GCA_027564515.1 Octopus rubescens | reverse complement strand
TCACCCACATATACATACACAATATATATGTGTGTGTGTGTGTGTGTATTATTATCTTTTACTGGTTTCCGCCACTGGACTGCAGCCATGCTGGGGCACCGCCTTGAAAGATTTTTAGTCAAATGAATCAACCCCAATTCATTTTTCTTTTAAATTCATACTTATTTTAGTGGTCTCATTTGCCAAAACATAAACAAATCAACACCGGTTGTTAAGCAGTGGTGGAGGACAAACACAGACACAAAGACACACACACATAGCTATGCATATATATGCAACGGGCTTCTTTCAGTTTCCATCTACCAAATCCTTTCACAAGGCTTTGGTCTGTCTGAGGCTATAGTAGAAGACACTTGCAGCAAGACTGAACCCAGAACCATGTGGTTGTATAGCAAACTTCTTACCGCACAGCCACACCTGCATCTATACACATATATATAATCATAATATATCATTATTATTATCATTATTATTAATGCCTCCGGGGTCGACCTTGCCTTTCAGCCTTCCGGGGTCGATAAAGTGAGTACCAGTTGCAAACTGGGGTCGATAAAATCAACTACTCCCCTCCCCAAAAATTTCGGGCCTTCGTGCCCAGTATAGAAAGGATTATTATTCTGGTATTTGGAATATAAATTAACATGAAAATTTGATGTAAAGTGTTAATTTAAATCACTTTCAAAACCGGAAGTTTATATCATAGAGCCAGGAGCAGTCTTTTAACACTCCTGATACTAGCCAGCTTGGTATCAAAAAGGTCAATATCAAAATATTGAGAGGCTAATGTAGATATTAAAAAGTACCAATTGCTATTCTGACTACCTTTCTTTACCTTTTAATACCAACCCACCTGAGATCACCCCTACCTCTATGATACAAACTTCCTGTTTTAACCCTTTAGCATTCAAACTGACTATATCCGGCCCAAATATTCTAAAATATTCTATTAGGTTCAAACTGACCAGACCAGGCCTCTCAAAGCTACAAGATAATGTATGATTAATTCAAAACAGTGAATAAACAATCATTACATTTGACAGAGTAATCTAAATGCTAAAGGGTTAAAGTGATCTAAATTCAAATCTTCTGTTAAAATTACATGTTAATTTATGTTCCAAACACCAGCTTAATAATGATAAAGTGAGTTTACTAAGTTCTTCATTATTTTTGAAATTAACTGAAACAAAAGCAGTGTATTACAACAGAAATATGGTAACAAAAGGACCAAATAATATATTTTTCATATATGCCACACTTACTTTTCAATTTCAGTTTCTTATTTAGCTTTATTGGAATTGTGAGAAAATGGTAAAATAGAAGGAAAAGACACAAAATATTTAAATAATTCTGTGAGAATCTAGAAGCCAGTAACATCATCAGATGAGCAAGAAAACCCAATATTCTGGATAAATGAGTTGATGTGATATTGAAGGAAAAGAAAAAGGTACAAGATGAACATTTATGATTATGTTCCATAATGGAGATCAACAAAAATGATTTAGAAACATTTTTCCATTTTGAAACAACATTAAGAGAAAGGAGTGAAGGCTATTACCAACATCAATATACTTTTATTATTATTTCAGCAATGATGATACAGGTAACACCAGCAAGGACGACTAAATAATGATTTTATTATGTAATATAACAATAAAATTAAATGATAGGGTTTCACATTTTTGGTCGTCAGACAAATCTAATATTTTTTATTATTTTTTATTATTGTTATTTGACACCAATAAATAGTAAGTAATATTACATAAAGGAAGACAGTTTCAAACAAAAAGAATGCCAGATATTGATTCTTTCTTGTAAGAGCTGATAAAAAGTTCAAAGACTGTGAACCCAAGGTTCAAATGCTTCCTAGATGTACTTAACCTTTTCTCTTTTTTCTGGGATAGATAAAATAAATACTTGATCATTTATTTAAGAAGAGCAACATGTCAAAGTGTGTATAACTGACAAGATAATTCATCTTGAAATTCACTGCTTCAATTTGAAATCTTATTAGTCTTTGAAAGCAAATCTGTGATACTCTATTCTATTTAATGCAAGATTATCAACACTTGTAAAGGGTAAAGACCCCCTTTGGTCACGAATGACCATGGGATTGCACCTAGAAAATTCCCCTCCAAGGCACAGGTCTGGACAAAGTTGTTTGTGGAAGACAAACGATGTTGTCCAAGGGAAAGGCAAAGGCCGATACAGCTTGGCACCAGTGATCTCACAACTCATTTCTACAGTTGAGCGAACTGGAGCAACATGAAATAAAGTGTCTTGCTCAAGAACACAACACACAGCCTGATCCAGGAATCGAACTCACAACCCCACGATTGTCAGCCCAATGTTCTAACCACTGAGCCATGTGCTTTCACATCAACCCTCATAACTCTTCAGAAATTGAGAATTGCTCTTCTGAAAAGACTTCAATGATTGACAAAATAGGGTTAAGAGATTGATTGAAACATTAGACAATTTAACTATTACATTCTGCAGACACATGGAGACATTCTATGACTAAATTATGGGTCTTAGAACTTAAGTAAACATTACACAGCAACATATCCTTTTGTTGAATCCTTACATGAAAAGGAAATCTAAACTATTCAAACAAGTTAAAAGTTCATGAAACACATCATACATCATAATTAGGAAAGAAAATATAAATAAATAAAATGAATTATCGTATTTTCAAACAATCATGTTAATCATTAATAATTAAAGTACATCTTTGGTTTTGAATTTCAACAATGAATTCACAGCCATCTGCACATAATTGTTTATTATCATTAAAATATACATATAGCCAAAAGTAGACTGGAGTCTGGTGCAGCTCCCCAGCTTGCCAGTTTCCAGTCAAACCGTCTAACCCATGCCAGCATGGAAAACAGACGTTAAATGATGATGATGATGACGATACACTCTCATATATATATATATATATATATAACCAGGTGTGCTGATGCAAATGCCTACGCACGAAACTCTCGGCCCTTGAGTAACTCTGTTGCTTCTGCTAACATTAATAATAAAATATATATAATGAAATATTATTTTCACGGACTTGTGTTTTTTATCAAAGTCTTTATTCTTTGTTGACGTCTATTGTTATGGAAAGGGTTCGGCTCAAAGTGATATTAGTGAATTATCAATGGAGAGAGGGGGGATTAGGAGGATCAAAAAATAGAGGGGGGGGACAAAAAGGTTGTGAGACGTTCTACAAATGGTTTTTTGTTGTTTACTGGGAATTTCAAAAAAGGAGTAGTAAATATGTGTTCTACGCAGTATGTTTAATAAGACAACTAATCTGAACACGTATCAAATAAAATACTTGTGACAAATCGCACGTTTTATATTCTCTACTTATTTACGAACGAGAAACATGAGTCAGCTAGGGATACTACGCGGTCGATCGATCTGCCTGTCTGAAATAGTAACCAAATTTCCCTCAAATTACACGCTACTATTTTAAATAAAGAAGGATAGGCATAACTACACAAGTGTACCCTACCCCGAATTTGTATCCTCATAATTCAGAAAAGTGGAAATATTTTAATGAAATTTTCTACAAATAATTTTCAAATGGTGTAGACTGCCATTATATTGAAATTTAATGTGGGGAAAAAGGTGAGATCGCACATATATATATATATATATATATATAATGAAACTTGAAATTTTGTTAAACTTAAGTGTGTGTGCGTGCCCACCAATATTTTTTGTTGTTGTTTACATTAATTCCGATATAATCGTAATCTACACCATCTGAAAGGTATTTGTAGAAAATTTCACTAAAAGATACCAATTTTTCTGAAAGTTATAAGGAAACAAAGTCGGTGTCTAGGTATGCCGAAGAATACATTGGTCACGGTAGTAGTCCCTAATATACAAACATGATGAGATGGTTACGATTAGAATGCTTTTGATTATAGATCTGCTTGATCATAGCTGACCTGAGACAATACAACATATAAAAAAATCAAGATTCGCTGTATTTTAACTGACAGCAAAACACCTCCGAACGACTTCATAAGCATAAAAGCTCCACACACACAAATTCTGAGCAAACCTATCCGCAGAATGTCTGGAAATTTTATTCTGCTTGAAACGTTATATAATACCTCTTAATGAGCAAATGTTATTGCCAGTAATAAGGTACAAACTAAACCCAAAACGCAGTATTCGGTGACGTAATAGTGTTGGTAATAATTTTTTTTTTTTAAACTATAAAATGAATGTTCTCAAACTTCGAAACAACCCTGATTTGCAATTAGATAAAACTAATTTATTACTTAATACGCTAATAACGCAATTTAATCCTACCTCACAAAAGTAGTGTTTATTAACATGTTTCGGTTATTATATATTAAGACAGGAAAAATGATTTATCTTTTTTAAATCGACAGATTAAGAAACTTTTATTTCACTTTATCTTTTCGGTCATTCCCGTTTTCTAAGTAAATTCAGTTAAAGAATATAAAGACGTAGTTCGTTTATGTCATAGTTTCAAGAGGAAATTTTCAATAGTGTAATTTCCCGTTGATTTCGAGACAGACATATTACACTCAGGATATTTAAGAGAAGGAAATAACAGGAATAACAGGAAACAGTGACGTAGATAGGTTGGGGGGTTTTTTTCCCACTCGACACCTCAATCGTTTTTATTTGTTCAATGAATAACAGATACAGGTATAAATTAATATAATGAATACAGTTGATTCCTTGGAATCAATAGAACAGAAAGAAAAAATGTAGAGGGGAAAAATAGGGGGAAGCAGCGGAGGATAAGGGGCACATATCCCAGGACAAGGGGGGCACTCTACCGCGGAGAATGGCCAGCGACACTCACTGTAGTAGCCACTCCACTTGGGGAGGGGGCTCATTCCTCCGGTGGGCCGCAGCTATCCCTATTTTGCGGAGGAAGTCAGTGATACAAGGACCAAGATCACCAGACATCTCGACGGCTACCGGCACGAACTGATAGCAGCCGGCCAAGCTCCTGTACTTGTTGACCCTCCTTTCCTCCGCGTTGCGGGCTGCAACACCGGGGTTGCTCGCACACGCAGAGGCGAGGCGTTGAGCCATCCCGATGTGGATGCACTCATCATCAAGAAGGGTACCGGTAGATGAGGAGGGCACGCATTGAGGTTATGTGCCGCTATTTGGCTGCGAGACAGAACGGAGGTAGGTGAAGCGGTGCTGTTAGAGTGATGCCTCGAGCCGCTCGAGGGTAGACTTACATTGGATGTCGTCCCAGTAAAAGCGGAAATGATTTCAACTGAATGACCGGCCCCATCTACAAACGTAAATCAAATATTGGCCATAGCTTGAACAAAGATGGCGGATTACATACTGAGCTTAATTAACAATAAGTTTATTAATTCTGTTTCGAAGTTTTAGAACTTTGGTAAAAGATGAGAACCATTAAATCAAAACAACAAAAAAAAAACCGTTAACATAGTTTACATTGTTTATTGTAGTAGCTATAAATACTGATACTAGCCAGGAATTCGAAAAAGTTGTTTTATAAAACTTGTTTGCTCGTGATGGGAAAACAAGAGTAATAAATACGCTCTAAAGCGACGAGCTGGCAGAATCATTAGCACGCCGGACAAAATGCTTAGCGGTATTTTGCTCGTCTGTACGTTCTGAGTTCAAATTCCGCCGAGGTCGACTTTACCTTTCATTTTTTTTTTCGGGGTCGATAAAATAAGTACTAGTTGAACACTGGAGTCGATGCAATCGACATACCCCTCCCCCGATATTGCTGACCTTGTGCAAAAATTTGAACCCAATAAATACACCTACATTTCAGAAAAAATATTAATTTGAAAGATTTGAATCATTTGGAGGATTCTTGATTCTCTACGATTTTATTACTCCAAGAAACCGTAAAGCTTGAAAACCTATTCCTGTGGTCACGCAACCATCAAATAAATTATTTCTACTGGTGAAGTATCAGCGAGAGTTAGTCTCTTAATAAGAATTGACTATTACTATGTACGTGGAGCGTTATTACATGACTGTGTATTTATTAGAATAATTAAGTAATGATTATTCTCTCATAGAAAGAGTTGAGGATGAATTTATAAAAGATAAATTGGAAATTATAAAAACGAATCATCTAAAACAAAGCCTTTAATTTGAGTCACCCTGTTGCTTCTGATAATATTTATATATATATATATATATATACAAAATAGATGGCCAAAAAGGCCACAAGCCGTAATACATATTACTGGGTAGGTAAGAATTATTAACAAATTAATGTCCCCTGTCAATACAATTATCAGACTTTAATTTAATAAGCTTGGAGATTTTCGGCTCCTATTTCTAGTAATACAGGCTCTCTCCGTGAGCCCTCTATTCATTAATATATATATATATATATCCACACGTATACGCACACATATACACACACATATATGCACATACATACACATACACACATGCATATATGCGCACTCATGCATACAAATACAACATATCTACCCCCCGCATATATAACCATCCACTTACACACATACACACTCACACAAACATGCACTCATACATACACGCATACATACGTACAAACAAAATTTACAAACACAAAATACACACCCACACCCACCCACATCTACTCACTCCCACCCATATCCACTCACACCACCCACACAAACAAACTATATAAACACAAAATATCCACTTATACCCACCCACACCCACATACGCACACATACACACATGGCGCGCATGCACATACATACACACGAACATGGCACACGTACACATACACGCACACATACACACGTACATGACACACACACATACACAAGTACATGGCACACACACATACGCATATACATGGATACACGCATATACATGGATACACGCTGACTGACCAACCTGCTTGTTCAAGACTGCTTTGAACTATAAATCATAGAGATAAGCAACATCCACCCACCCTATACCTCACCACTCTATATCTCACCACTAACAACCCTAGAGCCGTAAAAATAAAGACATCCCCCGACTACTACTACCACCACACCTTATACCCCATCAACCACTACTTATATCTCACTACTACCACTCACTACTACCAACCACTACCTATACCTTACTACCACTAACACCCCACCCCCATCATACCATGTGACCGGCAAACCCATTGTACCCATCTGCGAAACTCCGAGTAACCACGGGTGCAGATCAAACTGTTTTGAACAAAACATGCAACTCCCACTACTAATATATATATATATGTGCGTGTGTGTATGTGTGTGTGTGTGTGTGTGAGTCTGTGTATGTGAGAGAGAGAGTCCAAATTTTAGCAAGTTATCTGTATACAACTATTTTTGGTAAAAACTATTTCAATTAATAAACTCGTCTCCGAGTACGAGCTGTAAACAATAACTACTTCGTTTGCATGCCTTGATAGCAGCTGGACGTGTTCTTCGCTGCTCTGATCAGTCAGCAGCTGAAGACACAGAAATACTATTACAACTGAAAAACAACTTTTAAAAACTGGAATATCTATAATTTTCTTAGTATTTAAAATTTTCTTCTAAATAGTTTTAATAGCTTGATTATCTACAGTTTTCTCTGCACGAACACACAAATAATCATCTTTAAAAACTTTAATATCTACAATTTTCTGTGAATATTTAGAATTTCTTTTCACTCTGACTAGTCGAATATGATTATCTACAGTTTTTTCTAGAGTAAAACACACATGATCATCTTTAAAAACTTCAATATCTACAATTGTAGGCGAATGTTTGAAATTTTTTTCTCTCTGACTAGTCGAATATAATTATCTACAGTTTTCTCTGGACGATCACACAGATCATCATTTTTAAAAGCTTTAATATGTACAATTTTCTGTGAATATTTAAAATTTCTTGTCTCTCTGACTAGTCGAATATTTAAATATCCTTTTTTCCTGCAGAACACTCTTAAACGCCTACGACTATCTAACTTAAGCAATTTCAAAATGAGTGACTCTCTGTGAGTATATAATCCTTTATTTTCTCCTAGCCTCCCGAACACGCAAACATACCTCTTTCACATCCAGGATAATTTGTAGCATCTCCAAACTCTTTCCAGAACCGATAAAAACACAGAAGATAAGCAGCTGTCAATATTTACAAACTGTACGATTACAAAAACTGTAAAGCACAGCAAAATTGTAAAAGGAAAAAAAATATACAAAAAAAATTAAAGGGTGAATATATATATATTTTCTTTCTATCAGTAATGAAAACTCACAAGGTGAGTTGGTTCTCTCCATGGTCTCCCAACGCCCTCATTGATCGCTGTGGTAGTAAACACCTCTGCTGACCGCTAGGGTGTGTGACCGCTTCTTTGTTGAACTCTTCGTCAGCATCTGCTGACCCTATTTAGACTGTTGGTTTGGCTGTGTCCACCAAGCTGCGTCTCTTCCTTCTACTATCCCCGAAACCTCATGTATTTATGACTATCTCAAGTACAAGGCAAAAGTCAAAACTGAACAACATTTAATAATACTATACAATAGTAGTATTAGCAGACTAAGCAGCTCATAACAACGATGATAACGCCTAATCTGTTGCCATGGCTACAAAGGGTGGCCACAAGGACAGAGACAGCGACAGTAGTGGTGGCAATCACCGATGGCCACTGCTGCTGTAATGATATGGTAGTGGTAATGGTAACGATAATAATGGCGAAGTGACAATAATGGTAAAGATATTAATAACTGTTTCTACATCAGCCACACGGGGCTCAATATTTATAATATCAATGTAAAACAAAAATGTCTTACGAAACCAAAAGTAAAATTAAAACAGTACACCAAATCCCTTGACCTATGGTTTATCTGGAAGCGCATCTCCCCAGGGAAGAGCCAGCCTGGAGTCGAAAAGTCATTAACTGGCACAAACTCTTCTCCAAATACGGACCTGGATGGTCACTTGAACGGGAACTGTCCCAACTCGAGCCGTCCAAGTTCGCCACCACAGCCAGCACAGAAAGAAAAAAGAAATAGGAACAAATGGACCCGAGAAGAGTATAAAGAAGTAATATACATTTGTTACTAGTCATTAGGTAAGCCATCTCAAGAGAGACACACCGGAAACTCTTACAAAATATGGAGAACACAAAATCAATACAGCAGACCCTATTTGGACGAGAAGAAGTTAGCAAATGTTAGGAGAGATATCTTTAGAAATAATAGACTCACAGATAGTGAAATAAGTGCGATCAAGCACACAACGGAAAATGACCTAAATATAAGGCAGGAAGGAAATGAAGAATCAGATGAAAGACTGTCATCTGACCAAAGCACGCAAAGGCCTGAAGATATGAGAAATTCTCTTGAATATGCTAAAGATAGCCAGGAAAGTGATAAAACAACAGTATTTGAAGATCACACATTTGCTGAAGAACACAGAAAGTCTATGATAGAAATGAAGCAGAAAATTTTGAATACGCTTGCAGTTATAAGGCATACAAGTATGAATGATAGAGAACCACTTCATAAACTCTCAACTACAAGCCAAAATAAAAAACAAATTAAAATTGGCAACTACGTAACAAATGAAATCATACAAAAATTAAAACCTGATTTTATTGAGTTAAATGAAATTATTTACGCATCTGCTAGGGCAATTGAAACCAGCTCTATGACCCCGAAAAAACAGAGAAAACCAAACCTGGGAAGAAATCCAACCTGGAGAAGTAAAATTGAAAAAGCGATTGAATTCATGAGAGGGGAAATGTCAATATTAAATGAACTAATCTGTGGAAATGATGTAAGATCCAGAAAAGGAAGAAAGATGAAGAGAAAATATGGATTCTCATTAAGAGAAGAACTGATATTAATAAAAGAAACGCTGAAACAAAAAGTCCAAACAAAAGCTCCAAGAATACGAAGATTTGAGAAGAGAAACAAGTTGTACAAGCAAAATAAGCTGTTCACATCCAATGCCAAAAGATTCTACAGAGACATAGGAAAGGAGAAAGTAACCGTTAAAGATCCCCCCTCCCATGGAAGTAGTTGAACACTTTTGGAAAAAGATTTGGAGTGATGAGATGTACAATGAAAATGAAGATTGGATTAGACGTACAGTAGGATCCTGCCAAAATTTACAAGAACAATCATGGGAAGACATCACAATAGCAGGCCTAAGGATGACACTCATGACAGCCCATAAATAGAAATCCCCGGTAAAGATAGGGTGCCGAATTTCTGGCTCCCATCGTTCCCATGCGCACACGGAAAGTTAGTTCAGCTGCTCAATGAAATTATGAGGGACCCAAAGAAAACATGTGAGTGGTTAGCAAGTGGTATCACTTACCTACTCCCAAAGAATAATGAAACCAAAGTTCAAAAAAACCTTTGGCCCATAACCTGTTTATCCACCACTTATAACATTCTAACATCTACCCTTGTGGAGAAAACATATGCATTTATGGAAAAGAACGATATTTTCCCCACTGAACAAAAAAGGGTGCCGTCGAGGCTCATACGGATGCAAAGATCAACTCCTAATTAATCGGGTGATCGTTGAGAACTGTCAGAACAAGCGCAGAAATCTCAGTTCCGCATGGATTGATAACAAAAAGGTTTTCGACAGCATACCGCATTCATGGATCTTTAAATTGCTGGACATTTTCAACATTTCTCCCGTGATTTCAAACTTTCTGAAGCATAATATGTCGTTATGGAATACGAATCTCCAATTATACCACTCTACTGGAGTATTAGCTTCAGACAATATAAACATCAACTGTGGAATTTTTCAAAGTGGACTCACTTTCACCCCTAATATTCTGCATAGCTCTAATACCCTTTACAAGTGAACTTAACAGAACAGGGTATGGGATAAAACTGACAAGAAGAAAATATGCCATCTATTTTATATGGATGACTTAAAACTCTATGACAAAGACGATAATGAACTTCAAGGCCTATTACGTACTGTGAAAGCATTCAGTGATAACATCGGGATGGAGTTTGGTCTTGAGAAGTGTGCCAAGGCCACTTTCCAGAAAGGGAAATTGAAGACTACAAATTCAGTCGTGTTAGCTGTTGACACAGTTATAAGAGAACTTGAGCAAGAACAAACCTACAAATACCTAGGAATAAATGAAGGCTCTGGTATTCAGCATGCAAGCATGAAAGAGAAGGTCAGGAAGTTATGTTATAGGATAGTTCGAGCAGTCCTGAAATCCGAGCTAAATGCATGTAACAAGGTATTAGCCATAAATTCCTTAGCAGTTCCAGTTGTTACAATGTGTTGAATTGGAATATGAGTGAAGTAAAGAAAATTGACAGAAAAATATGCAAGTTGCTGAGTTGTAATAGGATGCACCACCCAAAGGCAGACGTGGATTGTCTTTACCTTCCCAGAGCCCAAGGAGGTCAACTGAGAACGACAAATGCGGAATGTGTGGTGAGAGGGGTGAAACTGTATGGCATATTGTTAGTGAATGCCTGAAATTGACACAATGCGAATACAAGAGATGACATGATAATGTGGGAAGAATGTTCCATTGGGAGCTCTGTGGAAATTATGGCCTAGAAAGATCAAAAGCATGGTATGACCAAATCCCAGAGGGAGTTACTGAGAATGAAGATTGCAAATTCCTGTGGGATGCAATGATTCAGTGTGACCATCAGATCAGACATCAGAAGCCTGACATTGTTGTGGTGAACAGAAAAGAAAAAACATGCATGATAATCGACATAGCATGTCCTGGGGACAACAAGATTAACAAGAAAGAAGAAAAAAAATGTGAACAACTATGACAAATTGAAGTGGGAAATACACAGGTTGTGGGCAACGAAGAGAGTGGACATGATACCAATAGTGATTGGTGCACTTGAAAGTACTAGCATTCAACTACCATCAAGCCAACGAGGCTCAAAAAGATTTGTACAAATGTGAAGATAGAACACCTACAAAAATCATCATTGCTTGGAACTGCAAGAATTCTCCACAGGGTTCTCAAAGCATGATCAGTAAACACCTTATTTTGCTGGCTGTGGACAGCTGACACTTTCCATCATACCCAGCAAAATAAGCTGAGAGTTTTCATCAAAATAATAATAATAATAATAATAATGTTTCAAATTTTGCTACAAAATCAGCAATTATAAGGGGAGGGGGAAGCCAATTACATGAATCCCAGTGCTCAACTGAAACCTATTTTATCAACCCCGAAATGATGAAACAGTCTATGCCACCAAGTATTGCTTTCTGCAACATGCCTATAAATATGACTGCACAGAGACCTTTCAACCTTTCATCAAACCACCAGCCACTGCCATCACTCTCCTCAACAGAAGTGAAGGAGAGAGAGAGAGAGAGAGAGAGAGAGAGAGAGAGAGAGTTTGATTTATAACTGACTAAGCTTATAAAGGTCCATAGTTTATATTCTATAATCAGTGCAATACAGCATATAAAATAGGGATACTTATTTTATAAAATCTTATACCCTGCTGTCTTAAAAGAAAAGAAGAGCACATTAGATATTGTAGTCCTAGATACATTTGTTTGAAAAAATATAATATATTCATGTTTGATCACAAGTCCATTCAATCAGAACTATCCAACAACAACAACTCTGAATGGTACAATCACTTGGTTGTAAATAGGCATTTTACTTAGGTAGAGCTCACCACTGAAGCAACTAATAAGCTGCATAATCAACAACTGTCGAAAGAATTTTTTTGTTACTTTTTTTACAATCTTAAGTTCAATTCACTCTGTAATTATAAAATGTAAATGCTTCCTGAGCTCTGAGATACTTGTAAAGGATTGTGCTAACACCAATTTCATGGTCTTAAACATATGAGCTTTATATCCCAGGTAACATAGCCAAAAGTTCTGGCATCTATTCTTGACAGTTAGGTAAACTGAACACGTGCATGATTGTGGACTCAGAAGCAGTGACAAAAATGATAAATATGCACTTTAAAACTATATCTTGTAGCATTTGTATTTGTCCTGCTCAAGTTACAAAGGTGTTGCCTTGTAATTTTCACCATGGATTATTGATCTCCCAATAGAAATCTATAACAAACAATGCTATTATTCACAAAATGACATATAAAATAAATATAAACTATATAGAGTTAAATGTACTAGTTGCCCTTTAATCAATTTAAAAGACATAAACCATCAACAGCCATAACTGGTCTGGTACCAGAAGATGATATGAGGGACATAACTGGGTTTTTTTTTTATAGATATGTAGCTCTTATAACATTTTCCTTCATTTTATAAATCGTTACTAACTTTGAATACATATTAACCCTTTAGCATTCAGATTATTCTGTGAAATGCAACGCTTATTTAATCATAATGTTTTGAATTAATTGTGCATTATTTTGTGGCTTTGAGATTTCGATAATGTGATTGTTAATTTTTTCGAATGACATTGTAGGGTAGGTGTGAGAGGTCAGGTCTGTCCAGTTTGAACATAAAACAAGTAGAATATTTTGGCCAGATATGGCAGGTTTAAATGCTAAAGGGTTAAGGCACATATCATACAGCAATATCATTTTATAAAGTACATCAACATATTAAACCTGTTTGTTTATTTTTACTGTAAATAATTACAATATTAGGCATTTCAATTTTCAAGTTCACATTGATTATACAAGTGATATAATGTAACCAATAAAAAAAAAATGAAATTACATCTTAAAAATAGAATTTACAACTGTAAATGCACACATGATTTATAAATTCCTGTTGATCTATGATGTGGTACACATTCAGAATTCTCTAAAGTGGGATTAGGTCTATCAGATATAGGCAAACGTGTATCAGTAAGAACAAATTAGTTTCAATTGATTTTGTGATTTCTTAAACCACAGCTAATCCATTTATACTTTGGTTCATAGGGGCCATTCAAAGAGTAAGTGGAAGAGTATGGCAGTCATCGCATCTACAAGGAGCACTTACAGAAACCATGTTTCCCCAGTTATTTACAAAGCTAACATGAATGTATTTGTAATTAGCCTCTAGAAGTTCTAGAGGTTAATAGGTTCCACTGATGATTTTGTTTTGACTTACATACATGACGACAGAGATAAATCATACCAGATGTGTAAAACCAAGTGGAAAGAGTTGATCTGGTGGGAGTTTTTCTAGAAAATTTAAAGAGCATGAGATGTCTCTTTGGTTGTTGGTGTAAATAGGAAAAGTTGTATAGCATGTAGAGTACTCATCAACATGGTCTCTCATTGTGAAGCATTTTTTTTTTTATCTAGAAAGGCTAACTTTGTGTGGTTCCAGATAATCCCATATTTTTTTGAGTTCCCTAGAGATAATATGGAGTCATACAGCTTGCCTGTAGAAATATCAAGACTATTTAAGAATTGTTTCAACACTGTAGACACAAAGGATACTCCTCCATTATCTCAATGAAGAATAACAGTAATCCAAAAACAAAGAAGAGATGAGTTATTTTTCTAACAGTAATACTTGTATCATGGCGTGGCTAGGTAAATGAAAAACAAGAAAATTCACCCTAGGCATTCAAATCATTAGATTAAGGAAACTTTTAAAGTCTTGTCCTCCCTGCAGCACATTGATGACACTACAACAAAAGTCTTCCCAATTAAGTGTGAGTTCTCCAGCTGCCTTGCCACTCTTGTCCAAACAGCTCTTGATATTATCCATCTATTGCGTTCTTTACCTGCCTCTTCATCTGCTGCCCTCTACTCTTCCTTCCATAATAATCTTTTCCAAACCTCTGCTTCTTTGAATAGGGTCATAATAAATGAGTTTTCGTTTTTCCACAATGTTCAGGAGTTGTCATCTTTCATCTACTTGTTGTAATACCCATTTGTTTGTCTGATGATCCTCGTAAGAGACTCATAGCATTCTCCTACACACCCACATTTCAAATGCATTTTAAAGTTTATTGACAAGTATTCAAATGGACAGGCAGCAACTTTTATAAGTGAAGTATCTTTCAGATGATAAAAGTTAGGTTTAATTTTATTATATAAACAACAATTGGTGCCAACTCAATGTACATCTTTAACAGAAAAATGGTAGGATATGTAGTTTTATAAAATCAAGCATTCTTTTTATGTAGTAATTCTAAATATAGTTATAAAAGTAGTAGCATGAGCATGAGATGGATGATCTGCTGAAAAATTCTTTGATCTCGGTCTATAGTATATGAGAGAAGGGAAATTATAATTCTCTATCAAAGAATATTACTACTTTTCAAATTTTTTTCCTGGTTTTCATTGTCAAACATGAATGAAACAGATCATTGACCCATCACTAAATTAAAATGTTTTGAGAGGAAATGTTTCCATTTTCTAACAGCTTCTATAACAGCATAACATTCTTTTTCAACAATGTGATAAGATTTTGTTTTCAGTATTATTTGATTCTGAAAGTCCTATACTGTCAATATCCACAACTGGCACCAAATCCTAAACTGCAATTCAAATATTGTTGTTCTTTAGAGTCAAATACTGGAACTAAACATTTTTCCGTTTGAAAAACAAAGTTTAACTTCATTTCAGAAAGAACTTCCTGTCGAAGACTTCTTGTTTGCACCATGTCTGTTTATTTTTCATGCTTTATGGAGTGAATGTCTCTAGGGGTTTTTTTTTGGTGTGTGTGTGTGGGGGGGGGTATTTTCAAGCATAGAAGAGGTTAACTTTAAACAGTGAGTTAGAATCCAGTAATATTATATATTAATGATTTATTTATTATTATCTATTTATTAATGATTTAATTAGAGAAAGGAAACTTAGATAAATTAATTAGAGTGATGACTCAGTCAATGTCATCTATAAACACATGCTCTTTAAGTGATCTCAGGATTTATTGATTCTAAGCAAGAGTGGTGTTATCATGTAGTTGATATTGCATCAACGTCTTTGTTAATGAATCATATGGTTTAAAAGAAAAAACATTAATATACTGATATATACTGATATATAATATACTGATATAAGTATAAGGTCTCTGTATACTGGTGACTTTATGAGAACAAAATCATTGTAATAAAAGTAACATTAATTTTTTGGCTCTTTCAAAACTTGAATGGAGGAGATGAAAGCACATCTTGGAATACTGTTTCTAAAAAGTGTTGTGCAGCTCCCAAGTTACAGAGACTAACTGAAGCACAAATACAGCTATGAGACAGGAAATTGATACCTAAGAATCAATATCTTGAAAATATATGTGAAAACACCTACATGTAATCAAGTTGTCTGCATTCAACATACCTTAGCATGTGAAAACTGACCCTAACAACAGGTAAAAATCAACAACAAGTAAAAACTGCATTCACAATGTACACAAATGATCATTATATCATCATATCAGCAAATTTCATCTAAATTCATGTGATAGTTATATTTTTACGGGTCTTATACTGGACTATCTGAATGAGTTTGAGGAGCCATAGAAAATGTACAAAAATGCAATAAACTGTAGGACAGAAAAGAAATGACAACTAGACAAGAAGATAATAGGCCAATGTCCTACTCTTTTATACTTTTGACAATCATCAGTTTTAGCTGGACATGGTACAAATGTGGATCTTCAGGTTACCACAGAAAATGTACATTGTCCAAGTTTTTGGGTTGACTGGAGCAGATTGCTCAAAATTACCATTTAAAAATTTTCTTTCTTAATAATAGAGGGTCCTACAGAAGCAACAGACATTTGATATGACTGAATTAAATTAAGCTTGTTTTACAGTCCTAATCTTTTGGTTTCATTCCCTAGATGTTTGGTCTTGATTATAATTGAACATATTTCACAAATAAAAATAAAATCTCTTATAAATGATAGTTTACTTTCTTTAGCTGTTATAGCTAATGCGATTAAATTCTATAGAAATTCATCTATATTTGCAACAGGTTTTTAAAAGTCATGTCTGGCATATATTCTCTTAAGTGGTTTTACATAAGATTCTTCAAGCCATTATAATTATTAAAAGTATCATCCAAAGTTCTACAATCTCATATAAGGTCTATTATGTTAGACCTAATATGCTGGAAGAGAAGCTCCAGTCTGTTAGGATAAAGGTCGAGAATGACAGTTGTTATTAAATACTTGAACCCTTTCATCTATAATTTAAACTTTATACTATAGGGTGGTATGAAAGTCTGGTCACCCCCTACCAAAAAGTAATGAGAACAATAGATTTCAAAACAAGATCATTTGTCATGTGTGTTAACATTGTGGTTTTGGGAATTCCTAGCTTGGAAGACCATTTTCATAGTGACTTCTTGGGTGATCATAGCACAGATGCCTCCACCTCTGCACATGTGTCCCTTCGCGTTGAGGGTCGTCGTTCTGTCCTTGGTTTGTCCTTAATTGATCCTGTGAGATCCTATGAGAAACAGTTTATGTTCCCATTGCAGTATTGTCCTCTTCGGAGGAGCTGGTTTGCCGAATCTTGCAGTGAAATTAAAACAATATGTAGGGGTGACAAGACTTTCGAACCACCCTGTACATCAAAAGGATTTTATTGGAATATAAAATTTATTTATGGTAGCTATCCTGTCTATTTTGATTCAGTGATTGATAAGTTTTAAATTGATAAATTGATAAAACAGCCAGTAATCAAGAAAGTTCCATGTATAATCCTTCAATAAATTTAAAAGATACATATACCATCAGCAACTGTAGCTGACATGGTACTGAGAGAATATATAAGGCATATAACTGTTTTTTATAGTTAATCAAATCTTATCATTCATTATGCTGTACAAAATGCATATTGAAAGGCTTATATCGGATTCAAACTCAGAGCCTAGGTGTTAGTAGTTCAATACCTTACACACCCAACCATTTCAATTTTACATTTGAGAGATGAAATTCTAAGATGCTCACAAGGTTTAGTTTGCTCGAGAACACATTTTGGAGACAAAGTCTTCAGAAAAGCTCCTTCTAATCAATAGGCTCTGGATCATACCAATATAACAACAGTGTATAATTCAGATATTGATTTGGGGATTGTTATTGGTATTGATGTTATTATTTTTACATATTTATTCTTACTTTTCATGATTATTTTTAATACTTGTTTCTTTACTTTGGTCAGTTGAAAGATAAAAATTCGTTAAATAACATAATCTCATGCACCAGAGAGAGAGAGAGAGAGAGAGAGAGAGGGGGGGTGTTCTGACATTATAGACAAGGCTTTTACTTGCTTTTGACTGAAATGTCAGATCTCACCCCATCTTATGGAAACAAGAACTCATTTATGAAATTTATTACCTTTTTGTTTTGGCCAATGAAGACTATCACTAGTTTCCTAGAACACTGGACTGGGTGGGAGAAGATTTTGGTATAAAAATAGCAGACATTACTACCACTAACTCTGCATCTTTTTCTAAACAACTGTGTTTGTTAAAATCAGTCATTACTACCACCACAACTAATATCATAGTCACCACTACCACAACAAATTCTACCCAAATCACCATTATCACCACAATTTCTATCATAACCACCACTACCAAAACTTCTATTATAACTAACACTCCTACACAAATCTGTACTATTATCATCACAGCAATAATAACCTTATTTACCTTGGACGGATATGTGTCCTCATCTTGTATTGTTGTTAACACAACATTTCAGCTGAAGTTCTCTCCAGCCTTCATCAGGTGTGTTGGTGGTGTTATTATTATTTCAGGAATTGAACTTGAAATTGCCTGAGATGGAACTCAGTATCAGTAGCCCGCATTCTTAACCTCTACGCCATATGCCCGTAGGCAATTATGGAGTGAATTTTAGGGCTTATAAACTGATTTTTTTTTCCCTCTGTCCTTTCAGATGGAGTTTCTCTGTATATTTCCACTGGAGTCTAATGTCAGTTCTGTACCAATTAGATACGCGGGTTACTGATACCGAATTCCATCTCAGGCAATTCCAAGTTCAATTCCTGAAATAATAATAACACCACCAACACACCTGATGAAGGCTGGAGAGAACATCAGCTGAAATGTTGTGTTAACAAAAATAAAAGATAAGGACACATATCCGTCCAAGGTAAATAATGTACATCATTCCTCATCTCAAAAACATAGAACAATAATAACTTTGTAGCATAATCTCCACTTCAACAACAACTAACATAATCATTACTACTCTCATCAGGTATTTTGTAATCAGAAACAAAGGATAATAAATCTATAAACATTACATTTAGCATTTAAACCAGCCATATCCGACCAAAATATTCAACCGGTTTTATGTTCAAATTGGCCAGATCTGGCCTCTCACACCAACCCTACAATATCATTCTAAGAATTAACAGTTACCTCATCAAAATCACATAGCTACAAGATAATACAAGATTAATTCAAAACAATGTGAATAAAAAAGCATTACATTAGACAGAATAATATGAATGCTAAAGGGTTAAACAAAAAAACATACTTCCATTGATAATCTTCTCTTTCCTAAATTACTACAATAACCTAACAAAGGAGCCTCAATGCAGACACTTGACCAGCAAGACATAGCAACCAAATTCTCTTAAATCTTAAGTAAAGAAACATCACAGTGGAGAATGTAGTCCTATGTATTCCCAAAAAGATTGCATGATCACAGCTAAAATGGCTTTGATTCCAGTTCTCTTTAATCAAAGCTGACCTGGGGTTAAACAACTGGACCTTTTTCTACCCCTATTACTTCTACTACTAACATCACCACTACCAGGGAACCTCTATATGGATGTCAGACTTGCTAAAAACAACAGGCAAATCTCTCTCACATCAAACCCTGTCAGAAGAGAAGGACACAATAAATAAGGAAATCTTAGAACACTGTCTAAGATGAGATAGTCATGTCTGGAAAACCTTTGATCATAAATATGCTAGACCATGGCTAAACAACCACCAAGACTAGCACCACAACTCTTACTCCTCCAAAAATGATTCATTTTGCTCTTCTTGCTCCTGTCCTCTCTCTCTCTCTCTCTCTCTCTCTCTCTCTCTCTCTCTCTCAACTACTGTTCCAAATTCCTTCCACTTATTTTACTTCAGCTCTTCCTCTTCCTCCTACCACTGCTCTTCATTCCCTTCTTACTCCTCCTCATCCTACAATTGTTTTTCCATTTCTTCCTTATTTTTCTAAGTTTACTTGTCTACACGGTCTCTTTCTAGCCTACAAGGGAGACCATGTCTTTCCTGTTCAATCTCTCTCTCTCTCTCTCTCTCTCTCTCTCTAGTTCTTCTCATGTTTATATTGTTCTTTCTTTCTCCTCCTCTTTCTTTTTAAATGTTGCTTTTGCTCTTTTCTCTTTTTCATCCATTTTTTATATAAATCACCCCTTTCTCTCTCTGTTTCTATGCACACACCCTCTATGTCTCTCACATTTTCACCTTCTCTCTTTCCCCTCCTCACATATTCTGTTTTTCTCTCTTTGTTCCCTCTCATATGTATGCATTTGAGTGTGTGTGTGATTGAGTGTATGAGAGAGAAGATTGTGTGTGCACATGTGTGTACAAGAGCACACGCACGCACGCACGCATGCACGCACACACACACTCCTCCCATTTATTCTTAGTTCTTTGCACTCAGTTTTCGGTTCTCATACAGTGAATCTACTTTTTTCTTCTTTTTAGCCATCGTCTATCTAATTCTATTTTAGCTTTCTACCTTTTACCTTTTCCTACACTATCATAACTTTTTCTTTGTCTATCCACAGAATTCTCTCTTTCATCCTTCATGTTTTCATCTTTTACCTCAAATTTACTTAACCATTTAGAATAACTAGAATTTATTTTACTTTTTCTTTCTTTTTCTTTATCAACTACCTTCCATTCCCCAACTCCATTATTTTTATTTCTTGCCACTAAAAATATTGCCTATAATTCAATATTTTCTATTTTACCCTTCTATATTTCTTATCCTTCAAAATTTTCTCAATCTCATTCATTTTTTAAAAAATTATTAATCCAGTTTTTTTCTTTTTTCCTCAACCCTTTCCCCCATCTCTCTCTCACTCTGTGTGTATATGTCTGTGCACATGTGTGTGTACACACACACACACACACGCGCCATTTTTCTACCCTATCTTTGATTGCTATCCAATTTTTAAAAATACTTTTCCATTCCCTGTTCTCCATTTTATCTACCATGTTCTTGATTTCTATCCAAATTCTTTCACTTTTCTTTTCTCTAATCTCAAATTCTACTCTGTCTTCTTTTGCTGTTCTTACTCATTACAGTTTTGATTTGCTCTTACCCCATTTTGATACTCTTTCTCTGCTTTCCTTTCATTTTCTTTGCTTTTTTTTCTTTTTACTTTTTTGTTCAATTTTACTCCATGTTTCTACCTCTTCTTCTGTTACTGTTAGATTTCTTAAAACTGAATCAGTCACTGTTCCCAATTTATCTACCTAATTTCTGGTTTCTATTCCTATTTATTTTCACTTTATCTTCCATACTACTCTCTTTCATCTACTCTGTCTTTATTTGCCCTCCATTTTATTTTTCTGATTCCATCCTTTATTTATGTACCTTATACTTCATTTCAAACTAATTCAGATTTCATCACTTTTTTCATAAACTTAAGTATATGTTTCTATCTTGTCTTCTATTACCAATCATTTATTTACTGTTTGCTATCCTCTATTTCAAACTCCCTGATTTCTTAAAACATTCTTTCAATTCTTTTAACTGTCCTTCATGTTATCTAAGTCTCTACTGCAATCCATTTTTTCCATGCACCCTTATCATTCATCTTGTTTTTGGTTTCCTTCCAAACCATTTAAACATTTTTCTGAACTGTCCATTTTTAATATTGTGTCATATATATATTTTTTTTTAATTATCATTCTCTATCTTTGTTATACTTTCCTTAATCTCCAAAAACATTCTCTTATTTTTCTTGACTTTACTCATGGCTTCTAACATCTCATCTTTTTACATCTTTAAAAAAAAAACAAAAAAAAAACTTATCGACTGATCTGCATTCATCTCTCTAGTTTTGGAATTCCCCCATAATTTTATTTTTTCAGACTCAACTCTCAGTCAGTATTTATTGGTTTCTGTGGCCACCAATCTTATTTTATACTTTATCTTTAATTGTCATTGATTTAATCCCAATTTTCACATCTAGACATATTCTCCCTTTTTATCTGTTCATCTGTTTTCTAATATCTTGTCTTGAATTCTTTTCTTTCACCTTCCCTCTTTTCTTTCATCACATTTGCCCACTTATTTAACTCATTTCTTCTATTATTTTTTTTTATTTCATTTTAATATACAATGAAATATCAATGTTAATATCATAATCATCATCATCAATCATTATTAATATCAACTGCCACTTTGGAAAGGAATGATAAACAGCTTCTAAGTTCAGAAAAAAAGTTGCTGTTCTAAGTTGCCAGTCAAGCAGAACATTCTTTTTTTTTTAAAGATATGATCCAGTAAGTATGTATAGCAGATGCACCATCCCAGCAACATGAACAATTTTCTAGCTTGCATCATGTATGTCTTGCAGAGATTTAACTGTTTAAAGCTGAAATAATATCTGGCCCTCAAGTCAATGCATATACTTCCAGAAAGGATTTTGGATAAGTTATAGCAATATGGTTGCCATGGAAGAACATCAGCAATTGTGAGGTTGAGAATTTGTAGAGATTTTTAGTTCTATGTTTTTCATGAGTAGAGAATATTTAATGTTGAAAGTTTCCTTGATATGTATAGAGACTGAGTTTTGAGGCTGTCAGATGTGATAAAGTTGTTATGTCCTCAAAGCCTAGTGATTTCTAGATTTCTGATGATAACAAAATTTCTGCAGATTGAATGGATGGCACCTGTATGCAGAAGGTCAAACAAGAGTGTAAGTAGAGACAAATTGAGTAGATCACTGATATACAAAAAGAAAAAAATATGATCACCGAGGAGAAAGGCTTGAATGAAGAACATGATCATTTATGACCAACCCATCATGTTTAATGTGTTGGAATCAATAGACCAATATTTGGCAGTCATTGAGAAAATGTACTTTTTAAGGATCGGATATACAATTTCTTATTTTAAAAATTCGAGGGAGAAAGGTTGAAATGTTCAGGCAGTAAGTAGTAACTGGGTGCATATTACTTGAGAGTGATACAGGAACAATGGCATTTGGGGCTGAAGTGACAAGTAAAGTTTTTACACTAGGTATGCATGTTTGTAGATTTTAGTTGAATGTTATTTATTCATAGTGCATGGCTCTTTCCTTCATAAGTGCAGTATTTGTATTGAAAGAAAAATTAGTGCCAGCTAAATTCTCAAAGGCAAAAGACTATAGGTTTGTATTGTAGAAGAGCAAGTCTCCAGTAGATCTAGCTGTATGAAAACCATACTGATAGTTTCTGAGAAGAAGAAAAGAAGTTGGCAGGTTTAGAGAGGTTAACCTTCCTGTGAATCGGACAAACTGTTGCATATTTCCATAAATTAGAGTATATTTCCACTTGGAAATAAATATTAATATGTTTGGTGAGGATTTAAACTACCTCTAGAGTGACTTGTTTCAGGGTGACAAAAAGAATACTTCAGAATTAATTGCCTTCTTTGGTTGGTATGATCAGAGACATTTTCAGGGTGAAACAAGCAGATTTGACAAGGAGAATTTGATAGAGATTTTACTGTGAGCATGAAATGTGGAAGTTAAAGCTTTGTATTAACAATATTAACCACCAGCACTAATCCCTTTATCACTAATCACCAACCCACCCAATACTACTTATATTTCATACTAAAATTTGGTCAAAATATTATTATTATATCAATGATACTGGAAGATTTAAAAGAATAAATACTTTCTTAATTGTATATAAGAAACATTTATTAAAATTTTTAATAAAGTAATGGTTTAACAAGGTAATCATTTAAAAAAAAAAAAACTTTTTTGTTATTTTACTAATGCCTTCAAATTATTGATTATTTTAAAATCAACTGAACAAATAAGTAGAGTATTCTTATTAGAAATCATTTATTCATTCAACACTGTTTTATCCTGCTAACATGAGTGAGACATATATATATATATATATATATTACTGAGGCATTGTCTTACAGCCAGACACCCTTCCTGTCACTAAACCTTATCTGTTTTCAGGTTAGAGATCTTTTATTAGATCACACATCTATGAAGGTATGAAGCAAACAATTTGCTAACAAAAATGATAACAACAACAGCATTCATACCAAGCAATGGTTGTAGAGTGCTAGTGTAAACAAACATAGACACATATATATATATATATATATATATATATATATATATGTGTGTGTCTAACTAATTAATATTAGGGGAAACTATTGACTATAAGCATAAACAGTATTCAAACTCA
>JAOPUL010000839.1:2654654-2670211 GCA_027564515.1 Octopus rubescens | reverse complement strand
ATTTTGGGGGAGGGGAGTAGTCGATTTTATCGACCCCAGTTCATAACTGGTACTCACTTTATCGACCCCAGAAGGATAAAAGGCAAAGTCGACCCTGGCAGCATTTGAACTCAGAACGTAAAGTCGAAAGAATTGCTGCTAAGCATTTCTCCCGGCGTGTTAACGATTCTACCAGCTCGCCGCACATATATATAATATAAATACACACAGTGCTTTCAGAAGTCATTTCACCATGATGAGCAGGTCTTCTCAAAAACCATAAGTTTGCCAAACATTCCAATCCTTTGTCATCTCCTCTGTGAGACTCTGGATTCTGAAGTCAGCCTTCACCAGTTTGTCCCATGTCTTCCTGTGTCTACCTTGTCTACAAGCTTTAACCATGTATAATGATCAACACTTTTTTCATGCATTGATATGCATCACATGTCCATACCAGTTAAGTCTTCTTTCTTGCACACTACATCTGATTCTTTTTATACCCAGCTTTTCTCTCAGAATATTTATATTATGTCATTCATGAACACTTACACTGCACATCCAACAGAGCACCCTTGCTTCATTTCTTTCCAGTCTTCTCATGTCTTCTGTGTTCAAGGCTCCTGTCTCACAACCATATGGAATTGCAGTTCTAACACAAGCATCATACAATCTGCCCTTCAGATGAAAAAAGATCTTTGATACCAGCAGTGATAGTAGCTCCCTGAACTTTTTCCAGCCCGTTCTTACTCTGGCTACTATAATTTTGGAGCAAACCCCTCCCTTGCTTATTACATCTCCAATGTAGCAAAAGCTATTAATTACTTTTAATGAGCCATCCAGGCATTCAAGGAAGTCTATTTTTAATGTGTTTGTAAAATGTACTGCTCCAGTGCATCTATCACATAGATGCCTGGAATTTCCTCTCTAGTTCCCCTATAGATTCAGCTATGAGAACCAGACCATCAGCATATAGTTCTCAGTCTTAAACTGAAGGCCTGTAGAATTTTGATGAATACAAAAGGACTGAGGACTGAGCCTTGATGGACTCCAATCCACATGCTAAATTCCTTACTAAAGTTTTTGACTCTCACTTTACTTACTGCATCTTTGTACATGACCTGTTCAGCTCTCACAAGCCATTTGTCAATGCCTAGTTTCCTAAGTGAACACCAGATTACTGTATATGGTACCTTGTCAAATGCCTTCTCCAGGTCAATAACAACCAGGAATAATGATTTACTCCTAGCCAAGTATTTCTTCTGCAGTTGCTTCACTAGGAAGATTGTATCTCTTCTAGGCATGATGCCAAACTGCATCTCATCTAGGTCTATCCTGTAAAGAATGAATTGTTCTATGACTCTCTCTGTGACTTTCATAACCTGATCCTGTAATTTCATTCATCGAGAACTGTTTCTCTTTAAGACATCTTTGCCTTTGTAGCAGTTTACGATCATACTGGTATGCTAGTCATTGAGTATGACTCCTTCTTGTATAACTTGGTTAACTTCCAGGTGGATATTTTGAGCATCTCTGCAACTATCCCTGGATATTTTGAGCATTTCTGGACTAGAGGCATTAAACATGGGGAAGTGGAACTGTTACAGAAAACAAAGAACAGAGAATTATGCCAGGACATGATTGCCTATATTCTACATTCTGGACCTAAAGAAAGAAAAGTGGAGGGTAGGAGGATTCTGCTGCACTCATAGGGAGTCTCTTAACAAAAAACTAGAAGAGGGTACAGAGAGGGTACAGAGAGGGTACAGAGCTTGTAAGCATTGTTATGAATAAATGATGCTTTATTACTTGATGGTCATCTTGCAGGTATTGTGGTGGTAGTTGAATGCCTTCTTATTAGTGGTGATGTGTAAACATCTCTGGGTGTTTTAGACAGTATTCTTCATAGGTAAAGATATTTGTGGGCTTTGGTTGTGTGAGGTGCATTGAGAAACATATCTAGGAAAATGATAACAGGCAATCACTTAGCAGTGTCTAAAGTTTTATGTTATTGAAATCCTATTTTTTTTAAATAGTATGTTTCTGGACAATAACTATGGCACTCTCATAATGACCCAGGAATGCTACACTGGATTGGTCTTCTACTGCTTTCTCCAAGTTAAATTTTGTTTAAACTGAACACAAACTTGGTTAAAAATGAAATCACTTCTACAGAGTTGCTTGATGCTAAAAATAGCAATCACACCCTATTGACTTAAATAAGAAAAAGCATAGAGGTAATGTTGTCCTATATACCCCGTAAAAGTACAGGATGATCATAGCTTGTATAACTTGATTATAGGTTTGCTCATACAGGATGACCAGGGGCTAAACAACAATAACACCATCCAATTATCCATATCCCTTGGTTTAACTAGATTCTAAAAAGGTTATGTATACTATCCACCACCTTCAGATTAACCACTAAAAGACAATGGTATGAATGTAAATAGAGAGTTTTAGGAGAGAATATAAATGGGCATTATGACATTAATGTACCTCCCAATGGCATACATTAGAGAAGTAAAGTGAAAAATCACTTGAGCTGAGAGCTGAAGCCAAATTGTGAAGTTGGTTCACTGAAAGATATCACAGCTCTGCAGTGATCACTTGATGAAATTTACATTGTCTATCAGTTTGTCTTGTATTGTATAAAAAGATAGCAACATGTAAATATTGAGGAAATAAGGTGTTAGTATGATTATCTCTATATGAAAACATAGGAACAAATAATAAATATATTCATAGTTAGGCATGACTGAATAGATTTGTGTGTATGATTACATGTTTCTGCTATGTATGACTATGTGACATAGGTAGGTATGCATGTGTGTGCTCACACACATAGACACACAGAGGCAAACATAAGTTTGTATGTGTGCGTGAGTGTATGTAACAGAGAGTATAAAAATATTTATATGTATTTTTACATTACATAACATCATATATGCATGCAGATATTCAAATATACATGTAATTGTATACAATCATATATATGCAAGCATACGCAAACATTTACACTCACTCTCTCTCTCTTTCTCTCTCTCTCACACACACACACACACACACACACACGCGCGCACACACACACACACATAAAACCATACATTCCTATTTTTAATTGGAAAGATTCTTCGAAAATGTTCCAGAAGTGAATAAAATTTTTATAGAAACACACACTCACAGTTATATCATCATCATTTTCGTTATCAATATTATCATTATTTTTATCGTTATTTTCTTGTTCCTTCAAACTTTGTTTTTATTTATACTATTTTCTTTTTTCTTTCCTATGCCAGAAATAGATAAGTTAAAAATATGTAACCAATAGGGTTTCCAATTAAAAATATGGTTCTGGAATCATATAAAGAAGCCATTCAGTGGAAACAAAAATTATGGGTGTTTGCCATTTGTTGTTGTTGTCACTTTTGTTGTTGTGGTAATGGTGTTGTTGCAGTTAGTTTTATTGTGTTTAATTTAAAATTACTTCTTTTACTGTGTTTCTAACTTTCATTTTGTTTGTTGCTGTTTTAGTTTTATGATTTAGTTTTTTTTTTCCTTCTAAATCTTGAATTTATATGTAATGTACTAAATAAGATTGATCCTAGAAAAATATAAACATATACATACTTGTGTGTGTGTGTGCGCGCATGAATGCACATTCATGTATATCAATCAGATATTACAGTAAGGTGTCATACCCAATGAATAATGTTGCAGTATCGTTATAAACTGTTACAAAAGCAAAAGACAGCAAATAACTAAGTGTAAGGAAATGACAGAGCAATCTAGCTTTTGGACTAGTTATGAATGTTATAGATAGAGTTATGGCAAAACTGATTAGAAAAAAACATTAGCCTGGATGAAATGCAGTTTGGCTTTGGGTCAGGAAGAGGTACAACTTCTGCTCATGAGACAACTGCAAGAAAAGTACTTAATTTGGAATAAGCCCTTATATTAAACATTCATGATTTAGGGTAAGTCTTTGATAGAGTCTCTTGTCCTGTGATCTGGTGGTCACTAAGGAAACTAGTAGAAGAATGGCTTTTGAGTATCATACAAGCTATGTATAGAGGTGCAGTCACTAAGGTTGGGAATCAGCAATGAATTGAGTGATGAATTTAGCATGCAGATAGGGCTCCATTAGGGTTCACTTCTCAGCCCCCTCTTATTTATCATAGTTCTCCAGGCCATAACAGAGGAATTTATGACTGGCTGTCTTTGGGAACTCCTATATGCTGATGACTTAGCTCTTGTGATAAGATATGTAAAAGAATTGAAGCAGAAATTTCAAAGATGGAAGCAAAACCTGAGTGGAGAGAATGTATTGTGTTTGTTGGTATTCATTGCACCTCCTAACCCCCCCCCCCCCAAGTCCTTCTTTCATTGACATTCATCACTCTTTTACAACCACCAACTATATTATCCATCAGTTCTGCTCTTCCTTAATTGCTAACATGTCTTACCATTTCTATACTGCTGGCCAGCACCACTCCCTCACATGCTACATCTTCTTTCCTGATGTGCATCACACATTTGTACCACTAACCATCCCTAGAGATACTCGCCACTCACTTTTGCTTTACCTGTAAACATTTAGCTGCATTTACTCTATGCTATTACTCTCTCTCTCTCTCTTTCTACACATCATCTTTATTACTCCTCATTACTGCAAGCACTGTCTCTCCCAAGTCTTCCCACTCTTTTGTCAAAACCTTCTTTCTCAGTCTAGCCCTTATCTGCAATCACCCTCTCTTTTATCTGCACTAAGATTCATGTTACCCTGAACAATCAAAGACAACATAGAGCAGTGTGGCTCCTGGTACGAGGCAATCTCACAAGTATTGTTGTTATAATAAAGTGCATCCAGTACACTTTGTGAAGTGATAGATGAACAAATTAAAATATCATCATGTCAAGATGACCCTTAGTCTTGTCTTGTCAAGGATTTAACAAACTTACTAATGTTAAACCCACAAAATATGCAGCTATACACTTTGTAAAGAGGTTCATGTTAGGAAGAGCATCCAGCATAAGAATCCGTGACAAAATGGAAAAAGACATGGCCAGGGGCCCACACCTAGGATGACAATATCTCCAAACAAGGACTGACTTCAACTATGATGATCACTCTAACCAATGCCAGCATGGAAGGCAGGTGTAAAATGATGATATATGTGTGAGAGTGAGTGTGTGTGTGTTCACACACACTTACACACACACACACATATATATATATATATATATATAAACACACACATGCATGTATATATACATATACACATGCATGTGTGTGTTATTTAGCTGAAGAAAGTGTCATGGTGCCTTTGCAGAGCATCTAAAACTGGTAATGTTAAGTAGTGGTGTTCTACTTGAACTTTTTTTAGGCTGATAAATGTAGACAAGATTGTCTTAGGCAGAGATGGTACACAGTGTGTTAGTTCAAAGTAACCACTGAAGTACTGCCTTAATAGATGGAAAGATAGCGGGGCATCTGTGGTTTAGTTATTGTAGTGTGTTAAGGGAATCTTTGCCAATCAACCAGAGGACATTTTTCCCTTCTTTTCAAATATAGTCTACAATATTTGTATATGTTGCAGTATCGCCCTTTCAGATATGTGAGTAGTACTCTAATATGGATGGCATTTGAGTGTTGTAGAGGATCAGTCGCACCAGGCTTAACTTAAGTATTTTCTGAACCTGAAAAGGTCTAGCTTTTGCTATGTGGTTTTAACAGTATTATTATTTGTCATTTGTGAAATTGTCATGAGAAATCATCAGAGATTGTGAAGCCAAGCAGTTTCTAAATTTGATGAGTTTAATGATATATTTCTCATACATTGGAAGGCATGAAGTGCAAAAATTGAGATATTTAGTGACTGTGTCAAGATATTGTGCTTACATGCATATAAAGCACAGGAATCACAACATTCTCTCAAATTAAAGCTGAAATGTCAAATTTGTTTTTGAAATATAGTGGAAAATGATAATTAGCATGCATAATGGTGCAAGAAGTTAAAGGGGTAGTTGACAGTTTATTGACTTTCAGCTGCACCTACACAATTTACTCAGATCTAGATTACATACACTTTACATAAAATATCCATTATAATCCTGCTGCAAATGTGATGGTGTTTGTTTGTTTCATTTAACACCTGTTTTTCCCCATTCTAGCATGGCTTGTGTAGGAGGCACCAAGGCAGGATTTTTACAGCTGAATGCTCTTACCTGTTTTTCAAGGAAAAGACTTTTTTCACTCCAGGGGAATTCAAAAGTGCAGAGCTAACCATTGCCAGGGAATGTCAACAAATCAGCAATTGCAGTCCAGCCACAAATGGTGACATCATCACTTGTAACTGAGCTGCAGATGTTAAAGTCACTGTTTGTAGCTGTAATTCAGCATAGACTGTAAACATTCATACAGATGCACACACATTCATATATGAACATAGATATAGTTGTATGGTTAAGAAGCTTGCTTTGCAATCAGGAGGTTCTAGATTCAATTCTACTGCAAGGCATCTTGGACAAGTATCTTTTACAGGAGTCTTGTGTTGATGCAAGTGAGTGAATCTGGATAGATGGGAACTGCTTGAAATCTTATGAAATGGATTGTATTTAATTCAAAAAGCCAGCAGATTACTCCTGAGAATTATGTTACGGTCACCCTGTCTGTGGAACACTCAGCCACTTACACAATAATTCAATAAGTAGATCAATCAGTTGACCAAGCAATTGGAATCCTTAATATTACGTGTGTATGTGTTTCTATATATAAAAAGTGTGGAAAGAATACTCAGTACATGTTATATAATTTCTTTGATTCATTCTTCTTGCCATCTAAACAAATGAACAAAATGGGAAATTTCAAGAAGCAATAAAGTAAAGTATCAACATCAAAAAAAAAAAGGAGAAAAAATACTAAAAGTATACACAACAGTCCTCCACTCTTCTAACTGAGTTATTGTGAGACACACTATTGCAATGATATATATCATCATTATCATTTAATACTGTTTTCCACGCTGGCATGAGCGGGATGGTTTGACAGGACTGCACCAAGCACTACTGTCTGCTTTAGCATGGTTTCTATGGCTGGATGCCTCGCCTAATGCTAACCACTTTACAGAATGAACTGGATGCTTTTTATGTGTTATCAGCACCAGCAAGGTGACCAGGTCAAAGACCCCCTCCTCCCCTCAACTGAGGAGGAAGTAGTATTGAGAGAGATGGTTTTGTGCCAGGTGATGAGAGGTTAGAGTTTGAACAGACGGATAGAAACAGATGTATTGCAGTAGAGGCGATACATAGCTACTCCAGTTGGAAAAGGAGAAGAGAGAAAAGATAGTGAAGATGTGTTGGGATGCACCTTCAGGTTACAGAGAAGGGTATCATATAAGTGAAGTGGTACAGAGGATTGAATAAGGAGAACAGGCAAGAACATTGGCAAATAAGAGATGGTGGGGAGAAGAATGCATAGCTGGCAGGAGGGCAGTTAGGAAGGTGAGTGGTGGAGGAGAGAGACTCATTGAGGCTTAATTGTGTACAGGTGAGTCACAAGAGTGTGAAAGGAAAGCGGAAGAATGCAGTGGGTGTTGAACACAGGTGGAGAAAGGGAGGAGTGGGTGTTAGGAAGATGAGATGTGGGGGAAAGGGGCATAGACATGAATGCCGTGCCTTTAACGCCCTTAGATGGACAAGTCTTCTCAAGCACAATGTACACACAAATGGTGAAATTGTTAATAACTAAGGACTAATGTCCAACTTGTTTGGATTGCCCTGTATGTTACCAACTTATCATGATATATATGTTGTTTCATATCAACTGTCACATAAAAGAAATAGAGTTTAGCTCCAAAGCAGACCAAAACAACTGGTGGACTCTAGTCTGAAATTGAACCCAATTACCCTGGCAACCATTTCCAACAGTTAAATGAACTGACTAGAAATACACAAACACACTGGCAGTAGACTCAAAAGCCATAGCACATGAGCAAATAATCTAAAATGTTTTATGCTGCTAATTCATACAAGAAACAGATAAATGTTCTGCAATTTTATCCTTATTCTGAATAAACGTGTAGCAATCTCTCTATGTCAGTAAGCATTATGAAGAAACATGACCTCTAGCTCAATCTGCAACCATATTTCATTTCCTGTTTGAATCTATTTCACTTGATTTATAATGAGAATGTTCTTGTGAATAATGCAACTTCCTAGTTGTCTTCACCACATGTTATATGAGAAATAACTATCTAACAACACTTGTTCTGTAGTTAAGGACTTAAAATTCAAATTTGATTATTTGTAGAATGTGATGGAGCTCATGAATTACCAAGATGATAAGGTGGAGAGAAGAAGTAAGGAGTTGGCAGACCTATGTCCCAAACTTTGCATTGTATACTTGGCAAAGACACTTGACTCCCAACAGCCAAGCTAACATAGCTTTAAGTAAGTATTTTTAGGGTGTTTCATTACCCTACATTATTGGGTCCAAATTCCCCCAGAAGGCAATGAAAAGCTGTTCTAGTGTAATGGTCCCTTAAATCACTACATTATGAATGGATGTTCATTGGTGCTCTTGCAAACCAATAAGGTTAATTCTTTAAAGTCCTATAGTGATTTTTGTAAGTAAGGTAGGTGTTTTCAAATAGATTTACAAGATTTATAATAATATAGTTAATATCGGTAGCTGTGAAATGCTGTAAAGCAACATTTGTCCATGCAAACACCATTCTGGGATATGCCATTATTATCTCCTCCATTAATGTAATAAGGCTGGCATTCTCCAATTGGTGCATATATCTTGTGCTCTCATCGTTTATCCTCACAAACATATCTTCAGAAAGAAAAGTTGAATAAAATACTTTATGGGCTTTGCTCCTAAGTGTCAGTGTAATGATCAACTACTTGAATCAATTTTATCAATACTACTCGACACCTCCGAATATAAACTTCAAATCAGAATTACTCAGATTGCTGGAATGTACAGATGTCACTGAACTATCACGTTGATCATCTTCTCCAAGTCCTAAATCTCTTTCTTTAATTAAATCATTAACTGAATCACCAAATTCTGATTCCCCACTCGGAGGTATCACTGGCCATAGAAGAAAGGAATAAACTATCCAGTACAATTCACTCAGTAAATTAGAAAGAATGAACACACGTGGTGTAAACAGGAAGTCCTTTGACAAGAATTTTTTTTCTAATATCAGACTAAACTTTGCTTCTCCCACAGAAGAATGCTAACTTTCTACTTTTTGACTTCAAACAATAACATGTCATGAACTGCAGATGCATGCAGTGTGGGATTTGGTGACAGTTGCAGATATATGGGGTATAGGATTTTAAGAGTTAAAGAACTCACTACTACTTCTAAAGTTCTTGGGAAACACATGAACATTACAACTCCATCCTTTTCGTCCTCTATAGATCTAAGTCCTTGTAACTATGTTATGAATCGTATATAAGAACACTTTCTGTAGAATCACCAAGGATTCAAAATTCAGATTCGCCAACAAGTAGAATGATGATATGTTGATAAGAGGAACTAACTAACAAAAGATTCTATATAAAAAAAAAAATTTTAAAAAGAAAAACTAACCTACCCAATCAGGTACCAACTGGGTGGGAACATATATCTATGAGATACATTGATTCATCATTAGAATGAAAAATGTGCTGTTCAACACGAAATAGACATTAATATGACAATGATGACAAAGCGGCAAGCTGGTAGAATCATTACTGCACTGGGAAAAAATGCTTAATGGCATTTCATCTGTCTGTACATTCAGAGTTCAAATTCTGCCAAGGTCGACTTTGCCTTTTATTCTTACAGGATCAATAAAATAAGCACCAGTTGATCACTGAGGTCGACGTAATCGACTTTACCCCCTACCCCAAAATTGCTGGCCTTGTGCCAAAATTTGAAACCAATATGACAATGATGAAGAGAATTAGAATTATAATAAAGTTTTAATATCTTTTAATTTGGACATTTTTTTAAAGATTTATCCAACTATATTGAGATATTCAAAAAAAACAAAATAGTATATGGAGACGTTGCTGGTGGTGGTGGTGATGATGACAGTGGTAATTGTGGCGGTGGTGGTGGTGACAGTGGCAATGGTGGTGAAAGCGGCAATGATGGTGAAAGAGTTGGTGGTGGTGGTGGTGGTGGTGGCAGAGTTGGTGCTCATGGTGCCGATGATAGTAAGGATTACATAGATAGGAATGTTTATATTAATTACTACACTCAAGGAAATATGCATTAAAATCTATGTGAATATACTCTTTACCTATTTTCTTTAAGTACCAGAAAAAGGTCATGAATGAGTCTGTTCCACAACAGACTAAGTCATAAAAAGAACTAAAAAGATAATTCGAGAACCTTAACATGCTTAGCTTATCTCCAGGCTAGATCCACCTAATATTTTCTTTCTCACCTCACTGCTTTATACTACTCTTTACCAACCGCTTTTCTTCTACATATCCCAGGCCAGTGACATAGCTCTTATAGCCTCACCCACTCTATGTACTGCACCACCTCTGTGTTATCTACAGCATTGCTAGAATAATGCTTCATCTACCGAACAGGCTAATGGCTTATCTCTTAGGAACACCCACCTGTCCTCAATATAAGAAATCATTATTACTATACCCTGATTTATTAGCAAACCAAAGAATACTAGACTTAATAACTTGCACTATTTTGTGGTGCTGAGGATAACTGACTTTTATTCCTCTGGGGTTCAATAAGATAAACACAAGTAATGTACTGATATCATTTGTCAGTACCTGTATACTCAACTACCTCATCAAAAAAATATCAGCTTCATACCTAGTCATAGATAAAATTTATTATTAGGATTATCACATCACTGAAGACAAGGTTTTGGGATTTAGCTTGAAAATAATATGTTAATTCCTGAAAATAATATCGGTTACTTCCTAGATATATTTAAACCACAATTTATCATCACACTGGTGATATGTAGTTTTTTTATATGAGTGCTATGTTCTTCATCTGGTAGATGTATTTTTCTCAGTAGCAAAATATAGGACACTGCTGAGTGCTATTCAAAATACTAGCATTCTGGATTTAGCAGACATATCAAGCTCATCCTATAAGATAAATGAAAGCTCACCAACCTATAATGGAATATCAAGAAGCACTGAATTAATTTTTCTATAAAATACTACAATCTTCTGCATTTGTTTTGTCCTGAGTCATGAAGAGATAAGATTTTTTTGATTTGCAAACTATGATAGTAAAGTTATCAATACCAGGGCCAAATATTGACAAAAAGAAAGGGATTTTGGGTACAGATATTCCATCAATATTTAATGAAATGTTTAGTTATATTTTTTTTAACTTTTAATTTATTACTGACAATCAAGTAATTATGTGACTTCAGAGTAGTAGATTTGATATAAATCATAGAAATTTAGGCCACGAATCTGACACCTTATCAACTTAGTCAACTGAAAAGATCCAGCATATGCATTTACATAGCTATATGCATATGCAATCATCAGTATATTTATTTAAACCAACATCAAAGGAAAAATAAGGAACAATGAGGATTAAAGGAATTAATAATCCTTTACGATACAGAATTGTAAAATGGAAAGGAAAAAAATCCTTTTCTGATTTGTACCAAGGTTTAATTTGGGGATTTAGTTGGGCTTATGTTAGTTTTTGCTCAAAAGCAGTTAATATATTCAAATTAAGTTAATCTTTGCACAAGCATTTAATTTTGGTTTCCGTTGTATTAACTGGATGATAAACAGATATCTAACTAGATCAGATACTGATTTACCTTCAGTAATTTTCCCATGAGTGCCATTGTATTGTAAATCAATAAAACACTTCTGAATTTGATGGTGATACTACTGCTTGCAGCAGTAGTATTATATATCCCTATTCTACCCTTTAACAAAAAGATGAAAATATAAATAACCAATCTATCAGCTTGTTGTTAGTATTCAGTTGGCTCAGTTAATCTCAGCTCTCATAGTTTGTCTTTGAGGAAATTAAGATTATGTTAGATTGGTGTCAGTGGAATCTGAGTGTGAGTTAGTTCTGGTTGGTGTTAGTAGCAACTAGGTGTTATTTCTCTTTTCCTTTAAACATTTGATTTGATGAAGTTTTGGAATGAAAGACATGATAAGCTAACAGATATATATATATATAGATATAAATTGTACCAAAAAGGAAGGAATGAAGAGCATCAACATAAAATAGATAAGATCTCTAGTCTTGTACAGGTGGCACAGCAAAATGTCATTCAAAGTATTAAAAAAAATCTAAACAGAAAGGAACACAGACAACGTAGAGTAAAGAGGGTTCTTTAGTCTTGTCATGGATAACTTCTCTAGTGCTGGTGGCACAATAAAATGCAGCTGGCCCACATTGTAATGTGGTTAGTGTTACGAAAAACAGCCAGCCTTAAAAAGACAAATATAAAATGATGACGATGATGAACTTTTCTGCACAGTCTTGTGGCTTAGATGACCCCCCGCCTTAGCCAGTTATTTTTATACAACTGGATATCTTACCTACTGCTGCTAAATTTCTTCCAATTCAAGTAGGAATTGAACCTGCAACTTATATATGGAAATTGTGTTGCCATTACAATAACTAAAATAACTAGAACATTATTTTCTAAAATAAATGGCGAAGTTTAAACACCAGTGTAGTAAGTTTTATATATACATGGAACAAAAATGTGTATAAATACAAACACACAACACCTTAATATTTCATGATATTTACCTATTATGTACATCTAATCAATTATTAATATCAGGTGGTATATTTATATTAATATGTGTATGAGATATATTGATATATATGAGTATGCATGTATGGATTCATTCATATATATATATATATATATATACATACATACACACACACACATGTAAAATGTTTCAACAGATCTGACTGTTTCATAAACAGATTTAATGCACCTAGATATATAAATCTGTGTAATATACTTATGCAAAGATACATACATTGCCATAATATCACATAACTATAGATAAAACAACTTCTATTATCTAATTATCGATTCTACCACATGTGTGACAAAGAATTTGAGATATGAAATGTTTCGCCCTGTCAGCTGAAATTGAATATTGATTTATAACACAATATATTTCTTTCTTTTTTTTTCATTTCTTACCTCCCCCATTATATGTACATTTTCTTTTTTTTTTAGTTAGATACTTTCTTTAGTTATTTCATTTTGAGATGATATTCAATTGTAAACAATGGTGAATTTTGTTAGTGTTATTATTCTTAGCTGCTGTTTTTGTACTTGCTGTGATTTTCATGGTGGTGGCAGAGTAGTAGTAGTAGTAGTAGTAGTAGTAGTAGTAGTAGTAGTAGTAGAAGGATTGTTATTATAGTAAATGTAGTTGTTGTTGCTACGGTTGTCTTGTTGTTGTTGTTGTTGTGATGGTGGTGATGAAGATTGCTGCTCTTGTTACTGTCATGGTTTTACTCTTCTTTTTGGTTGTATATTTATTTGTAGTAGTTGTTATTGTTATTCAAGTGTTGTGGTGATAGTTGAGGTGGTGGCAAGGTTATTGTTGTTGCATTTTTAGGTCTTACATTTTACTAGTTGTTATTGTTACTGCTGCATTATTGGTTTTCATGGGGGGGGGGTGTCTCAGATCAACCATGGTTGAGTAAATCTATTCATCAAAAGCACATCAGCTATGACCAAGCCTTTTTTTCCTTTTTTATATTGTTTTTGTATATCTAGGACTACATTGACTTATGTGTCCTTCCATTTTTTAAAAGAGTGTGATTTAAGGAAATTTAACAGCTATTTCTAGCAGGTGGTGCACTGTGCAGAGATTTCCTTATTGGCTTACTTATTGTTCATGCCTGTCATAGCTATGGTCGTTGCTATTAATGATGTTGTTGTTGTTGTAACTCTTGTAGCTGTTACCATTACTGCTGCTGCTGTTGCTATCAGTCTTGTTTATACTGTTATCATTGTCATTTCTGTTTTAGTTATTGCTGTTCTTTAGTCTCAGATCAATATTGATCAAGCAGACCTATAATCAAATGCATTCCAGCCATGGCTGTCCTGTAGCAGTATCAAGGACAATATTATCTAAACGTGTACTTTCCTTTTTTAAAGCAATAGGATGTGATTTGAGAAATATATGACTGCTATTTTTAGGAGGTCAAATGACTGTATAAGAGGCTCTATGATGCTGCTGTTGCCATCACTGTAGTTATTTGTTGCTGTTGTTATTGTTGCAATAGACGAGGCTCTTGTTGATGTTGTTGTTATTGTAATTCAGTTATCATTTTAATCGGTGATGTTGGTTATCTTTAATTGAGTAGTCAGAGACAATCCAACCATGACCATCCCATATTTTTTCTAGTTACATTGGTTCAAAATCAAATTATCCAGTGTGTAGATCTTTTCTATGGATGGTAGAATATGATTTCAAGGAAACTTGGTTGTTATTTCTGGTAGATCATGTGACCTCATAGAGACAGCTTCTCTGCTGTCTTTGTTGTTGGAATTTTAGTTGCCAATTGTTATTATTATTATTATTACAAATTTCATGTACTCCAACCACTAAATTCACTACAGCAACAAGAACAACACTACTACTACTACTACTACTACTACTACTACTACTACTATACCATCCTACCTTCTTCCTACACCAGTTGTTCTAAAATTATTGTAGAATCAGATTTTACCTTGGTTTTTGCATTTCTGTTTTTTTCTTTTTTTCCACCCCTATTTTTTAGGTTCTTTTAATTTTATTTAGCTTTTTTTTTTTTTCAAAGTTTTATATCAAATTTAAGCAAAAACTAATGTGCCATGAAAAACTCCCACTTTACCTTATTAAAAAACATTAAGTATTCTCTGAATTTGTAGCGATAAGTATAGCTTCAGAATTCTGATGATTGCCAAACTAAACATTAATCACACAAAGGTTATAGATGTGTAATGTAATAATGTGAATTAAATGCTTCTAGTTCCCTCAAGGGGCTTTTAAGGACTGTTGCTTATCTCTGGGTTGCTGGTGTTAAAACAGATAAGATAAATCCCCTTCCACCCCTTCAATAGGATGCCAGGCAATCTATTTTAGGCTCTTTAACCTAGAGCTTGTACCAATTTACTTCATGTTAAGATGCTATTTTTCATGGATAGCTTGTCAGAAGCCAATAAGGAAATCTTGACCTAGTAGAAATAACAACTAAATCTTCTCCAAATCATCTTACCACCATCACCTACCACTATCTTTGAATAGGAAAGAAAGGGTATGCTAGATAGTGTAGTCCTAGGTATTCATAACAAAACAACATGATCACAGCTGGAATGCTTTTGATCATAGTTCTGCTAGATCAGAGTTGGCCATGATCTAAACAACAATAACAACAACAACTAGTCTATCACAGATCTGTGTTTCTCCTACTGACCACTCGAAACATTTTAACTATTCATGTATGTATGTATCATCATCATCATTTTAACGTCTGTTTTCCATGCTGGCATGGGTTAGACAGTTTGACTGGAAACTGGCAAGCTGGG
>JAOPUL010000839.1:2583611-2596736 GCA_027564515.1 Octopus rubescens | reverse complement strand
GTGTGTGTGTGTGTGTGTGTGTGTGTGTGTGTGTGTGTGTGTGTGTGTGTGTGTGTGTGTGTGTGTGTAAAACTGGGCTCTTCATTCAATTTCCTTCTTCCTCAAGACACCCAACCACAACTACCAGTCATCACTTCCTTAACTGCAGTTACCATATATTTTTCTTACTATTCAGAACCATTGCACTTGTTATCCATCATTCACCCATTAATACAGCTCACTTCGTCTACACTTTCATTGAGTACATACATATTCCCATTGACCCACCAAATTACATCTTTCCTCCTCCCAACATACATTCCATCCTCCTCATACAGTACACCTGCCTCTCTCTTTCTCGTCCACTCCTGCAACCGACCCATCATGTCATCTTTCCTTCGTCCTTCTCCTGTTAACTGCATCATCATTCTGCTGTTGTGCATTATCAAACATCTACTCCCCCACCCACCCACTCACTCACTTCTGATCCCTTTGCTCCATTCATTCCTACCCACTTTGTACCTTGAAGCTTCACTCTGATACTTCAACACCACTATTTTTATTGTTTTCCAGCTCCACCTGATCACTCCCATCCACTCTTCTAAAATGTGAGTAGCCATGGAGATCCTCTACAACTAGAAACCTGTTCTACTCTGGCTCTTTTATTCTCTTACTTTACTCCTCATCTCCTAGCATAATTTTGCCCCTGTTGGGTTTATAGTTTTGCAAGCTGCAAGGCAACCTCACTAGTGCTGTTGGCACAAAAATAAGCACCCACTGTATGTTGTCAGGTTGTTGGTGTTAGGAAGGGCATCATAGAAACCCTGCCAAAGCAGATGCTGAGGCACAATGCAGTCCTAGGGCCCACTGAATATCGTCAAACCATCTAACTCCTGCCAGCATGGAACATACATTTGATGATGATGATGAAGATGATGATAAGCTCCTTTCAGTTTTTGTCAACCAAATTCACTCACAATGTTTTAGTTGTCCTGGTGCTATAGAAGAAGACATAAGCCCAAGATGCAACACAGTGGAACTGAACCTAAAACCATATGGTTGGGAAGCAAACTTTAAAACCACACAGCTATGCCTGCATCGTAATTTTTTTTATTCGCAGATATAAATATACAAGTTATCTACAGACCTACACAATACTGGAAATTGGTGTGTGTGTGTGCGTGTGTGCTTGTGTGCACGTGCAAGTTCTATCCAAAATGAAATCCAAATTTATTTTTAATTTATTCTTATTTTAATCAGACTTGTCACCTTTAAAATAGTTCCTACCATTGTTGATACACCACTCCCACCATTCTTCCCAGTCACCAATTTTGGGACATGGCCATGTAATACATTTTCAGTGGTAGTGTGCAGTCTTTCTAGTAAATTTTCTTTAATATCTTACTTTCTATTATCAGAAATCAGCAACCTTTCATAGCGGATTTCCACATGGAAGGGAGGGGGGGTACACACATGGCAGGGGCCAAATCTAGAGAATAAGGCAGCTGGAGATGGGAGTTATCTCATGCTTTGCCAAAAACGACATAGAAAGTGACACATAAGTAGATGCATTGTTGTGGTGCAGCATCTAGGTTTTCTTTGTCCATGCTTTAGTAACTTTTCCTCATCTCAATCCCACCCCTTAAGCCATTCAAATAAAACTTTTTATTGATTATTTGAATATGTAGAACAAATTCATGATGAACGATGCTCTTTCAATCAAAAAAGACAACAAGCATCACCTTAACATTTGTGCAAGTCTGACATGCTTTCTTTGGTTGCAGTGACAATTTTCAAACTCACTGCAATAACTGTCTTTTTCTTTCAACATCATAGCTGTACACCCATGTTTTGTTACTTGTTATGACACTTTGAAGAATGTTTACATCAGCTTTCAAACAATCAAACACCTCCAAATTGATTATGATTTAGTTCTCTTTCTGTTCATCTGTAAATAAGTTTTGCAGCAACCTGTTAATTCTTTCATTTTCATTTTAAAATCATGAGTCACGAACTTTTACAGATACCTGCATGTTCAGAAACATCAAAGAGAGTCATACAACGATTTTCAAGGATACCAGCATGAACCTTATCAATGTGATATCACCCACTGTCATGGAAAGCTATGCAGATAAGGGATCACCGTTGGTGAATGATTTTGATTTGAAACACTGGTAATACTTGTGACATTTTCTATGGCTTTTAACCCTTTAGCATTTAAACCGGCCATATCCAGCCCAGATATCATACCTGTTTTATGTACAGACTGGCCATATTCAGCCTCTAACACAAAATAAACAAGCATCGAAATCTCAACACAAAAAGATAATGCATGAGTAATTCAAAACAATGTGAATAAATAAGTATTAAGGTGCTTGGCTCAGTGATTAGAGTGTCGGGCTTACAATCGTGAGGTTATGAGTTCGATTCCCAGATCGGGCTATGTGTTGTGTTCTTGAGCAAGACACTTTATTTCATGTTGCTCCAGTTCATCCAGCTGTAGAAATGAGTTGCGATGTCACTGGTGCCAAGCAGTATCAGCTTTTGCCTTTCTCTTGGACAACATCGGTGGCGTGGAGAGGGGAAATCTAGTATGCATGGGCGACTGCTGGTCTTCCACAAATAACCTTGCCTGGACTTGTGCCTCGAAGGTGCAATCCCACAGTCATTCATGACTGAAGGGGGTCTTTACCCTTACATTGGTCAGAATAATCTGAATGCTAAAAGGTTAAACAATCCTGATGCAACATTAAACAAGTCCCTGTATGACATTTTTCCAATCTGAAACAAAATTTCACATAAATATGTTGCTCTTCCAAATCTTTCATTATTCAACTTGCAACAAACAAAGTCAAACACTCTGGCACGTGTATAAGAATGACTAACTTGACAGTGTTATATGGATATTATTAGACCAATAGTCAAGGTAACCCATGCACAGTACTACAGTCACAAGCATACGTCAGCTGGTTGATATGCTGTTTTAAAGGTCCAGTTTCTTTTTAGTCAGGTCTCATATGAGAGTGTGTGTGTGTGTGTGTGTGTGTGTGTGCATGAGTTTGTGTGTGCGTGACTTTGTGTATGTGCACGTGTGGTATGCACATATATATGCAAATATAAATGAATATGTCACATATATTTAAAACATAAGCATAACATACATACACATATTTAGAGTGCACAGATATTTATATAACATGTGCATGTATGCAAGTTATAAAAGAAATCTAACAGATTAGTGTATGATATAAACAGCAAAGAAAACATGTTCATGCTAAAACAAATTACCACACAACATCAATATTGCAATGACACAAAACTGAAACCCCAGTACAGTACCTTCAAATTTGGACAAACAAAACCACACAGGTATCTCATAACAATCATAATATGCATTCAGAACATAGACACTGCAAATGACACACTCACAAATATAACATAGCAGCAAATGAGTAATGTGAGTATAGCAGACAAAATATTAATATATACACACCACCAATATTCTTATCAACCATTACACTATGATCCAATGGAGGAGACTCTATACAGTCACATCATCTGCTAGAAATAGCAGCTTATTATCCTCAAACCACCCACACTACTGCCTTGAAAATGAACATGCTTGAAACAAGTCACAACAGTCATGGTGGGAATGTCTTTGATCACAAGTCTGCACAGTCAAAGTTGATTTGCAACTGAAATACCATCCTCTCAGGCTATATACTTTAACACAGGACCCAACACCATCAAAGAAAACTTCAATGCACACACTGCATCCTGATACTAAAACAATACAGATAAGACAAGATGCAATTTTAAACTCCTTTTATATTTTAAACAACACACAGCAACACACACATATACCACACTCACTCTCTCTCTCTCTCTCTCTCTCTCTCTCTCTCTCTCTCTCTCTCTCAAGATAGCACATTTTGTTTCACATGCCTAGCTACTTCAAGCAGATAAAACAATGCTCAAACTCAAGCTCAACTACCTACCCATCCTCCCCAGAAATTTATTGAAAGTAATTAGTAGCTTCAATTATTCTAATAATGGATTACATTATTTATCACACTAACAACTTTCAAATATCCACACTGTGCAATTAACCTCTCTTATCAAAACACTGTTCCAAAATCACTTACAAACAAAAAACCCACAATGCAGTATACCTTCTGCTTGGATCACTACCCTCACCCTTTCCTCTCATAAATGACCTCAAAAGTCATCTTTATTTTTTATATTGTTATTTCCTTCCCATGTTGTACTGCACATCAAACCATCCTCCAATGGTTCCAGTAACATATAACAGCAACATACATGAACAGAGATTGCTAGTACCTTGTCCCACACTTTTCTATTTTTAGAGAAAGGAATGCTAGAGTGACACAGATGATTGAGCGGAGGAGGAGGAGGAGGCAAAGAGAAGTGATTCCAGTACTTGACTGATACTTTATTTATTGACCTCAGGAGGATGAAATACAAATTTGACATGTGTGTGTCATCATCATTATCATCAAACTTTTACATGCTTGCATAGACTAGACAAAATTAATTGAGGCAGATTTTCCATGGACATATGCTTCCAAGCAAGGCAATATTTCCCATAGTCCTTTGAACGCAAACAGCACAATGACCAATTGCCAATGAATGTCACCTTTAGTATAATGAAAATGTTTTGTTTACAAATGTCATGCAATGTCAAAAGAAGGAACCAATAACACACACACACATATATGCTGTAATGGCATTGGAATTTAAACCTGAAAAACACTGAACTCTAAACACTAAGACCAACATTTTTGGAAAATGCAGATACTTTGAGACATAACTATTATGTAACTAGGCCAAATCTTACCTGTTGAAATTTTACTTGATAATAGTGGATTGTATATTATGATGTAATCTTTCATGACTGCATTAGATAAATAAAATTCTACCAAAACAGCTGTTGTAAATTTTAAATACCATTTAAATATTATATATATATTAGTTAAATACAGGTTAGATACACACACACACACACACACACACAAACACATATACATACACACACATATCTATATATATCATTTACTCTTTCAATTAACAATGTTGGGACATCACCTTATAGATGTTTGTATGCATATAAGTATGTGTAGGGGAGAGAGAGAGAGAGAGAGAGAGAGAGAGAGAGATATCAGTTAATAAGTCATAAATTTATGAAAAAACTTTGATCTACAGTCAAATATTTAAAAATAAAGAAAGAAATAACAATTATCGTTCTGGATAAGGAGAAAAAAAGAATACATCATCACAGATCAGGCTATATCTGTGGGTATGAATGTAGCAGTCAAAGAAGAGGAGAAAATAAGAAAATACCAAGATTTGGCTAGGTAAATATGAAGACTGTGGAAGGTTTCTACAAAAGTAATGCCAGTTGTTATAGGTGCCTTAGGTACCATTACCAACAGACTTAACAGTTCCCTTATTGAGATTGATGTAACTACAAGAGTTGCATTCATTCAGAAATCTGCTCTATTGGGAAGAGCAAGGATTGTAAGAAAAGATCCTCAATATCTAAGGAAACTGGTTGTGACATGGTATCAAGGACATTGATTCTGAATGTAAAACATTCGTGAACACCATGAATAATAATGATATGAAAGTTTCATTAGATATTAGCAAATTACTGGTAAAGATAATTTTTTCCAAAATACATTATGCACATACAGATATACATGTACACAGAATGATACATGCATATAAAGGAGTGTGAACCCAGGTGCAGAACATTAGCTTTCAGCAAACCAAATCTCCAACACTTTTTAAAAGGCATAATAAAAAAAATTATATTTTTTCCGCCCATAAAAACTTTAAGCATCATACCTACCTAGTGAAGGTAATAAGAAACCACTCTAGTCACCATGAATTATCATAAGTTAGAAACTGAATGAGAGATGCATTCCAAAGAAAATATATACAATATTAAACTGCATGCATTACTCTCTCTAGATAAGTTACTTAGCTAATTCCAGGTGACACATGTTATTCTGTGTTGCAATAAATGTTGACACTGCAGATAAAACATTTGTAGTCCAATCTGAAAGAAAAACTATGCAAAATCTCTAAGGTGAAATAGTAATACATTTTCCTGGTAAGGTAAGAAACAGTTTGATTTCTATCAGCAGGTTGTTACATTTTGCTCCTGAATTGTTGTTTACAAACGCATGCCTTTTAATATTGAATATTAAAACTCTTAGTTATTAATTCAAAACTTATTCAAACACACATGTATTTGTATATGTGTATGTGCATATGTGTGTGTATCTATAGATTATGTTGCACTAGTAAGAAATTGTACTCAATGTATAGCATTGAGTTGATCTATTTATCTATTTATTTGATATACAATTTTAATAAATATATATAGCTAAATATGTTTATATATAATTTTGTTTTGTTTTGTTTTTTTGTATATAAACACATTCACATATAAGCTCATTTGTGAATAGGAGTTTTGATTGAAGTTTTATATATTTTTAAAGTTTGCTATTTCAAAATTATAAAATTAAGTCATTTTCATAAACCAAAATTAGCTGGGAGAGAAAAAAGATGAAATTAAAATTATAATTAAAGCCAGCATTCAGATACAAACTGAAACCTTGTTATTGATTTGATTTTGTTTTGTCTCTCTTTTTAAATTAAATTTCAACTCAAGTTTGAATTTGAATTTCTTTTTTTCAAATTCCTATTATCACTTATGAAAATTTATGAAAATCTATGAAAATATTTTTCATTTACCTATTCAAAACTTCAAACTTAAAAAGGGAAAGAAATATTTAAAATTTGAATTGAAATTTTTGTGCATGTACATGTATGTATATATGTATGTAAGCATGCGTGCGTGTGTAGATTTTCTGGTTATATTTTTTAATTTCTCAGCAATACACAAGGGACCTGAGAGTAGCTTTACCGTTTTAGCAGCCACTGGCTCAACCATGAAACAAGTAGTGTTGATTTACACAATAACCAGAAGCAGATAAGTTTTGAGCTGGCTTTATACACAGACACACACACACACATATTAGTGCAACTGAGTGCTACTGTTAACATAGAAACCCAGTACAACCCATTGCATGATCAGACCGTTGATGACTAAACTGATAATACCACCAAGCCTGCTTGGAGAGTAAGATAGCTTTTGGATTCCTGCTGGAATGGAAAATATGACTTGTCAAAGGGCAGATGAACTCAAAAGAGTCAACAGCCATCCAGTTACATGATATATATATATATATTATATTATATATGTGTGAGGACTTGGAAATACCTGGTTTGATGCCTAGGTGCACGTTTAACCTACCAGAGTGGGTTGGCCTCTAAGCCATGGCAAATGCAACTAGTACAAGATGTGGAGAACTTTAATAGAAAAGCCTGAGGTATGCTTTTCATTTAGTTTTATGGCAAACATTTAATACACAGATTATATCTAATAGGTGTTAGTAAGTAGGAAAGATGACTGCTGCATACTAAAATACCAAGGACTCCAAGTTAGTAGAACTTACAGAAGAAGAAGATCATTTATTTCCCTTTCTTTCTCTCTTGCAAGATGTATATATCTCATCATCATAATTTACCGTCCATGTTTTCCATGCTGGCATGGGTTGGATGGTTGGACAGGAGCTGGCTAGCCAGAGCACTGTGCCAAGTTATTCTGTCTGCTTTGGCCTGGTTTCTATGGCTGGGTGCCTTTCCTAATGCCAACCACTTTACAAAGTGTACAGAGTGCTTTATACATGGCACCAGCATTGGTGAGGCCACCAAGTAATATGCAAAACTAAAACAAAGACTGCTCAAGTAAGAGAGGAATAGTATTGAGAGAGGTGGCTTTGTGCCAAGGCATACCCTCAGGTACTGGGAGGTGAATGTAAGTGGAGTGGTTCAGAGGACTGAGAAGGGTGAGTGAGTGAAGAGTTCACAAGAGTGTAAAATGAGAGTAAAAGATAGAGGGGGAGGGGTGAAAGGAATGTAGTAAGTGGTGAACATGGGCATATAGGGGTGTGGCAGGATAGCAATGATTTAGTTAGCAGAGAGGACAGGAGAGAGAGATATGACAAAGCAGCATTGAGGAGATGGGGATACATATATATTTTTTTTTTCTCACACTGTAAAGTGGTTGGCATTAGGAAGGACATCAAGCCATAGAAACAAAGCCAAATCAGCCTGGAACCAGGTGCAGCTCTCTGGCTTGCTATCTCTGGTCAAACCATCCAACCCATACAAGCATGGAAAACAGAAGTTAAAGGATGATGATGATGATGATGATGATATATATCTATATATATGTTAATTTCTAGTGCCAAACAAACATGGCTATTCTTTAAAATAAAAGAAAATACTGCTATTTTAACCCCAGGAAAGTGACCTTTCCAGTTGGTAAGTCAGTGCATTTTATGCACTCGTTTGAAGAAGAACTTCTCTTCCTTCTTCCTCCCCTTCATTTTCCACAAACCTTCACCTGTTTGATCTTACACCCTCGGACATGCAAGAACTACTAGACATTATAATAGATAACACTTACTTCCAATACAACAGTGAAGTCTATAAACAGATCTCAGGTCTGCTGATGAGATCTAGCCTCTCAGGCCTGCTGGCCATCCCATACATAGATTAGCTCAAATGCACGGCACTCAACACCTGCCACTCATGCATCTTTTTCTCAAGGTACGTCGACGATATCCTGATGCTCACATCCTCCTGGGAAAAGGTGACCGCCAGACACCAAAGTTTTAACAACATTGACAACTGCATCGAATTTGAGACTGAGCACCCAGACAAGTCCGGAACCCTCTCTCTACTGAGTTTTCAAATCAAGATCACAGAGGAGGGTTCCATCTATACAAATTTTTTTTAGAAAAGTGGCCTGTAGGAATCTGTTCGTACACTACAAATCAGCTTTGCCCACCAGAGCCAAAATCACATACATGCAGAATGAGACCATGCGGATAAGAGACAGATGCAGTGAAGCAACAGACAAAACTACCAGCACCAAGCGGAACCTAACACACAATGGCTATCCATCATCTGTAGCTAAATGACTGTGCATCAACAAAACAAGAAAGTGGGTAAAACACATAAGAAGGTTCCTAATCCCAAGTTGGAAAAGTGCTTCCTTAAACTACCCTACTTCGACGACAGAACAACTGTAGATATTCAACATGCAATCAGCAGGGAGGGACTCAACATACAGACGGTGCACACCATTCCATCCGAGGAAAGTTCTGTCGAGAAAAAATACCATAGATAACATTGTGGGGTGCACACTGACTAATTGCCCCATCAATGACACCAGAATATGCTTGAGGGCCTACGTGGTATGCGGGGTCTCTTACATAGAGAGCACCACCAGAAAACTGCACATCCATATCAAGGAACACATGCACATGGACACTTCGATAAAGAAACACCTGAAGAAGTGCCAAACCCAGGATTTTAAAGTTTCCATCAGAGCAACCCAATGCAACAGGAGCAATCGCAGACTCATGGAGGCCCTCCTCACCAACAAATCAAGATCATCCATTAACAACAGGAAGGAACTACACGAAGCAGACTGGTTGCTATAACAACACCAGTCTGCACATGTCACCTTCTTCCCTCCTTCCTTCCCCATACATCTGAGCAACAACTTCCTCTAACTACCCCTTTTCTGTAACCTCCTGAAAATGGGGTCATAATTCTGAAATATTGAAATACATGGTAAACTGCAACTTTGTTTTCTTTTCTTTTCCTAGTTTACTTTGTACCTTCTCGCATTGTTCCAGCTTTACACAACAAATTTCTTTTATATATATATATATATATAATAAATGGGCGATCAACTTTTCGTCAGATCAGACCTAGGAAACAAATGTTTTCCACTGGTCTTTCCAATTGCTAATACTATCTATCGGTCGCAACTCCAGGTAGAAGGAGCAACGTGAAAATAAAGTGTCTTGCTCAAGGACATAACGCATCACCCGGTCAGGGAATCAAACTCACAACCTCACGATTACGAATCCAATTCTCTAACCACTTAGCCAGGCACCTAAGCCTAATGCAAAAGTACTTCTGCTTACTTCAAACCAAGGTCACCAATCCTGACAATGCCCTTTCCATTATCCTCAAATCACTAAACTTTTCATTTTCTCTCTACATGAACATATCCTAATCTTTGGAAACACTACACTGTGTCCCATCCCCCCAAAAGGTAAACCCTCCAACTACTGTCCTGTTGCATTTCCAACATTTTAAGGGTGATGGGGACAACCACTAACTGCAGGGTTTAAACTCAGGACATAAAGGAACATAAACCATACTGCAAAGTATTTAATCTGTACCATTTCTTCACCCTGCTGTTATTCTAATATTATTATTTTATGAATACCACATTGAACTGATATTGACATTACTTAAAATATGGTTGTTGCCTTTTTTTTTCAGAAATTTGTAGCATATCTGGACATACAGAAGTCTGTGATTGGTGGAGCTTTGGTGCCTTGTTATTTGAGCTGCTTTCTGGAAAAGTCAGTTGATTTCCTTCTACTTTTTTTTATGTTGTTGGTATTGTGATAAGGAGGAGATATTGTAGTATTAGTTGTAATAGCTTCAATTAGTTGTGTGCTTTGTATGGATGTCAATCCACAGTCTGGATCAAACAAAATATTTTATCAGAATTTCTTAACCAGGTCATCTTATCTTTACTGTGGGGCATGTTATTTTAACTGATTCAGGATTTAAAATGGTATTTGGGTATATCTTAAACCTGTGATGCTACATTCCTGCTATAGCAGGTATAGGTTAAACGTCATCTCTGCTGGATTTCCGGTAAAGTGGTAATGAGCAACACACATAGAAAAAGAAGATGCAGCCGATTCCGTCCTTTAGTTTGACTGCAATTGTTACTCTTGCGCTATATATGCAACTATTTTTTTTTTGTGTGTTCAGGAGCCCAGGTGGAGGGTAAAGTTAGACACAGGGCCCAGGTCTGTGGGGGTTAAAACTGATTGGGTGTCTGCTGTGAAGATATTTTGCTGCTACTTTGAACAGGTTAAGTAATTGCATAAAAGTTCTCAATGACTCTCATGTTTTTATTATTGAAGAATATTGGTCAGACCTAAAGACCTGCTGTTTTATATAACTGTATTTGATGGCACAAAAGACACACATGCATATTAGATGTACTCCAATTTCAACAGTGCAAATTCAGGAGAAATATTTTTTAGTGCATTAAGGCATTTAATATAGGACCTGGGGTATTTTTGAAACACTTTTTGGAAAAAAAGTGCATCTTATATGCGATCAGATACAGTACTTCCATTTCTACATCCGTCAGATCTCAGGACCAATTAACTATTGTATTACTTATTCCGGATGGTAAAAAAATAATTTCCAATAATATTCCTATCTTAAATAATACCACTTCAGGTTCTCTAACACAAAACCTATCTCGTTTTTCATATTTACATGGAAATCTTTGATCATCATCATTTAATGTTTGTCTTCCCTGCTGGCATGGGTTGGATAGTTTGACAGGAGCTGACAAGCCAGAGGACTATACCAAGCTCCAGTGTCTGTTTTGATATAGTTTTTACAGCTGATGCCCTTCAAAATGCCAACCACTTTACAGAGTGGACTAGATGCTCTTTACATGGCACCAGCACTGGCGAGGTCACCAAGTAACTTGCAAAGACAAAGATCCTTTGAGGAGTGGGTGGGACCTGAAGGTGTGGTTTTGTGTCAGGTGATGAGAGGTTAGAGTATGACAGAAAGAACCTTTCAGTTATGTTCCAAAACTGACAAAGTTAGTTATTTCACTAAATCTCTCAAAATCATTGATCATTTTGTAAATTAATTGAAGCACATGAGCAGTGTATTTCCTTAAAAATAGGGTCATGTGAGAGTTAATATTACCAAAGAGTGCCTTAACTTATTATTATTATTAAAAAGGCAATGAGCTGGCTGAATAGTTAGTGAGACAAAATGCTTAGCAGGATTTCTTCCAACTCTTTACATTTTAAGTCCAGATTCCACCCAGGTCAACTTTGTCTTTCATTCTTTCAGGGTCAATAAAATAGTGCCAGTTGAACAATGAGGTCAATGTAATAGACTTATCCCCTCCTCTAAAAATAGCCTGTTTCCAAAATTTGAAAGAATTATTTTATTATTTTTCAGCGCTTATCTTCTTGTCATCCTGGAGGAATTACATCTCATACTCAGTTATTGATTCCATCTCATATCTCAATGGAGGCTCAAGGCCTGTTGGAAGAAGTGAGTCTAGTTTTTATCAATATTAATCTCTCTCTAATACTATTAAAGAAATTGTCTAAAGAATATGTTGTTAGATTATATATATATATCATCATCCTTTAACATGTTTTCCATGCTGGTATGGGTTGGTCGGTTTGACTTGAGCTGGCAAGCTGTGGTGCTGCACCTAGTTCCAGTCTGATTTGGCTTGGTTTCTATGGCTGGATGCCCTTCCTAATGCCAACCACTTTACAACGTGCTGAGTGCTTTTAACCTGCCACCAGCACCGGACTCTCAGCACTAGTGCTTTTACATGGCACTGGCACACAGGCGATTGTTAGTCAGACAGACGGGACATAACGCCCAGGGCCAGCCGGACATTATATATATATATATATATTATTTAATCAACACAATGTGGTCCTCCGGCTCTGATTACATAGTATATATAAGCTATATATCATGTAATCAGAGCCTGAGGGACCGCATGAAAGAACCAAATGTGTTATTACATGCTGTCTGAGTTGTTTTTCATTGCACGAAACTTGTAGTAGCTCCCAAAAATTATATACCGTGTTTATTAAAAAATATTTATCTCTCACCAGATGGAGTACTTTTTTTATTGATCTTACCTTCACAGTAATATAGTATATTACATACATATATATATATATATAAAATCAGACTGGAACATGGTGTAGCCCCCACCTGCATGCCAGCTCCGGTCAAACCATCCAACCCATGCTTGCATGGAAAACAGACATTAAAGGATGATGATGATGATATATATATATATATGTGACGCGGCGTGGCTGTGTGGTAAGAAGCTTGCTTCCCAACCACATGGTTCTGGGTTCAATCCCACTGTGTGGCATCTTG
>JAOPUL010000839.1:2465677-2480791 GCA_027564515.1 Octopus rubescens | reverse complement strand
AGCTCCGTAGCCACTGATGGGTGTGCTTCTGGTCAACATCAGCTTGTTTGCTACGGGCCACATATTTGCCGTGCAAAGGTTTCTCCTCCCACCTATCAGTCAATTGCTCGTGCGCTTTTTTCTTTGCCATTAATTTCACCTGTGCAACAACAGTTGCCGCACTTCCCTCAGGTTGTTCAGCTTGGATATCCTGCATGAGATCAATAGCAAATTGTTTGCTTTCCTTTATGATAGAATGAAGCTTCTTTCGTCTCTCGTAATTTTCAGCGAGCTTTAGCATCCAGTCTTTCGTTGTTTCAAGATATCTGGCCAGTCCAATTGTGGTGGTTTTGTAAGATAGTTCAAATTGGATCAAGCCTCAACTTCCTTGGGCTCTGGAGTGGTAAAGACGATCTACGTCCGCCTTTGGGTAGTGCATCGTATTACAACTCTGCAGCTTGCGTATTTTCCTATCAATTTTCTTTACTTCACTAATATTCCAGTTCAACACATTGTAGCTATAAGTAACAACTGGAACTGCTAAAGAATTTATAGCTAACATCTTGTTACGTGTATCTTGTTACGTTCCAGGACTGCTCGAACTCTCATATAATATTCCTTCCTGATCTTCTCTTTCATGTTTGCATGCTGAATGCCAGAGCCTTCATTTGTTTCTAGGTATTTGTAGGTTTGTTCTTGCTCAAGTTCTTTTATGATTGTCAACATCTAACACGACTGAATTTGTGGTCTTCAGTTTCCCTTTCTGGAATGTGGCCTTGGCACACTTCTCAAGACCAAACTCGTCTTTACCATAGAGTTTTAAGTCATCCATATAAAATAGATGGCTTATTTTCTTAACAACTTTATAGCCATACCCTGTTGTTAAGTTCACTTGTAAGGAGTATTAGAGCTATGCAGAATATTAGAGGTGAACATGAGTCACCTTGAAAAATTCCACAGTTAATGTTTATATTGTCTGAAGTAAGTACTCTATTAGAGTGGTATAATTGGAGATTCGTATTCCACGACATATTATGCTTCAGAAAGTTTGAATTTACAGGAGAAATTTTGAAGATGTCCAACGATTTCAAGATCCATGAATGCGGTATGCTGTCGAAAGCCTTTTTGTAATCAAACCATGCGCAACTGAGATTTCTACGCTTGTGGCAGTTCTCAAGGATCATGCGATTAATTAGGAGTTGATCTTTGCATCCGTATGAGCCTTGATGGCACCCTTTTAGTTCAGTGGGGAAAATACCGTTCTTTTCCATAAATGCATATGTTTTTTCCACCAGGATAGATGTTAGAATTTTATAAGTGGCGGATAAACAGGTTATGGGCCGATAGTTTTTTGGAACTTTGGTTTCATTATTCTTTGGGAGTAGGTAGGTGATACCACTTGCTAAACAGTCAGGTGTTTTCTTTGGATCTCTCATAATTTCATTGAACAGCTGAACTAACTTTCCGTGTGCGCATGGGAGCGATGAAAACCAGAAATTCGTCCCCCTATCTTTACCGGGGATTTCCATTTATGTCATCCTTAGATCTGCTATTGTGGTGTCTTCCTAAGCTTGTTCATGTAAATTTTGGTAGAATCCTTCTATGCGGTTAATCCAATCTGCATTTTCATTGTACGTCTTCTCATCACTCCAAATCGTTTTCCAAAAGTTTTCAACTTCTTCCATGGGAGGGAGTTCTTTAACGGTTACTTTCTCCTTCCCTGTTTCTCTGTAGAATGTTTTGGCATTGGATGTGAACAGCTTATTTTGCTTGTAAAATTTGTTTCTCTTTTCAAATCTTCGTATTCTTTGAGCTTTTGCTTGAACTTTTTGTGTCAGCGTTTCTTCAGTTCTTTTCTTGGTGAGGATCCATATTTTCACTTCGTCTTTCTTCCTTTTCTGGATCTTACATCATCTCCACAGATTAGTTCATTTAATATTGATATTTCCCCTCTCATGAATTCAATGTCTTTTTCAATTTTACTTCTCCAGGTTGGATTTCTTCCCAGGTTTGGTTTTTACGGTGGCGTACAGCTGGTTTCAATTGCCCTAGCAGATGCGTTAATAATTTCATTTAACACAGTAAAATCAGGTTTTAATTTGTGTATGATTTCATGTGTTACATAGTTGCCAATTTTAATTTGTTTTATATTTTGGTTTGTATTTGTGAGTTTATGAAGTGGTTCTCTATCATTCATACTTGTATGTCTTACAACTGCAAGCGTATTCAGAATTTTCTGCTTCGTTTCTATCATAGATTCTTTGTGTTCCTCAGCAAATGTGTGATCTTCAGATACTGTTGTTTTATCACTTTCCTGGCTATCTTTAACAGGTCCAAGAGAATTTCTTTTATCGTCAGGCATTTGTGTGCTTTGGTCAGATGGCAGTCTTTCAATTATGCCTTGTGCCTAAATCTGAAACCATTATTATTTTTTTTTTTTTCCAGGTAATTCTTATATTTATGATGTCCATGAAAATGATAAAATAATCAACGAACCGCCAGATAATTCCAGTATCTGGATTGTCTTTGTAAAAGTAAGTACTCTTTTGCTAACAATACATACAGTGACTATCTGTAGGTGACTTATCTTTACTGATAGAGTACAAAGTTCAAAATTTATAGAAGAGAGAAGTTAGCGTCTGGCAAGCCATTGTCTTTTGTGGCACAGTTTCAATCAATTGAAACCACTTGACATCAATTTACTAACATCACTAATGAATTTTAAGAAGGTCATGGACAGACAGACAGACAGACAGACAGACATGGTGATTGCTTCGTCTTCACAGATGATTGCCATCTCCTTGTGTTTCTTCATTGTCAATAGTATTTCAGAGCTTCCATCTATGACCTCTCAGATGACTATTCAGTCCTGCTACAGATCTGCATGGTTTGAAGCATAGGTGACAGACATACCATACTGTCCACTTTCAACTGGTTAGGTCTGTACAAGTCACCACCCTTCCATTGTCAAAGGACTTTCAGTAGATGGAATGGCAAATGATCTCAGCACAAAGATAGATATATGTATACATACATTCATTCTGTCAGTCTGTCATTCATTCTTTCTTTCTTGGGCATGACTTTAACCCCTTTTATCATATTTCTGTTGAAATACTTTGCCTTTGTTTCAATTAATTTTGATAATAATGAAGAATTTAGTCAAATATTTTTGTCTTTAAGCTGGTGTTTGGAACATAAATTAACACTGAATTTTCATAGAAAGTTTGAACTGAAATCACTTTAAAGCATGAAGTTTCTGTCATAAAACCAAAGGCAATCTCAGACAGGTTGGTATCAAAAGGGTTAAACTGCATCAAGTAGTGGGGCTCTGGTTCAGGAGTTCTAGGGTTTTAAGGAGTATGGAACCACCTCTTAACCCCTCTTATTCTCAAGTCTACTCTGACCTTGAGCAGTATCACCTGTCATGGTCCCAGTTATGAGTTAACTACCATATGAGTGCTGGGATGTAGAAATACTCAAGTTGGTGTCCGAGGGTACAGTAAGCCTACTGAGAGTGAGGGGCTTCCCTGGTCTTTGCCAAGGCATCCCTCTAGTAGAAGGTTAACTCGTATATAAAACTCACTGCTCCACTGAACCGCATATCTTGCACTTTGCTTGTTTCTGGGCTTCTTGGTATTGCTTGTGAAAATCCTTGTGGTGTTGTGCAAGCTGCACTCAACTTACAACCCTTACACATGCATTGCTGACAGACACTACCTGTCAGAGATGGTCAAGCTCATCTAACAAGTAGACAGCTATTATTATTATTATTATTATTATATAAGGCAGCGAGCTGGCAGAGTCGTTACCACACCGGGGGAAATGCTTAGCGGCAATTTTTCCGACTTTACATTCTGAGTTCAAATGCCGCCGGGGTTGACTTTGCCTTTCATCCTTCTGGGGTCAATAAAGTGAGTACCAGTTATGAACTGGGGTCGATAAAATCGACTATTCCCCTCCTCCAAAATTTCAGGCCTTCGTGTCTAGTATAGAAAGGATTATTATATACATATATCATCATCATCATCATTTAACGTCCGTTTTTCCAAAGGCTGAGTCATAAATAATTTCCGATTTTGTTAAACACCTTTATTCATGAGAAATTTTTACAAAGAATTATTTTCAATTATCAGTATTCTTGCCATTATTTTGAATGACCTCTTGCCATTTATCAGGCAGCTTTTTGATTCCTCTCGAGTAAAATTCAGCTAGCTTCGATATGAATAAGATTTCCACATACATTTTCACATGATTTTCTTGAGAAAATTTCTTCCGCATCTGAGCATTTTATAAAGAGTGAAAAAATGGAAACCAATTGGTGCAAGGTCTGGTGAATATAGTGGATGGGGTAGAACAGACCAGCCCAAATCCACTATTTTACCCTGCGTGATTCTTGTTGAATGTGGTCTTGTGTTATCATGGAGAAGCACAATGTTTCTCCTATTGACGAGTGCAGGGCGTTTTCTTAAAAGATTTTCATGCACACGTTGCAGCTGTTGAGAGTACAAGTCTGCATTTAGTGTCTGATTGCGGTTTATAAACTCAAAATGAATATGCCTTATCTGTTAGCTTGCCTGTGATTTCACTACATCTTTATATATATAAGTTTGGAAGGAAAGTCCTCTCACATTTCAAAAAGTTAAAGTAACTAATGTTTCTTTGGTCTTAATTGATATATTTAATCAAGATAATATTTCCCCTTATAATCAATAACATAATTCCATCTATTTGGTAAATTGTTGATTCCCCAGGTGTAAAATACTTCAGGTTTTGAAGCAAAGAAACATTCAATATCATTTTTAACCTCTTCACAATAAATAAACTTTTTTCCCTCTAAATAATGTTGCAATGATGTGAAAAGGTGATAGTCAGATAGAGCAAGATCTGGAAAAGAAGGAGGATGGGTCAAAACATCCAGATTTAGTGCCATAATCTTTTCCTGGGTGAATTGGGCAATATGTGGTCTTGCATAATCATGTAAGCAACACCCCTTTACAATTGACTAATAATGAATGCTTTTTCTGCAAATTTCTGTGCAATGCTTCCAATGGATGACTATATTCTTCACATTATTTGTTTGGGTTTAACGCTTCATGATAGATGAACATATCCCTTCATACCCCACCAAATATACAGCATAGCTCTGTTTGGGTATAGTTCTGGTTAGTGAGTGGACTTCTTTTTCACTGGGTACTGAACATTGTTGTTTACATTGAACATATTTATAGAGAACCCAGTTTTTGATCATTTGTGATAATTCTACCCAGGAGAGGTTCAGTAGCAAGACTACCTCTTCAATGACAAGCAGAGGGCAACTCTTTGATTTAAGCTGAGAAGCAGTCAGACAATGAGAGAGCCACTGACCAAGTTTAGACCCTTTTTCTAGTTCATGAAGGTGTTTTATGATCGAAGTGTGAATTGCATTGGACTGCTTTGCTAATTATGGTGCAGTTTGCTTTGGATTATCCTCAAGTATAGTTTTCAGAAGCTCAATATTGACAGAATTAGGTCATCTAGATCAAGGGGAAGCTGCAAGAGAAAATTTTCCCAAGCAAAACTGGCCAAACCATCATTGGCAAGTCCAGACACTTAGAGCTTCACTTCCAAAGACACAATGAATATTTCTTGCAGCTTCCATTACTGAATAGTCCCTTTTGAATTCATACAGCTTGCAGTGTATGATATAGGTAAACTCATTTTAAAAGGTTAAATCAATACAAATTTAACAACTATGGTATAATAATCTACCAAAAAAAAACATTAGAATATAAAAATTAATGCTTATCTTAGCATAAGTGTGTGCCTGCATCCTCATGCTTTTGCATTGACACTGCTCCTTAGGGTTGTCATCAGGAAAGGCATCCTGCCTCAAGATACTTAATCCAAACTAATCTACCATGAAAAAAGCAGGTGCAAATGTAAAAATGATGATGGTTATAGTGATGGTTGTGATGATGATATATGTTTTACATTTGTATGCTCCTAAATGGGTGTATATGTGTTTATGTTTGAGTATATTCGTGCATCCTATAAATTCATCAGGTTTTCAAATATAAAACATTTAAATTCTGCCTTATAAACTACACGCATACACACTCTCTCTCTCTCTCTCTCTCTCTCTCTCTCTCTCTCTCTCTCTCTCTCTCTCTCTCTCTCTCTTACATGCTCACTTGCATACAAATATGTGAGAGTATGGGTGTTATATAGATAGATTAAGCTAAATGAAATAACAATTTTTTTTTTTTAAATCATACAATTCAGACTTTTTTTCATTTGATTAAATTTGCCTGAAACCCTCCAGATGTTAATCAAACTTTCACGAGAATATTCCATAATTTTTTTTTTCTCTCTCCTAATAATTCTGAATAACTATAAATTGAGCACTATCATCCAATTAGTTTTCTTCTGTTTATATATATATATATATATATATATATACCCATGTATGTTGAAAACTGTTGCCTTCCTCCATTTCAACACAAATCACTCCTAAAGTGTGCCACTTCATTTTGACCTAATCTAGATTTTCACAATACATTTGGTTTATATTCAGGCAGACATTCTTCTTAAATGAAATTTACAAAAGAAAAAAAAGTTTCCCTGTCAACTATGCAATATTGATTGATTTGTTATCAGTTTTATACAGACAGACAGGCGCTCATGCACACAAACACACACACACACACACACACACACACACACTCTCACACTCATATTATAAGTTAGAGGAAGAGGAAGAGTGTCCATGAACTTTACATGCCCTCTTAAATTAAAGAAACTGAAGTAGTTGGTATTCACCTTGAACATCTGTAGGTTGATGTTTGCAAGAAGATGCAATTTTGGGGGGGAAGAACTGATTAAGCTGTTTTATATAAGTTTTAGGAAGTGTAACACAGTAAGGGTGATAGGAGGAAGAGGAGAGACATAGACATTGTTAGGTTTGAAGATTTTTGGTGGGCAAGTATATAACTAGTTGGTATGGAAGAAGCAATTGCAATAGGAGTAGAAGAGACAGAGAGGGTAATAAACTATGAATATGTGAGCTTGTGGTTACAAGTTGGTGAGTGAATTATTGCCAATTAGTCAAATGGCCTTCAATTGGAGATAGTTTTAAATTATGTGTGTGAGTGTGGCAACAACATCACATATAAGTGAACAATACTCCAATATTGAGCTTATCTGAGAAGGTTAGCAATTGATCATAACTGACATATTTCTTGGATCAGAAGTGGAATCCTTGTCTCTGTAACACAGTTGGTAACATTGTATATGAAGGAGTCACAATGAGAGGTGAAAGATAGTCAGGCCTAGTATTAATAGCAGCTTTGTCACTTTCAGTTGTATTTTCCATAAATGGAGAAAATAAAATAGAAAAGGGTTTCCTTGATAAGATGGTAGATGGTTATTTTAGATAGGTCTGGTTGTTATTTCTAGCAGGTTGAGTGACTGTATAGAGGGAAAAGTATCTTTGTAGAATTTATCAACACTTTTCAATTGAAAAAAAAAATGTTTTGAAACGTTCCTTAAAAAAAAAACTCTCACTAAATAGAAACACAATGGAATGAGCAAAATCACCTGTAGCAGACAATGTTCACTATTTTGAAAACCAACTGACCTACAGATAATTATCAAATAATGAAAACCAACAAGAAAGTAAATATAAAGTGAAAAGAAGATCTAATGCACATTTTGTAAATTCAGCCTATATGTGCCGATAACACATTAAAACGCCCATGCTGGTGACATGTTAAAACCCAGTGACACGTTTTAAAGGAACCCGGTACACTTTCTGGAGTGGTTGTGTTAGGAAGGGCATCCAGCTATAGAAACCAAGCCAAAGCGGACTGGAGTCTGGATGCTAAATGATGATGATGATGTAGGACACTAGAAATATGCAAATCTTTTCTCAAGTTCTGTTTGTGACTACTCACATTGTTGTACAGGGGGTCAGCACATATTTCAGACACCTGAGATGTAGGGGACACTTAGTGATAAACACACTTTTAGAGTAAAACAATGTAGACATGTATGTGCATAATATTCCTGTTGGGATTACACTCCCTGAGCATGTATATAAAAATAAAGTAGTATTTTATGAAAATTTTATTAAAATCACGCAACAATAATTTTCAGACAGAACCACTCAGCTTCAGTAGTCCACACAGGTGCCTTTCTTTTCAATCACTTGCACTATTTGTTCATTATCCCAGACAAACATATTCATTATAACATATCATTTTGTTTCTATCAATCTTCTTTTGGCTCCTACAATCCATTCCTGTAATCCTGCATCACTTGTCACTTCTGCTCCATCATACACAAGCCAACATTTCCCATATATTTTCAATTATGTTTAAGTCTGGAATTCTCATCGGCCATTCCAGTAGACTTATTTTTATGTCTCGCATCCATTCCTTGACTGTTTTTGACACGTGAATGCTGCAGTTATCCTGTTGAAGGATAAAATTATCTCCCATTTCTTCTCTAATATGAAGCAAGCCTACCGTTTGCACCAGCTGGATGTAAGTCATGCTGTTCTGCCTTCCTTTCAACCACTCTAACCAAAAATATCTACTTGGAAAGACCATGCCATATACCATTACTCCACCTTCGCCTTTCCTTGACCAAGAACACCAGCTGTTGGGTCCAGCAAACTTAAATTGCTTCTCATCAGTAAATATTACTTTGGTAAAGTCAACAGAAGTAGCTAACTGTAATTTTGCACACTCTAGCCTTGCCTTCTTATGTTTTTCGCTTAAATGAATTTTTCTCTTGGCCTTTCCATACTTGTATCCAATTTCTTTCAGCGTTCTTTGAACTGTTCGAATATTTACATCTATTTCACATTTCTCTTTCACCTTTTCTCCAGCTACATGAGACACAGTCCTCTTCATTCACCTTTAAGTTCTCTTCCCAAGCAAATTTTTCCTTCCTCTTTTTTTCTTTTTCTGGTTATAGCCATTCTTTAACATATATTCTTCTGTAGACTTCAAAATCTTCAAATCAACAGCTATTTTTCTCAGGCGTAGGTCATCTTCTCTCTTCCTTGAACTAAAGAAATTATTTCCTTTGAATGCATTTTTGTCCGAAAAAGATTTTTTTTTTCTCAAGTAGAGAAAGGTTTCTTGAAGGATAATAGAGTATTAATATCCAAGGCCAACTTAACATGGCAAACCGAAAATACTGCTATTTTAACCCTAGGAAAGCACCCTTTCCAGATGGTTAATTGCTATATGAAGGATAATACTTATTGGACTAATGCATGCTGCCTTTGCACTAGGGAATTTGCATTAAAAAAACTTTGAAGGGATTGTCCATGGTGACGCTAAAGTAAGCATTCTGTTATGCCCGAAAAATAATGTCACATAATTATATGAAAATATGCAAAAAGTGCTCACAGTACAGAAAAAACTGAAACAATCATCTTACTTCCAGTCAATTTAAAGTTCACAAGTACGTGCTTAGCTACTCTAGCTCCACAAAATAAATTTATAGAAGTACAATTTCTCAGGTGTCTGAAAAAATTTGTCAACCCCCTGTAGTAGTCTATATTTCAATTTTGGCGGCTTATTTTTAAATTATAGAATAGTTCCTTCATTTATGCATAAAATTCCTAAAATAAAAAGCAAATAATAGCATATAATCTATAGATTTCTTTTATCTATCAAGGGAAGTCGATAACACATTCCCAAAATTTTCAATTTGATATTACATAAGTATGCTTAGCCATAAAGACATAGACACTTAAATATATTAGCCAACACGAACATTCAAGTGTAGAATATACTGATATACTTACATATCAATTTACCTTTCATTTCTCCTATTTTTTAAGACTTTTTTAGTTCTTCTATGTTCTCTTTTATAATCATACAGCTATGCACATGTATTTAGATATATATGCACACATGTGAGTATACATTCATGCTGGTATGTGTGACCATATTTATGGTTTCTGATTTTAGCACAAGGCCAGCAATTTTAAGAGAAGGGGTTAGTTGATACCATCAGCTCCAGTACTTGACAAGTACTTTATTTTATGAACCCAAGAAGGATGAATGGCAAAGTTGATCTTATCAGGAATAAAGAGCCAGAATAAATACTTGAAGGTATTTTTGTCCAACATGCTTGTGATTCTGCCAATCTTTGTGTAGGTATATATAATAATAAATTGATAGTACGTGTACTTAATACTTAAAACAAAGGTAGAGAAACAAATATATATGTCTGTGTATATATATGTATTCATGAGAGACTGTATGTACATGTAGATGTAAACTCATATAGGCTAGTATATATAGATGTATGTATGAACATTTATATCTACCATGCTGAAAATCAGCCAGTCACAATGATAAACATTAACACCTTCAGAGTTGTTTAGTTGGAAACCTTAAAAAGAAAATCACAAGAATATTTAAAAAAAAAAAAAAAACGCTATGGTTACCTGATGTTTGTATGTTAATACATGTAAACTTGAATAATGGCTTCCTTTAACTTATCAGTCATATGACTAAACATTTCACTTGAATAATGCTGATGTAATTTCTTGATAATTAGTAGACACTCATGTAACTTATTGGATTATAGATTATGCAGTGAAAAACTTTAGCAATAAGCACCCAATAACAGAATATTCAAACAAACAAAAATGGAATTGACTCATTTGAAGAGGAAACTTCAAACTTTAATCAAAGTTGGAAGATTTTATTTTTGTAAATTTTAAATGTAAATTTCATCAATTTGACATGAACAAAATTTTGAGAACTTTTACTTTATTCTTTCTCCCTGAATTTTGTTACCATATCACACAACATTCATACAACAACACATTATCAATCCTGTTATCACTCAGCCTGTTTGATATAGCGATTAAAAATTATATGAGGGAAATTTTATACAGTGACTGGTACAAACAGAATGACAGAATTAGTAAAGCACTCGCCTAATTGTCTTTCAGTATTATTCCTTTTCCTCAGTGCTTTGAGATCATATATCATTGGCATTGGTTTTTCTCTTTCATTCTTCCAAAGTTAATAAAATAAGTATCAAGCCTGAACAAGAAATATGATCTATTATTTATATCCTGCCCTCAAGAATTTGTAATTTACTGGCAATGTAAGAAGTCATTTTTATCGGTACTGTTATATCAGTGGGACTTTAGTTTCACTTTTGTGATAATCCCAACAATAAATCTTTATCATCTTCAGGCTTTCCTTCAATTGCAGTTAGGCTTTGTAAGGTAGAAAAAAAAAGTTCAAGTTTAGTTTTTTTTGCAACTGAGATATAAAATGATATTGTGAAATGTGTCAACAGTCCCAAAGAAACAACCAACCAATATCCTGCCTAAGCCTAACTCCAACTAGGCATCACATGTTCCTTACATGCTCCTAACATGCTCCTAACTAAATGTTCCTTACATGCTCCTAACTAAAGTTAGGATGGCCACACTATAAACAACTTACGTTGTTTTGTATGATTAACTAGCTTTATATGGTAAATACGTTCAGACAGAGATAATAGCAACTTTAATAAATAACATTACTGACATCAAATCTTAAAACAACATGCCACAGAACTATGGTAAATAGAATATGGTGTTATATAAACTGTCATCTGAGAGAGATAATTCTTCCCATTTTTTTCCAACTGTAAAGTTTACATATCATTATTAGACTACAAATACAGCAAATATCAGTGAATAGGGACACAAGTTTGTGGTAAAAAAGCTAATAATAATAATTAACTGAATCATAAATAATGATGAAATGAGTCATAAATCGATGTGCTTAATAATTTGAAAATTGGCAAATACAATTAATAAAGTACAGAAATATCTACTACCACATAAAATTTCTTGACAAAAATATACAAGAAAAAAAGATAATTATACATAAAATGAGTAGTATAATTTCTTAAAGAAATATATTAATTAAAAAATAAAAATAATGGTATTTATTCTCTACATTGACATTTTCCCATAATGATGAATAAGTCCATAGAAAAATGAATTGCCACCACATAATAGTATTGACACATATTTTACTGCATGCATACATATGTTGGTAAAGTGAGTCTGCAGAGCAGCTTCAATTCCTGGTAGACCCATGTCACTTCACTGACTCTTCATATCACTAGCTAATAAAGAAGTGATCTGAACCAATCTCAATCAGTTTTCCATCTTACATTAAGATAAAGGTTTTTGTACTGACTGGTTAACTCAAAAAGAGTTATAAGATGTTCAACACATGCATATTCACACATATACAATTTTATTAAATTTATGGTGAAAATGTTTACAATAAAAAATTTCTTATAGCTCAGATTTCAATATGATGATTGACATAATTCAAAAGTAAATACAATGTGAGTTCAAAATAACATAACATATACAGTAATATACAACGATAATCTTCATATAATGGTTGTTAAGTTTGTCACAGAACATCTGGTTCAGCTTGCAACATCCATCCATCTCTCTCTCTCTCTCTCTCTCTCTCTCTCTCTCTCTCTCTCTCTCTCTCTCTCTCTCTCTCGTGTGTTTATGAGAGCACGCGCACATATATATATATATATATATATGTGACTATGACAGTATTACCTGTGTCTGTCTCTTTTACTGATCTGTTTTCATTTCTCAACACCATTATTAAAAGCATTTACTTACAAAGCTACAATTGTTGAAGATAAGAACTTTCTTATTTTAAGATGTAATATATGAAAAGTAAACAAAAAGGGAACAAATTTCCATTCATAGATTTCTCTTCAGAAAACTTACAAATAAATGGGTTTTTTATTTGTTTGCTTTTCATAAGTTACTTTTTTTTTTTAAATAAGAAATGTAACCTACCCATCTATCTATCTATGTTTATACACTGAGCTCTCTTCCTAACACACAAATAACCCAGATTCACAAGCACTATTTGTCTGTCACACTTCCTTCCCTTCCATTATTTAAGAGACAGTTGAGTGATTAATTTCTTGCAGCCATTTTCAAGAAATCTGCTGCTGACACTTTCACAAAAGCAAGCAAAATTGTTGAATCAGGACGTACTTTGCAGATTTTCTGTATCAACCTGCAACCATCCGTTACAGATTTTGCCCTTCACTTTAAGATAGTAAAAATTCCCCCATCAGACCTGCATTTGCCATGTTGATAAACCAAAATCAAGAGCATGCCTATCAAAATATGTCATTTCTTTCCCTACAACAGTAATCATACATGGTCAGTTGTATGTTGCTCTCAGTACATTTGAGGATCCTTCACACGTAAAGATTTTTATTGATCAAATCTAATTTACTATATCAAGAAGATTTTACAGGCATCTCAGTTATGAAAATGTTAAATTGATGAGAAATGTTGTCTGCACAGACACTGGTTTGATGGTCAAACTTTCTTGTTTAGGAAATGTATACAATGTTGTATATAGAAATAAAAACAGGTAAAAATTAGTATTTTGTTCAATTAAATGTTTTTATAATTTCAACATTGTTTTACCTTTCTTTTAAATATTTCTTTCTTGAGAATATACCTATATTTCAATGAAACAAAATATTACTTATTCCATGCATAAAACAAAGAGCCCCACACTAATTATATATTATAAAACATAAAATAAAATAACATATAATAAAATATAAGATAAAATAATATATGAATAAATATAAATTGTAATACAATAATACATCACAATACACATAAGATATAATTGCGAAAGATTACAATAATAAAACTACACTAGAATATAACATATTTCCATACATATGAATGATGGAAAGTCAAGATTAGCTATGTAACAGCCCTGAGAAAGAAATAGCTCCTTAATTTGTTTATCAAGGCTCAAGTTGTTATTTTCAGCATCTACTAAATAATCGCTACATGAACACCCTGCAGCTGAAGTGGATATTGTCTGAGATGATGTGAAATCTTTCCTAAAACAGTGGCTTTAATAAATCTCTGAAAACAAGAATTGAATGTCAAGGAATTTTTGAGGAGTTGTCGCCACTTGCCAAAATCTGTTTTGGTCTGATGAGATGTGAAGTAATTGCTATATCACAATATTTTGCAATAGGTCAAGTTGTTTTTAACTGTACACTGGAAGACGTTAAAGAGCAGATTCTGCTTGGTGAATAAGACCAATACAGACCACAAAAATCAATCTGGAACAATGGAATCTGAAGCTTTTCACACTACCCCTACAGCTTACAATGAGCACAATGCCAGACAATTTTCAGTACCCTTTGTCCCTAATCTCTGTCCTCTTGTATGCTTTCCTAATCAAACCTATCACAGTGGGAACAGTGGATAGAAATGCCATTGTAGGTGAAACATTACAGTATGGAGCTTAACTCATATCCCCATGGTCACCAGTGTTCAGGATAATAGGAAAAAAGTGTGGTGTGTTCAATCTAAAACCAAGTAGCATAACAGAATGCTCAAACCCAGGTCATGATGCTTCAAAACCAACTCAGTATGCACAACAGTATTACTTTCTGATTTGACGTCAGCAAACAGCATTCTCACATAGGACCCGCCATACCAAGTGGGTCAACAGAGAAAGAAATATTGAAACTTCATCTATGAGCTTATTTTCACAATAGACAAACTGATAGAAGAGGACTATGGTGAAATTGGAATTGGATTTTGCAATACAATATAACCCTACCTGTTTCAATTCCCCATTATATCTTCCTTAAGACTGTGTTTTCGGACATGACTTCAGAACTTCCCTCACCACTTTCTTAGTCTATCTTTTGAATGAGAAACCTCTCACTACAAATTTGCAATATAGTTCTTAACCTACATTTATGGTATATTTGCATTACATAATCCAACCAGTACAGAGAACAAATGAAGAGATTTCTATGTGGTCAATTATACTGCTGGAAATAACAGCCAAATTCCATTCATATCACACCCTATCATAAGCACAAAAGACATACTGGATAATGGAGCCTTAGATATACTATGCTTGAAAAAATAGGATGATCATAGCTGGAATGCCTTTGATCATAGGTCTGTTCAATCAGAGTTGATACAGGGTCACATAACAACAACTACCGTGTTTCCCCGAAAATAAGACAGGGCTTATATTAATTTTCACTCCGAAATATGACACTAGGGCCTATTTTCGG
>JAOPUL010000839.1:2376129-2405044 GCA_027564515.1 Octopus rubescens | reverse complement strand
TGTGTGTGTGTGTGTGTGTGTGTGTGTGTGTGTGTGTGTGTGTGTGTGTGTGTGTGTGTTGGTGTGTGTGTGTGTGTGCTTACATGGGTATATGCTTGCAAGTGGTTGGGAGAAATGTCTACATATATAAGTTCAAGTAAGTATAATTGTATAGCTGCATGAGTGGCTGTTTGAACATGTGTACATAAATGGCTGTAAATAATCATGGTTGTGTATATGTGTAGATGGTTGTATGGGTAGTTTCATGAACATATGTATATGTGCGATTGAATATATATACATATATATAAAGAATGAGTCTGAGTATATATAAAAGTATGTGAGCATCTACATGAAAGACTATATGCATGTAATATTTTACTTCAAAGGGGTGTTAACTGCACAAAACACATTTAGAAATGTTAATCTGTGTGTGTGTGTGTGTGTGTGTGTGTGTGTGTGTATACAAATATCTAATAAATGTGTATATGTGCATTATATAAACAAGCATACAAAAGTATATTTAACACCAGGTAGAAGCAAAATGATCAAGTAAATATGATATTGGAATAACCAGCTCAAATGGCTTGGGTCAAACCCACAGCAGGTATCATGTGAAGAGTGAGAGAGATGGAAGACAATTTACTAAACTGTTGGACATAGGCATTAGATTATTCAGAAATGTTAGTTAGGTCAATGTACTACCAGAAAAAGATTTATCAGTCATCCATTTAAAAATATAGAACTGAAGCTAAAGCCCTAGAGTTTAAAAGACTAACGACCGAAAAGATATTTACATATAGATAGAGTGTGAGAATAAATGCATTATACTATTTAAATGATCATTGTAATGTAGAGAATTTCTCCAGGCCAAATATTCATTCCACTTGGTTGAAATCATTTCACTTCACTTTACATGGCAAAATACTATCATGAAAGTAATGAATACACCTTCCTATTTTCCGACTACCTAAAATATAGGATATTTCTGCATAATTTAAAATGTACTAGTATTTAGTTTTATCCTTCTTCAATCCACACTCAACTCACACTTTCTCTTAAAATCACTGGCAATAAACTCAGTGTAATTGACTGTACTGGATTATTTCAACTGAAACCTAGTGAAAAATAAAATGTCTTTTTAGAGTGCAAATGTGTTTACAAATTTCTTAATTCAATCTGCATGCCTATTGTCTATCTTGAGAGAAGATCAACTCATTATGAATTCATCCTACAGTGAATAAGAGAGTTGATCCAATAACCACAAATTCTGAATATAGCTTTGTTTTTTTATTTTTAAAAAATTACCATGGATTTATTTACATTCAAGAAAGTTTGAATATAAAGTGTACCATTTGGATCCTGTATTGGTTGGCAAGCAACTTGATACCAGTTCCTATTATGCCTTATTTATAAGAATGTAACTCAGTGGTACAAATTCAGATGAAGAAAACTGTACTTCAGTCCTAGGTGCCCACCTTTCAACATGTTTCTAAACTACTGAATTTCAATAGCAGTTCCATCATATCCTAATGTACCAGTAACAGTGCCTACAATTGCTGCAAAACTATCAGGTTTACAGCTCTAATTGACATTAGTAAAGAATCACTTATAAAAATGAAACTAGCATTCAAAAATTTACAACAGAAATTCACTGGAATTCTATAGATTAGAATGTGTAACATTATTAAAATACCATTAAAAAAAAACATTATCAAGTTAATACAGCCACTCAGTTTGCTAGAAACAGCAATCAAACGTCCCTCAAACCACACCTCATTTCCCACTAAAATATGGACTCATTGGAGCTCTATATACACACCACCCAACCAAAAGCTGGATGGTCATGATTGAAACACCTTTAATCACAACTGACCAAGTGCTTAATAAAAACAAGGATTGAATAATTCATTACTATTTTTTGATATCTGACAGGGTTTTCCTACTTGATGCTGACACATTGGATAAATTGAAACATATAACAGTACAGATAGTAATATTCAGAGGGAATATTAATGGAACACTGAGCAAATCAGTGAACAGTGAATGAAAGAGATTAGCAAGATTCTTTTACAATTCAGTGACAAACAGTTGTTCCAGCAACATGCAAATCTATAGACTGATTATAAAATGTCCCACCAGCACTAGCATGACAAAATGAATGTAAAACAATTAGATAATGATGTTTGTGCTTATATGTAATCTGAGATATTTAACAAATATAAGATTTAATTTTTTAATCAATTTATTTCTTGTGGTTTAATCCTAGGAGAGCCTTGAATAAGCAGACTATTATCAACATCATTTCAGCCATGACCATTCCATCTTTATTTCAGGCAGCCTGTCTATGACAATGTTATCCAATGTATCCTTCCTTTATTTTGAGACATTGGATATAATTTGAGGATGATTTGCTGGTACTTCTACCAGGTCAATTGACTATGAAGAAATTGTCTTTATAGTTCGTTTCTTTGTTCACAGTAGCAGAATAACAACGCAAAATAAAAATACTGTTTCTAATATCTTGTGCTCATATTCAAAAATACATTAAAGTGTTTTAATTTATCAAGAGCTGAAGTCATTATTTCTCTCTCTCTCTCTGTACACACACACATACACACACACACCTTTTTTATTGGTGCAGTGATCATAGTCTTTTCAAATGTGCCTGGGTAAGTTTAACATTTTAGTATAATATCTTGAAGCTAAATAGTCGAGGAGAAAACATTGCAAATTGGCAATGGGAGATTTCCAAGGGGATGCAGTTCAGGAAAGGATTGAGCAATGTGCTTAATGAAGGGTCAACAAGATGAATTACTGTGAGGAGGAGTATTGAATGAAGCAAAAAAATGTTTGAGAAGGTAATATATAGTCTGCACATCCAGAAGTCTTTTGTAGTAAAATAGAAGAAAGAAACAGAGGAAAACCCCACCTAACAACAAACAAATGGTTGAATAGTGCTGGTGAGTGACAGATTACTGTTTAGAGCAAGAAAACATATTTTTAGGTTTGGTCTAAATTATATAAACTTTTGGGTGTACCATCTCAGATTTATGAATATTCCAGAATAGGGTGAGCAATCAATGTTTGAAATAAGTGACTTGTATGTTTGGCTGCTTTGCATTTTACATCATTTCTACATATGTGTACATAGTTAATGGATAACTGGAGTTGATGTCTAGTGTTTGTTGAGGACAGATATTACTGAGTTAATAAAAATAAATTCTGCCATTCTTATTACACCAAATTCCATGTGTAGTCAGGGAATAATTAATGCGTTATCTATAATAATAGTCTTTGTGTGTAATTTTATGGATATGTATTACTTTCAGAAAATTATGAGTAGGAATCTTAGACCAAAGCCAATTTCTTCCATATAGATTATAAGGACTTTCAAAGCTAAATTGGTTAGAATATCTTGTTAGTACCCGTGTTTTATACGAGAACATTGAGGAAGGATAGTTGATACAGTGTTTTATATTACATAATTAAATTTGGTGTCTTAAATTTGTTAGGATTTATTTCCCTTTTAGGGTGTGAATTAAATAAGTTTCAATAAGATATAAAAGTGGATTCAATTGACTACAGGGTGAGGTACTAAGGCAAAAGAAAGCACTACAGGTGAATGTTTATATAGTCTAAGTATTATTGTGCATAATGTGTAGCTCAAGTTTATTGCAGATCAAGCATAAATGTTTGTCAGCAGTATGGATTCAAAAATGTTGTTGGTGGAGTTGTTTAACCCTATGTTAGCCCTAATCAAGCAGACCTATGATCAAAAGCATTCCAGCCATGACAATCTTGTTCTAAGTTTGTATGGCATAGTTTTTTAGGTGTTTCCTTGGCTATATCTAGTAGTTCAATGACTGCATAGACATCCCCCTCAGCTCGATGCAAGTGTGTTCTTTTTAATGTGTTTTGTAATTTGAAGTTATATTTTGAATGCTTTTGGTTATTGTAATATACTAAATAAGAAGTTCGTCAAGTTTCAGTATTCATCCCAACTCTCTGCCCTCTGAGTTCAAATCCCACTGAAGGCAATTTAACTGGCCTTCCTTTTGAAGTTGATAAAGTACTAGAGTCAATTCCTTTTCAGTTTCACTCACTCACTCACTCACTCAGTTTCACTCTCTCTCTCTCTCTCTCTCTCTCTCAAAAAAAAAAAGAAAAAAAATCAACTATGTTCAAACCTGGAGAGGGATGTTTAAAATGCCCAAGAGACATCATGTCACAACTACATTCCAATAATTCCATCAGGAGTTGAGGGCTCAAATATGCAAGCAATATATTGAATGTAATATATTACTACATTACAAAGTCTGGAAAGTGTGTCTAGTTTAATGATTCCGTGAGCTCTTAATTCTATGCCATGAAAAAGGCAATTCGGGAAAACAAAAGCAACAACTCATTTTATCCTGTCACACATAATGAAAAGCAAAATGACTGAAATCTTATGGTACATACAAAATTTAGCCTGAAGACAACATTTAATTCAAATAACCATCTCTTGTCTATGGATAGAAGATAAAACATTAATACAATAATGATCTAATGATATTGGGAAAGAAAAAAAAATAGTGACAGTATTAAATGATGAGAAAATAATCAGTTTATTGAACTTTTTTAAAAATACACAAATACACAACATTTGTGGGCTTTTTTCATAAATCAGTTCATTTCTTTTTCTTTAATGTTGCATTCAGTAGATGTGAAACAAATCCCCATCTCAATAGGACCCTTGTTAATCTATCACAAGTAACTTCCTCAGAAAATCCTAGATCTCATTGCTCACAACTAGGCAAACCAAAAAAAATATCGAGTTAATTTGCTTGTCCAGAGATAAATGAAACCCATCATCATCATCATCTTAATATCTACTTTCCCGTGTTTGTATGGATCAAATGAGAGTATGTTGGAGCAAGGTTTTCTATGGCTAGATGCCTTTCCTGTAACCAACCCCATCTGTTTCCAAGTGAGGTAGTAATTTCCCAGTCTATCAAACAGCCTGAACATGCTTACATGGAGAACTGGAAATAAATGACATTGAAAATGAGCCTTTTTATTTACAAAGATTGCGCAACATGTCAAGACATGTTAAGAAACCCGACATGCTTTATAGTAAAGTAGACTGCAAACAAATGACTGTTAGTGAAGCCTTTGTTTACAACAAATGAGTGAAGAGCATGTGTAGACAAAGGAAATACAAAATCACAAACGCAAACATATATATATATATATATACCTATATGACAGGCTTATTTTTTGACTACCAAATTCACTTACAAGGCTTTGGTCAGCCTGGGACCATAGTAGAAAACATTTATCCAAGATGCCACACACTGGGACTGAACCCGAAAACTATGTGTTCATGACACAAACTTCTTAACCACACAGCCATACCTGTGCCTTACAGTGGAAAATGAATTTGTAACCCATAAACAAGCCCACTGTTTAATGTCTTAAACTTTTACCTTTACAAAATAAAATGACAATAATAATTATTATTTCTACTATAGGCACAAGACCTGAAATTTGAGGGAGGGGGATAATTAATTACATCAACCCCAGTGCTCAACTGGTACTTATTTTATTGACCCCGAAAGAGGATGAAAGGTAAAGTTAGCCTCAGAATGTAAATAACCATAATAAAGGCTGATACTCTAATGATTCTGCCAATTCAATAATAATAAAATGAAAATAAGTAGATGGTATTGATTGATTAATGTAGATGTTAGTATAAGTACTACAATAATAACAGAAATGAATTATTCCAATTGATAATTTGTTAGTTTGTCAACTGTTGAATGTTTAACTAACAATAGTTGACAGTAACATCTTTTATTCATACTGATGATGACATCATGGAGGAGGAGAGGAAGAAGAAGAGAGATAAAATGACTTGATCTTGCATAAAGTGGTTCTTTATTGAACAACAGAAGGAAGAGTAACAGAAAAAAATAAAATTTAATGACACAACAGCCACAACATTATAACCAAAGATTCATCACTCTTCAGTAAATATCCTATACATTTCCCATTTCAATTCACAGAATAGATTCAGATTACTACACTCAGACTCCAATCAAGGAATATATGGTAGCTTCAACAACCAAAAACTCCAACATGCACCATTCTAGCTATGAATGACATCAGCAAATCTTTCAACTCCATTTTCTACTACCTAATTATAAACAAAGCAAAATGTTATATCGCAAAGTTTCTTTCAGGTCACAAAGCATACACAGAGTATAATAAAACATCTAAAATCTGTAATTTCTCAGCTCTGTAAGGATCTCTTCTCATCCATTCTTGGTTGTATCATTGTGACCACTTCACACTCACTATAAAACATGCACAGCTTCCTATGTAGATACCATCATAGTCACCTTCTACCAGTATTACCAAACTTAGCTACCAATTAGCTCAAACTCTATAACAAATAAACTAAAACAAGCATCTACCAAATTCACATTCTCCCTTCTGTCCAGCAATAGGAAAGAACATTATTATATGCAATTAACTATTGCAATAAACAATATAAATGTACCAGACATATAGTTAACAAAAATACTAGCAATTAACCACAACATTCACACAACATACAAGGACGTAAAAAAAAAAAAAAGAAGCATAAGAATGCATAAGAACACAGATTATTCACAAACACTAAATGTAAATAACAAAAATAACACTAGTGTACAAATAATATATTAGATCTGTCATAGATTAGGCCAGTCATGCATGAGCCTCCCATGCACAACAAATGACAATAGACTACAGAGAACACATTTTGCTCATAGACTATCTAAACCAGTCGTTCTCAACCAGGGTCCACATGGCCTTTGAGGGTCCAGATAAGATTTTGTTGTTAAAATTTAATCTGCAATAAATTGGTTATCCTTTCTACAATACACAAAATATTTTAACATTTTTTAAATATTATTCCTAATAATATTTAATTATAAAAATATAATGGGATTTTTTAAAACATCGAATGGCTATGGGGTTCCAGTAGAGTAAAATGGGAATCAAAGGGGTCCATAAGTAAAAGATGGTTGAGAACCACTGATCTAAACAATGAAATCAAGCAAAATGAATCACCACCTGGACATCTGATGGGTAAAGTTTATTTTATCATCCTCATATTACTTGAATTTGCTGATTGTACAAAACAGCGTTAAGTATTAGCAAAATACTGAAATATGTTTCTAATTCTAGTTACTACACATATACATACATCAGACTATTTACTTCTACAATAAGCATATGTATAGAAATCAAAAAAAAAAAAACACACTGTATGTGTGTGTGTACGCACGTGCAGAGAAAGAGAGAGAGAGGGTGTGTTTTGGATATATGCAAAGAAACTTTAGCAAACCATAAATGGAAGATGATCTAATATAATGTTATGCAACTTCCACCAACTTTTAACTTTCTCAATTCTCTTTCAGATATATCAACAAGAAATGAAAAAGCATGCCAAGATTTTTGCTCTACTATCAACCACAGTAACTTGGAAACTGCCAGCTTCTTGAACATGGTTAGGTCCTTCATATTCAGGGTTGGGCAAGTGTTGGACATGTCCTTTGTGGTCGGGAGAGAAAAACATTCTCAGCAGTCAGACATCATCCAGATAGCCAAGTTCAACCAGCAGATCTGAGACATCATCAATAAATACAGTGGGTCAATAAGGACTACTTCCAAGTAGCTAAGGGTGGCAGAATCCATTATAGTGCAAGTGGGTATCAGGTAATGGCCTACATGATAAGTAGAGGTCAGTTCATGTATGACAAGATCCAGGAGGACAATGTGATCATGTAATTCCCAGCATCATATAGCCTTCTAGTGTGCCTTATTTGAACTTTCTGAATCATCATCATCGAGATGAAAATTGGCTGGTAGTTCTGCAATTCCACAGACATGCTGAGTGGGGGATCTTATGTTGTAGATGTGGTGGATGACATTGGCAGAGGACACCTGATGGTAGTTGCTTCTGTAATTGCATTGGGGCCATCGTTGGGGTTGAAGGTAGTTTTATTTCTTTGATGTATCTAGTCGAACATGTGTATCATTTTGCTACGAGTATCATTTTTACTGTTTGGTATCCTTGCTTTTTCTTGTTTAGGTTTTATTCTCAGTTGCCTGGCACATTTTGTGTGAATGTGTGTGTGTTTAGTGGGTGAGTGATTATAGGGTCTTTTCGAACAGGATACACATACTATAACTCAAACTTAACTCAATTTCAAATACAATAGTAAACTTTAAAAGCATTGACAATAAAAGCAATAAATAGCAAATATATTCTTTAACATAAGAAGAAAAATCTATTAAAGTGTTATTTCATGGCTTCAGTTGTTAGAAAGTTAACACATAGCACATCCAAAATATATGTAAAATTGTAAAAGTGAAATTACAAAATAGATATGGTGCTGATCTTTCAGTTCAAAAATCTTGAATTCAAATCCCTAGTAAATGTTTCGCCATTCATTTCTGTATTATTCTCAGAGCAAAGACTTTGCTTCAATGTTTTCAAAAGCATGGATTCTGTTAAAAGCATACAAGAGACAAGAGTTGATGTTAAACTGGAAACTACAAAGCTCAGGTAAAGCCCAACATGGAGTATTGCTCTTACATCTGGGATGGTGCTGCTCATGCACACATCTAGATGCAAAAAGGTACAGATCTTCTTGGAATGTTACCTCGGTTATACTGATGTCCAGAAAATTCATCTAGCACCTGATAAACATCATAAAACTGAAGCCCCAAAAGTTCATCAAACATATCTATTTGTATTTATTTTTATACAGAAAATTGTTACTGGAGAGCTGCAGTCAGATCTTTTCAAGTAGTTGAAGGAATTAGAAGTAGTCAGTCAAATGCTTAGTTTCAGAACAAGCTAAAACTATGCTTGAACCTATACAAGACTCTTGGGCTAATGTATTTATTCTACCACAGACTGAGGTTGACTAAAACTTTGAATAAAATCTGATAGACACACACTGTAGGAAGCCCATTGGCGATACAGTTCTTGTTTTTGAATGGTAGATTTTATCAACTTTTTGTAACTTACTGGTTCTGAAGAAAGGAGTAGTGCCCATGGCTGTAATAGGCTTTCCCTAAATTGTGAGAGTGATGACATTAATGTTCTTCTTCAGCCTTTATAAGTCTACACCTGCAGGAAAGACATGAACAGGGAGAGAATTTCAGAGGGCCAATGCTCTGGGAAGGACTGGTCATTGTGATAGGTTGGATGCAACAAGTGTTATGAGAGGAGGAGAGACAAGTGGAGATGGCACGAGTCCTGCCAACTCTGAGAGGCACAGTCTATTATGATAGGGATAGCAAAAGCATAGAGAAGAGATAACACAATATGAGCCAGAGCTGGAGCACGTCTGTGAGTGACTTTATACCAATCAGTCAGGTGACCCTTTTCTGAATATGGGCTATGCTCTTTATGTGTGCATCAGCAGCACCATCCCAGATGTAAGAGTAATGCTCCATGCTAGGCTTTACCTGAGCTTTGTAGTCTCCAGTTCAACATCAACCCTTGCCTCTTGTATGCCTTTAACAGGGTCCATGCTTTTGAAAACATTGAAGCAAAGTCTTTGCTCTGAGAATAACTTCTTCACACTCAGTGCCCTTGAAAATGGTCATGAGCATTGCTTTTCCTCCCCTATCTAAGTCATAAAAATGGTTTAAATAATTAAAAAAAAAAACAGTGAACTTGGTTGTATTTTGTCCCCCAAAGATTCACAGGAGATGGTGAACAACAAAAGCTATAACTCCTATAAAAAGTTAATCTACCCTTAATGCACAACACCACACCCTTTTTTACTCTAATGGTTGGAAGCTCAACTAATCCCTATTCCTTCCTCCCCTTTTCAGTATTCAAAATTTATTGCACCTGATAAACTATTTTTCAGTGGAAACAGCTCAATATCAAAATTTGTGAGATTCTCAAGTCATCTAATAATCAAAGTGCCAAATATCATGTACATTATTGTACATGAATGTGCATGTATATATGCACATATTTATACAAGAGTGAGCATGTATATGTACATATGTGTGTGCGTGTGTAAATATAACCAAGTCATTTTTTCATGTCTCAAAAATAGGAATTTTGTCATTTATACAGATGTTTGTAGGGAGTATCTGTCAAACCAATAACAACATGGAAAAATAAACAATAAACTGATAACAATGATAAAGAGATAGAGTGGCGAGAGAAGAGAATGGAGAAGGAGCAGAAATGCATTTGCACTAGCATAAAATGCTATTGAGAACATTTGTTTCTATCTCATACAAAATGCAACAAGATGTTTGCTTTTATTTTGCTATCTGTATCAAGGATCCGGGTTATATCTCTTAATATAACAGTTTCCTTATCTGTCTTGTTCATCAAATGATTCCAATTTCTAATTATTGGAAATTTTGTTTGTTTATTTCTTTAGCTTTCATTTTATCATCTTCAATTTAGTGTCTTTTGCTTGAAGAATAAAGGCAACAGCATGCCAATTGATATGGAAAACCTCAGCAGAAAATCTATTTTATCTTTCACTCCTTTTGCCATTCCATTATCTAACATGATCCTGGTTTTATTTTGCTGATAATTTATGTATTCAAATTTCTCAAAAATGAAAGAAGTAACTTCAGAATTTGATAATTTGGAACATATAGAAACAAGAATGAACACATAAAAAAATAGTGACATCAGAGATTCCTTCTGTTCCCTTTTTCTTCTTGTCTTTTGTTCTATAGTTATTCTATTCGCAATTCTTCTATTCACCAGTTCTTTAGATTTTTTAGCCACCTATTCTTTAGCATTGGAGTTTTCAGTTCTTTCTCCTTTGGGTAGAAAGATCATAGTTGTTCTGCTGCTGCTATTCACATGGTGACATTATGCCATAGTAGAAGTTATGATAAAAGGGTAATGATGATAAAGCCTTCAAATGTTCTTTCCATCACTACAATACACTGCTAACTAAGGTGTAGCAATGTTATTTTTCTCATGTAAGAATTTTAATTCAGTAAAAGTTTAACATTACAAACAGATGTTAATTAGATGTCACTTAGTGCTTGGACTTCTATATGGTGCCTATTTACAACTGGGTCTTCTATTTACAGCTGACTTTAACAATACAATAGAGCAGGTCAGCACGAACCCTATTAACATGGCCAGTTTTTATGCTCCTTCAGTTATTTTAGTTAGCTTAAGCCTTAACATATAGCTCGAAGTTACAAAGGAAGAGTACTACAGACTTCCTCTGCAAAATAGGGATTGCTGTGGCCCGCCAAAGAAATGAGCCCCGAGAGATGGAGTGGCTACTGCAGCAAGTGTCACTGGCCATTCACCGTGGCAATGCCACCGCAGTCATTACCCCAGAGTGCAGCTGAATACCCCCTTGTCCTGGGACATGTGCCGCCCCCACCCCCTTTTTTCTCTACATTTTTTTCTTTTTTCTTTCTTTTCCTTGTTTTTTTTGTTCTATTCTACTGATTCCAAGGAATTAACTGTATTCATGTAAATTTCATTTGAATAATACATTTTATGTATTTTTTAAAAGGAAGAGTTCAAGATCAAGTTAAGAGAAGGTAGAGTGATGGCTTTGCTAATAAAGAAGAAAGAATGAATAGGATATAAGCACAATGTATTGTCTGCTTCAACCATTCTGCCAGACATAACATCAGCTTTTATAGCATGCTAAATGAAAGGCTACCAGCCCCTCACTCAACCTTTCTCCATTTCTTAGAGGGAAGGGTCACTGAGTGGCCCTTCACAATCTATTCATGATGTAGTCAATTCTGAGAGAGAGAGGGGGGGGAGAAAGAGAGAAAAGAATCAACCCCAGTACTAGACTGGAACTTCTTTTATTGACTCCAGAATCATGGAAGGCAAAGTTAACTGTGGCAGGATATGAACTCAGAACACAAAGAACTAAAAGAGTTGCTGCACAGCATTTGTCCAATGCTCTAATAATTCTGCCAATTAACCACTTTAAATTAAATCTGTGCATAAAGCAATAAAAAAATTACTGCTTTGAGCAAGGAACAATCCTAAGTGACACAAAGGAAAGATCATCTGATAAAGGAAGTATTGAAATCATTGAGGGAACCAATACTGATTCTTTCTCACCTGACACAAGGCCTTACACTGAAGTTTTTCCCAGGTGGCATAATGAATTGAAACAGTATTAGAATCTCACCTCACTGGAAGCTGACTGACTACTCTACACAGCTGGATAAATAAAAGTAAGCAGCCAGTGAAGTTACATCACAAAATATAATACAAATTAGATTCAGAATGTAACCTTCTAGTACACCTGAAGTTATTAAACAGCTAAAAATATTATGTAGTGTGAGACATTACTTAAATGGTTTCAGAGATGCTGACACAGTTCAATAACATCATTCAAAAACATATCAGAAGAACATGTTGAAAAATTTCACAAATCTTTAAAAAATAAATATATAAATGAAATAAATGACAACAATTGGCAGAATAGTTAGAAGGAAAATACTTTGTGGTATTTCTTCTGGCTCTTTATATTCCGAGATCAAATCCTGCCAAGGGCAACTTTGTCTTTCATCCCCATGGTAATGATAAAATAAAGTACTGGGATTGATGGTATCAACTAAACCCCTACATTCAATTTGCTGGCCTTATGCCTAAATCAGAAACGATTATTACTGTTGTTGTTCATCATCATCGTTTAACGTCCGCTTTCCATGCTGGCATGGGTTGGACGGTTTGACAGGAGCTGGCCAGCCAGAGAGCTGTCCAGGCTCCAATTGTCTGTTTTCACATGGTTTCTATGGCCGGTTGCTCTTCCTAATGCCAACCACTTTACAGAGTGTGCTGGATGCTTCTTATGTGCCACCAGCAATACTACTATTACAACTGATTTCATAGCTTTATTCTTAAAATCAGAAATATTTGCTACAAACATTAACTTCCTCAATACACTAGATAAAGAACTTAGATGAAAGTACTTTTCACATGATAACATTACTTACTAGAACTGGTGATGAAAATAGAAATTTGACAAAGCCATGTCACTCAGTTGTACAACTTGTGTACATTCAACTACACAAATTTACATTATAAATATATTTTTGATCAGTGGATGGTAGAACTGGTAGAATGTCAGAATATAGGATTTTCAGTATTTAGGTACACTACTTTACATTCAGAGTTCAAATTCTGCTTGGTTTAACATTGCCTTTCTTATAGTCAAAGTTGATAAATGAAGAACCAGTCAATTACTAGGACTATGGACTATACCATCCAAAATAATGTTAGAAATTGTAATTTATATAAATTTTACCTATGAGTAGTACTAGTCTATTATTAATAAAGATCCACAATATAAAAATAAGTACTAGGTATGTATTGAAAACAATTCCATCAACTATACTCCTCCTCAATAAATTCCTGATCTACTGCTTATATGAGAAATTGCTATTTATATATTTGTGGTGTTAACTTTCAGTGAAGCAAGTCTGCAACCCAGTTTTGGCTCCTTGGAATTAATTCTTTTTATTTATATCCTTAATCTACTTAGGCTTCTAGAACTCAGCTTTTCATTCAGTCTTCCTTAAATATTTCAACTTTTGTAGCTACATAATAAAACAATCATTATGTTGCTACAATATTTATTCAATCAAGTAAGTGGCTCAGCTATTTAAAAAACATTAAAGCTGACCAAACCAAACAGTTAAATGTTTCAACAATATTTATTAGTGACAATGAGGATGTAAAGTGTGTTGGTGGTGTAAAAATGAAATACTTCTAATTATCCCATGATACTTTTAAGAGTCAATACTCAGCTCTGATTTCTGATTTAGTAAATGAGAGATTCTCTAAAGAGAATGCCAATCTATCACAGATAATGTTTCAAGAGAATATAGCACCTAATTTTGACATTGAGGTGAACTGAAGGAATATACAGAATTATTCTTTCCTCAAACATAACAGAACACCCACAGCAGGTTTGAACATTCAATACTATGAGCAGGTAGTCCAACACTTTTTTCCCCACTTTTCCATCCCACCTGTATGCTTACACATAAACAGTAATAAAAAGATAATGCTTGACAAAAATAAATTTATCAAGTTTTCATGATGATCTATAGTTTCATCATGATAACAGCAACATATTAGAGAAGAGATTAGTTAAAGGAAGTAAAAAAAGAAACTCATTGAAATGAACTGGAAACTATACTTACAAAATAGATAACCAAGCAAGCATACCACTTTGCCTGGGTTATAGCTGAATTTGTTCATTTAATATCTATTTTTTCATACTAGCATAAGTTGACTTATTATTGAGGTACAACTTGATGCTCTTCTTGTCACTAACCCATAACTGTTTTTTAAGTAAGGGATGTTTTTATTCCACTTTTCTTTGAAAAGCTATAGGGCAATTTGTTGATGGGGAATTGTCCGAATAAAGTCGCCACTTTTGCTTGAGCAATTTCTATGTTGGCATTAGGAAGGGCATCCAGCTGTAGAAACTAAGCCAAATCAGACTGGAACCTGGTACAGCTCTCGAGCTTGCCAGCTCTGGTTGAACCATCCAACCCATGCCAGCCTGGAAAACGGACATTAAAGGATGATGATGATGTCATAGAATATAAACATTCATACAGAAACACACATGCATGCATACATGTGTGCATGTGTGTGTGAATATATATATATATGTATGTATATATATAATGGGCAGTTTCTGTCTACCAATTTCACTCACATTGTTACAATGCAAACTTCTTTACCACACAACAATACCTGCACCTATTTTAAAGTTATTTCAAAGCCAGTTTTTGTTAGGGGCAGGGTACCAGTCTGAGGTGTAGAGAGAAAAATTAAAGCAGTTTAATAGAAAATGCAGAATGTAATTCACTGGACAAAAAAAAATAAAGTTAAAAAGTTGGAACAAGACAAAACAGTGGATATATCATGGAATCCATAAGTGGGGTAAAAATGGATAGTGGCCATCATTTGTGTTTAGCTATTCATGTGCATGTTTTATATATATATATAAGAGTATATTACAAGATTTTATACTTTATCCAATGATATTAGTGTATTTTTCTAAGTCAATGTGCATAAGAAGCATTAATGTGTCTCTTTGAATGATAGTCAAACAAGAAACTAAATGGATTAGAAACAATTTTGTCTCATTGAAGCCAACAAAGATGCCAACCATAAAAATCAGAGACGATAGTGGACAAATCAATTGAGAACATAAAGGTTGGGGAAAATGAAGACTTTACTTTAAAAAGTCAGGATCAGTTGCTGTTGTATTAATCAGTTACATTGTTGATCAAATGTAGCAGCTGTAGTATTAAATATTTTAATAGTAAATAAAATACATAAGAAAAGATCTGGAGTTAATGGTGTTAGGGTATTAGGGCTAAATCTGACGAGTTTTTATGTCTCTTTTTTTTTCAGGAACAGCTTGATGTATTGGTGAACAGTCAATGGCATTGGAGGGCATAAAGATTGAAGTTGTAGTGGAGAAAAAGTTAGCTGATATGGAGGACTTGATGCCATTTGAATATTGGTAAAGAGTTACCTGTATCATGATGGTTTGAGCCAGGTATCAAAATGCCGACATCATGACTGCTGCTCAATGCTCTCTGAACACTGTAGACACTATAAGCTGTGATATTGACATATCTCATGTTTTATGAAAACCAAGTTCCCCCAAACTGTGATGGTCTTTGGGTGTGTCTCCAGTAAGGGTAACATCATGCCACCCCACATCTTTGAATAGAGACTTAGACTCAATTCAGATAGCTATGTGAAGATGCTGGAGACTGTAGTCAAACCCTGGCAGGAGTAGGTTGCTGCTGGAAGGTCATATGTGTGGTAGCAGGATTTGACTCTTTGCCATACCTTCGGAAAGATTCAGAAGTGGTTGTCAGAGAATTTCTATGACTTCACCAGCCCCAATTTCTGGCCTCCTAATTACCCTCGATTGTAATCTCATGGATTACTATGTGTGAGACGCAGTTGAGAAAGACACCAACCACTCTGCCTGCAACACCAAGATCAAAGTGTTTGAGGATCTTCCCAGGGACACAGTGAGGAACAAATGTGTCAGTTTCTGGAGCCAGCTTGAGGCTGTGGTGGAAGCTGAGGAAGAAGCTACTTTGAGTAAACTTATCTCCTAGCAAAAATCTTGTTGATATCTTTTGATTTTTTTAAAATACTTTTATTGATAAAATACTTTTATGCTTGTGTCGGTGACACGTTAAAAACATTCATGCCGGTGACACATTAAAAACACCCGTGCCGGTGACACATTAAAAACACCCATGCCGGTGGCACGTTTAAAACACCCAGTACACTCTCTGGAGTGGTTGATGTTAGGAAGGGCATCCAGCCATAGAAACCAAGTCAAAATGGACTGGAAACTGATGCAGCACCCCAGTTTGTCAATCTCCAGTCAAACCGTCTAACCCATGCCAGCATGGAAAACGGATGCTAAACGATGATGATGATGATGATTTGGGGATGGGATACTGTGCTTTTTTTTACCTTTTATGCAAACTGTCAAATTTAGCCCAAACACCCTGTAAACAGAATAAAAAGCAGGGTTAATGTAAGACAGAGATGAGTATATGGTGTCTGTTTTTCAATCAATCACAAGAAACCACAAATGCATTTTTTTTATAATCTTATCTATTTTAGAGCAATTTTAAACTATATTACATTCTCTAAACTATTTGCACTATCTTCATTTCCTTCACTCAGTAATGCATCACACTCTGGCACAGACAACTGATGAATCATAACTTCTTGAAGTCCACCCAAATTTTTTTCATGTACTCGTCTTAATGAAATGACAAGATATCCTAGATATCAGGATTACTAAAACAAAACCTACTAAACATTACAAGTTAAACTTAAATTTATTTCATAAAATTAAAGTCATGTTTACATGACAGAACACTTAGTTTATTAATAGGGCAGAAAATGTGAAAGAGAACCATTGTAGAAGTAGGGCTCTTTTTTTGTCTTTTACAGTAATTTCAAAGGTGGAAGGATATTGTATTTGGCATACAACCTTATTTCATTTTGTGAACTTTAATACCAGAATAATTTGAATCCTCTAAACTATTAATATTATCTAGTATGCTTCTATTTACACTATATGATCAATATATATAGACCAATATATAGATCAATTTTTTAAATATCCTATGTTTATATATAATTTTGAAACTTATTTCTAAGGCAGAGTTTCAATATTTTTATTATCTATGTCACAGTCCCAAACATTGAATTGAAATCCCAACAAAAAATATGAATGTCTGTTGAAATCATATTTGAAATAGTAGAGTTAGAAACACAAAAAGTGGTTAGTGCATCAGTGACAATTTTATAAAGCTGTGGTGCACTCGCCAAATTTTTGTTGCCCTTTTTCTTGATACATTTCACTCATCAGCTAATTAGTAATGCTATTTAGTAAGATTTTAGCAAGCAGCCATACTCTATATCCCTTCTCTGTCCTCTAATCTTTATTCCCTTTGTCCTCCAAAATTACCTTCTATCTTTAACTGTTTCCTCTTCTCCCAACCTTGAAACTTTCCTCTTTCTTACAATCCCCATTAATTTCTTTCAAATTCACTTTCTTTAGTTTCCAGCTCTTTTCTTTTCATTTATATTGCCTCTCCTGTCTTTACCATTTGTTTAATATTTATTGCTCTTCTCTCTCTCTCTCTCTTTCTCTCTCTCTCTCTCTCTCTCTCTCTCATCTCCTCCCTTTGACTCCCAGTTTTACACTTTCTACTGCATCCCTTTCATTTTATTTTCCTCATCCCTATTTTACCTCCCCATCCCCTCAACTAGACTTCACATACCACCAATTAATGGACTGGTGCAGATACCCTTGGTGGGGCATTTCTGTTAGATATTAAATATCAGTGCCACCCCACATAAATAATGGAGTAACAAAAGTAAAAGAAATGCCTGACCCTGCTTTGTGCAGCAGAACAGAAAGCAGGCAGTGCTTCAATGCAACTTTCAGCATTCAACACACACAAACATATCCTTTCACATATGCATATATACACCAAAATGCAAGCACCCCATCTCTCTCTCTCTCTCACACACACACACACACACACACACACACACACACACACACACACACACACACACAAAATGTGAATGAATAATCCAAGAGTTTGTCTTTTCAGCACACACACACAGATCAAGAGTTAAACAGAAAATAGTTAAGGTAGAGTTTCACTCTGAATACATGAGCATATTTTCTTTTTCTTAGAAAACACAAAGCATCTCCTAATATATATTTCTTTTTCGTTATTTGTTTTTTATAATTGTTTTGAGAGAGTTGATTGAATCGACTCCCATATAGTATTTTACTCTAGAATTAACAAAATACTAGAGTCAATTCAATCAACTTTCTGAGAACAATTATAAAAAAATAATAATGTAAAAGAAATATATATTAGGAGATGCCTTGTGTTTTCTCAGAAAAAGAAAATAGGTACAACAGGATAGACGCAGTAATGAGATATAACAAAAACACTTCTTATACAAGAAGTTGTTATTGTTTAGCCTTTGATCAACTCTGATCAAAGAAACTCAGCCTTGACCATTCCAACTTTTATTCAGACACAGTGTATTAATAACTACATTATCTGATGTGGCCGTTTTTAAAAAAGACCGAGATTTGAAGAAGATTTGGCTGCTATTTCTAGCAGACTGAGTGACTGCATGTACTAACAATATATTCCTCACTATATTTGAGAATTTACAAAATACATACAAGCATACCTCTATGGCGAAGACGTTTGCTTCACAACCAAATGGTACTGGATTTGATCCCACAACACCTTGAGTAAGTATTGCAAGCAAGTGAAATTTACTAGATGGAAACTGTGCAGAAGCTTGTCATATATGTGTGGGTGGGTGTCTGTTTGTGCATACGTGTGTGCATTTTTTTTAATGTGCCTATGTTCTTGTTTATGTTTACAAGTATAAAAACTCTCCAATCCTCACTCATATGCAGATCATACTAGCTTTCATTGCTCTTTAACATTCGTCACACAGGCATCATCTACATGCAACACACCAGACATACATTGAATCCATTCTTCAATTGACATAACAACCTTGTGTATCAGCAGCACAAAGTCAATACATGTATCAGGGAAACAGTCTTTTACCTCATTCTATCTAATCATGAAATAAAACCTTCAGTCTCTATAAATACTAACCCTCACTATCTCTGATGGTTTCTCAGGTAATCTCACATACATAAAACATTATAAACCTGCATCACAAAGTGATGACAGACATACATTAGAATATTACTGAGATGGATAGAAAAGTGTTGTTGCTGTACACACAAACATCCTAGATTAAAACAACAGAAAGCAAAATACAAATACTAAAAATTTGGACAGGTTGGTAAGAATTCAATCACCACCAAGCTTCAACCACAAGCTTACATATGTACTCTTTCTTCTCTATACCACAATAATGATCTCTGTTCCTGTTAACTATCAAGTTGCATGCCTTCTCTACCATGGTTCAACAGTCTCCTCTCCTGTCATCAACCTCACTGACCCTACATAACTTCCTAGACTCAGTGCTGGATTAACCATTTAGCAAAATAAGCACATGCTTAGAGCATCAAGAGAAGAGGGGCACCACAGAAATGGTAAATGGTTTATGGCATAAAAGAAACCACTTTAAACTTGCTAAAATAATATTCAAAGTGGTTTATATGATCAGAAATATAATTTCAAAGTGTTCATGGTGTCAAAGTGAGGATCTGATCAAAGACTTTGCAATTAAAAAAAGCAGAAATCTTTTCAATTATAAAGTGGAAGCATACAAAAATAAACATTATTTTGCATCTTTCTGTTAGTTTTGTTTCATTTTGAAAAATAAAAATTTATTTTATGGTTTATTGTTGTTTATATTTTGAATTACATATATATGAGGGCACCAAAATCTTTTTAAGTGCTTAGGGCCTCTATGGGCCTTAATCCAGCCCTGCCTAGACCGTACACAAAACTCACTCATTACCTTCTGGACCCTACCTACACAAAACCCTTTCTTCTATTCTTCTTTGCCATAATTGCAACCTGTGCATGCTTTTCTTATTAACAGTAACCTAAAATTTTTCAAATTAAGTATAAACCATATCAATTCCAGCAGTCTATGAGGCCCTCAAAAGGTCATGGGCTTTGTTGTTCTCCACTTAACTAACTTTAAAAAGAAAGCATAGGAATTATACAAATTTTAGGTAGATATATATTTGGTTATTCTTTTGTTTATTTTTTCCTTGCTAAACCTTCCTAGTAATAAGAGCCTTCATCATTATCTTCAATTAACTTTTCAATAAATTTAAGTTTCCATCAATAACACTGTGTAACACAATTTTTGTCCTTGGGTAACAACTGTTATTTCGTATTTGCTTACCCCTAGAAAGTATGAAAAATGGCAATATTTCCTTCAAACTTTGCTTTTGTCCACTAGAACAGCTAGAAGTAAACTGAGCTGTTGAGCTTATGATTTCTGTATTTATACTGCCATCTATGTTGCCAAAACATTCTAGAAGTTCTTGAAACTTTTGGAAACTTCCAGAAAGTTCGAGAAAATTCTGCTTCAGCAACTCAGTGCTGAATCTGTCTGAAATGTAATGGAAAATAGGTCAGTTTCAAAACATTGGTGTCCAGGTCACAAAAGCAAAGTTTGAAGCGAATAGTAGTCATATCCTTTGATTTCTAGACAGAAGCAAATAGGAAATAACACTTACTGACCAAAGACAAAAAAAAATAACAGTTTTGTTACACAGTGTAATGTAATTCCAAATAGTTAATGGGTTTTTACAATAATGAATTTGATACTACTGAAGCAAATAAACTTTTAATTCTAAAGATAAATGAACAATTTAAGCAACTACTAACTGATATCATATCAATATTACTTTTTTTTTTAATAATTATGAAGAGTGAATCTTTAAATTATAAATAAATAGAAAATCCTAAAGAATAATTTGACCTTTTAATTTTAAAGTATTATAATCATAAAATACATTATCTTTAATTTCAGAAAATGCTAGAAATTAAGAAAGCTCACACTTCCAACAAAACTTGCTACTTCAAACTGCTACACTTTAATGATAGAACAACTACAACAATCTAACAAGCTATTCATGGGAAGAGCTTAAATATACAGTTGGCAGACACTAGACCTTCCTCAAGAAAACGTTTACTTGGGAGTCAACCCACACAAAATATTACACATTAGTCAACTGTCCCATCAATAATGTGGACACATATTTAGATGCTCTCACAGTATAACATACAATTTGTAGTAAATACAGCAGATATTTAAGCACCATTCATAAGCTGCACATCTGCATCAAAGAACACAGTTATACAAATGCCTCCATCAAAAAAAAAAAACATCTGGAGAGATGTCATAATGAGGCTATCACAGTTACTATCAGCCAGAGTAATATTGAAAATTTAGGATTAACGAAGCTGTTCTGATTAAAAACTTTAATCCGTCTATTAACAACAGATATGATACGAGTTCTGCTGATTGGCTGATTTAACATAACCAGTTCACACATTCTATAGACCTTACTCCCCAATGCTTGCATTTGAAAAATAACTGACTAGTTATTTTGATCTGTGTAGACAGACAGAGCTCATCCTCCATTTCCTTCACAAGGGATTTTTAAATTAAAAATACTGAAATAGAAAGTAAAAAACAAATCATTGTTCTTGATTTGCTTTGATTTGGCTTCTCTTTATGCTTTCTTTCCAAACTTGCATTGTAGTGGCTTTCTTAAACGCTATTACTCTACTTCACAATGCTTCGTATTAACTGTAATATTTTTGAACATAATTTTTTTAAGTAAATAATTATTATTAATAGCCCATATTTTCCATTTATAATTAAATGCTAGAGTTTTCTTCACAGGCCTAAACAATGATTTTTATAGATCAAAGGCAAAAGTAGAGACAGAAAAGCAATGAAAGCCACTTAACACAAGCCTTGATTTCCTTTTCCTCTCTTCTACCATCAAATATTCATCTTTATTCCAAAGCTGAAACAAAGACAAACCAATGAGAGAGCCTCTCTGTGGTTATTTAACTTGCTAAAACTAGCTGCCAAATATCCCTTAAAACACATCCTACATTCGTTAAAAGAGGTCACATTGATAATGTAATCCTAGATGCAGTATGGGATGGTCTAGCACTAAACAACCTTAAAGTCTATAAAAAAAAATTTTTTAAATCAAATCGCTACACAATTCTCCTTCCTCTACATCAATATCTGTAGACTTAGCCTAACTTTAATCTTACATTTGATTTCCTTTTAATATATACATACTCAAATTGAAAGACCACCAGAACATGCAAGAAGCACAGCTTTCTTGTTATTTCATGTCTAATCAATCCAAATACAGGAACAGACTGGACCCTATAACTTACATCTACATCCCAGCTATATTTTATATTCTATCTTCTGTCTGAAAGGTAGTGCTTCCACATATGTAGAATGGATACCTCTTCTTTCATTAGAATGTTAGCAACAAAACTTACATAAACTCACTCTCTCCATTCCTTTAAGTTCATCTACACATTATCACCTGAACCTTCTAATCCTTCACATTAGCTCATCAACTCTATTCTAACAATTCTTGGCAACAAATATATTTCACAACTGACTCATCAGAGACTGGTAAGCAGGTAATCAATGCCATTCTTCTCAGTATTAACCCTCCACCTCCCACATACAAGTGGTTTACTTACAGCTGTACATGTGAAGAACGCTGTAAACAATACCTGGAAGAAGTCACCCAACTGAGAGTTGTTTTACTCATTAATTCAATGACTACATAATGACCATCAGTAACACAGAGGGTAGTCTTATGTATTGCACATCTTGCAAGAACTCTTACCTTCAAAATTGCAATTAGGCCTCCTACTCTACTAAATTCAAAGAATCTTCCAACCTACCATTCTTCAACTACACATCTGCCTGCTGTTTCCCAATTCCACACTGTATACACAGAACAAAACTCCCAAGACATCCTTCCCCCACTCCACCTGTTGCACTACCCAGTGCGCATAGTGTGAACACTTCTCTTTTCACCACAAATTAACAAGGCATTCAGTCCTTGTAGCATCTCTTCCATTACTCACCAATGTGCTCCAGAGTTAGACTTTTTCTCCATCAAACTCCCTAATCCTTCTCCTAATCCAGCCTAATAAAATATACTAAAGTGTGTCACTTCTCTTACTCTGCCAACTACTATCTTATTGCTCTCATTTCCAACATCTCAAAGATTGACCAAAAACTACCTCTTTTATCACCTTTGCCTTATTCCATTTCAGTGACCACTAGTATGGTTTTTGCAGAGTCAAGCCTCCCAAAGACTTACTTTCTTATGTCCTCTATACCTTTGAGAATTTTAATACCAATGTTATTAACCTTAACATCAGCAAAAGTTTCTACTACATCAGACTTGAGAACTTACAAATTAAGTTACCTGTCTGCAGATACCAACTGTCTCATTTCTTAGACTGGAAGTTTCTTGTCAGACAGGTCCTTTGTTAACACACTGATGGGTTTTAGGAGTACTCAGAGGCTCAGCTATGTCTCATATTCTCCTAAGTACATTAATTACCAATTTTTGTTACTTCTAACCATTCACACTTTTATGTTGCTGATACCACTGTCCACTCATCCTTAAATTTATCCACATGCAATCTATTCACTTCAAGTTAACTTGCACTAACCAAACTCTCACTCAACATTTAACCCAAGAATTTCTCTCTTTGGAATTCTTTTCCTATTCCTATTTTTTTCTGAAGAAATCAATTTGCAGAATTTTAAGCAAACTATCAATATATCAATTTCCCCTAGAGGGCCTCTAAAAGTCATTGGTGTTGCCCTTCTTCTGACTAAATACAACAACAACAGCAACAAAAAGAATGAAGAGTTAAATTTTGGGTTTAACAAGTGCTAATTGCAAACTGAAAAATTCAAAATTAATCATTAACAGTAAAATCACCAAAACCATTAAAATATGTGCAATGTAAGGAGATGGGTAGAGTGTGACATTAAAATTAGGCAAAATTCTGATGTTCAACTTCTGTAATACACAAGATGCTGATGTTTTTTTATTGAAGATCTTCATACCAACTGGAGCTTTCATATTCTGACAAATATCTGATAGGTCTTTTTACAGATGAATCTTTCATGCAAATACTCTTTATATCTATAAACCATGTAGAGAAAAATACTGCTTATATAAAACTTGTTAGATATATTTTATATGTTTGATAGTTCTAAAGCATTTGTAAGTACTACAAACTAGGTAGTGGGATAGTGTACAAATTCTGGAATGCACAATTTTGTATCCTCAATTCCTTTCAACTACATAGCAACAAATATGAAGAGCTATTCTTATTTGTATTTCATTTTGAAATTCCTCAACAGCTTTGGTGTTGATAACTGTTTACATTAAATTTTGAATTTTTCAATTCATAATTAGGGCTTATTAAAAGCTAACTTATTGAATACTTTTATTTCTATTCTGCCATTATTATATGGCTTTTTATCATGCTGTGTTCACAATAATAAAATAAGTCTACAATGCATTCATTCTTCAAGTACACAACAGTATGTAAGTAAATATGCAAGTTCAAGTTTTCTAACTGTATATCATGGTTCACCAATATTATTGAAGTGGTACATTATAAAACTTGGGACAGAAAATGGCAAGCATGTTTCAATCACAGCCCTTGTTTTTCTATGCATGATTAAACAATTGCTTAGAACACTGTAAACATAACATTACTCCAGCCACAAATGAGAAATTGTGTTAGTCATCATATCTTTGTGGTTTTTAAACTTTTGAGATTCTACAGCTCTTACAAGGTGGTATTGTGTGACTTGTTAAGTTGCTGTGAGGGCTAGTATGATTTAGTAGTATTGGCAGAATGGAAGATATTAGAGACTGAATATTAGTAGCAGTAGTAATTGGAGGAATTGATGAAGTTGACCTGTTAGAAACATTATTGCAAGGGATCATCTTCAGGAGATGGAGAAGCTAGTGATGTCAGCCCATTGATAATATTATCAAGATTAACAGATGTGCTTAGGAAAGGATATTCGGTACAACTGATACTAAGCTTTTTCATCTTCCCATTTAATGAAGCTTGTGTTTCTGCCAGTATGAATCAGATAGTGAGCAAATGAGGAAATTTGCTGTACTGTTCTTGTAATGAATCACTTGGCCAACCTCATAAAAAGAGTTTACTACTATTTTTAATTGTCTGGAAGTAATTTCACAACTGCAGATAATTTGTATGCACCAAATGCATTATAATGGTTGAAAAGGAACTTCAGAAAATATTCCAATATGTGGGCTTTAATCTTTTAACACAGTCTTAATCATTTGTATAGATATTTCTGCTTCAACATTAGATTTTCGTCCATAGACAGAAGCTTCAATTTTCTTGCAATCAAGTCAGTTTAACCAGTCCTTTAATTGAATATATTCTGGTTCATTATATGACAGTACTGTCACTGGAACTCTGAATTTAGACAACATTTCCTACCTCCTGCTGAACCTATAAAGGCTTCAAACCAAGTAGCAGCTGAATCCCCTATGATCCCAGTGTTTTGTTTGAATTTCCAATTCATATGTAACCCAATTTTCAGGATTATGATTCAGGTCATTTAGTACTTATAAGTGGTGCATTTATATCTGTCACAAGAGCTGACAAATTCAATATCTCTACCAAGATTAGACCACCAAACAAGCCCTTGCTTTCTTCAGTATTTGTTATGCAAACCATTTGTATATCATAAATTCGAGAAAGAACTTTTGCACAACAAGATTTAGGAACAGATAAGGTGTTGGATAAGAAAAAGTTTGAATTTTGTCAATTAAGTGTATTATATAATCAACATATATTCTAATTTACTATCTTTCATTTGCATCCCAACAATTGGTGATGCATTCTTGATTTCTTAAGATAGACATGGAATTATAATTCCTATTACCTCAAAATTGTAAAGGTTATTTCCAACCTCTTTTATTTTTCAAACGCCACTGAACAATAGCATCCTAATACTTTATTAGTGGTAGATAATCAAGGACTACAGAATGACTTCACCAATTAATCCAAAGTTATAAGGATTACATTATTAACCTTAATAAAGCTTAAGTATTGCTTTTATCTCCAAGACAACTAAAGCTGTTGTTGTGCCAACTACCTCTAGTTTGGAACCGTCATTAGTTAAATGTCTATAAGCAGGTTTAGTGATTAATGATAAATTTGTTAACAGTGACGCCTGAATGATGGAGCAAGCTACACCAATATCCAGTTGTCTTTGAACTGGGTGTCCATTCAATTTACAATTAATCCAATGTAAATAATCATATGTAGTATAATTAACATTCAGAACTACTTCCTCATTGTCAGACTAATTAAAGCTCATACTCTTAACATTATAGAAAGACTTAAAATATAATGGTTTTTAACTGCAGAATTTCCTGAAATGGCAAAATTTATCACATGTAAAGAATTTCTTCCCATAAGCAAAATAAGACTTAGAAGGGTGTGATGATCCACAAATGCTGCAATAAATAACCTGGCTTTGTTCAACTACCTGTTTAATCTTTCCTTGCTAATAATTGTGTAAAATATTTCTGTTAAAACTTGGGAGTATGACTAAATGCTCAATGATTGTAACATCACATACTAAGCAAGTTTGACATGGATGCTTTAAGCAAGCTCTCAGACAATGAAGAATCTATTTTTGTCTGAGTACAATTGATTCTATTAATAAAAACCAATTTTTCAAGCTCTGCTTCTGGCTCAGCTTTTATTACAGACAATTTAAATAAAGAAGCATGCATATTGAGCCTTAGCAGGAGATCATTAACTGGTTCTTCTTGCTTATTGCTTTAGGTCTAAAAATTTTAACCTGTCAAAAATGAGTTGGGTTTTTTTTAGTAGCACACTTTATATCTTCAAATGAACAATCTAGAATTGAAATAGAACATCTTTCAGTGTGATGATTGGTACTGCATAATGCATGGAATTTTAGCTTAACTAATTCAGGCTTAGTGACATCGATAAGCAGTATTAACTCTGCATCTGCTTCTTCAGCATTAGCAAGATTTAGGTGTTTACTAGACTCCATCTTAGTGTTGTTAGCTGTCTTCATTGCTTATTGTTGTATTTATGATAATTAAATAAGTGCCTAAGTATGACCAGTCCAATGACTGAAACTGTTAAGAGAATAAAATAATAAAAAGAATGCTGAGCAAAATCAATGTGACTAAACACCACCTAGACAACCGTACATCTTCTTCAGGTTACAGCAAGTTTCAAGTCTTCTGATATCTGTTATAACTGTATATCATGGTTCATCAATGTTATCCAAGCAACACAAAAATGTTTATTTGAGAAAGACAACAACAACAACAGCGCTTCTTGTTTACTGTACAGGTGTATATATTAATAATGGAATAAGAAATTGTTGAGAACAGGCATGGCTGTGTGGTCAGGACGTTTGCTCTTAATCAGATGGCTTCAAGTTCAGTTGCACTGCACAGAACCTTGGGCAAGTGACTTCTATTGATTGAATTGGCAGATGGAAACCGAAAGAAACCCATCGTGTGCATGCGGGCGTGTGTAAAAGTAAATATATATAGTTAAATAAGATTGTTGAATGTTATGCAAAGCTCGTCCACAGTTATTGGCCACCTGATGTCATCATACAGTGGAGATGCTCCTGAATATACATCAGGGATTCCACAGTAACTGTAGAGTTTATATATCTAGATAAATGATAGAAAATGGAATGAACAACATTCTTTATTTACAATCACTACAATTGTTTCGACACACTTTTACACCTATAGTACATTGGTGAGATGTGTAATCCTTATCATCCATCCAAAGTGTAAAATGCAACTCCTCAAGTGATTGTTTAAATAAGTCCTTCATTAGATCCTATCATCATTTCACTCAGTGTGAGAATGCATACCCAAAGTGATGTGTCATTCTCAGTAGTTTACAGACAAAACTAAACCCATAGATATAGTGACAGACAAAATACAATTATAATCAAACTACAAAATACAGAAATAGACTAAAAAAAGGGGGGTTCAGGTTTACTATAACTTACAATTCTATCTTCATGGTCAGATTATAAGGAAGAAAGTGCTAAACAGAATGAAGAATAAAGTTAAGCATTTAGAGATAATAAAATGAATGATGAAGACTGACTATTTCAGTTCTTATCAGCTGTTTCTTTGTTTCTGTGAAGGAGCTAAATTACGATCTAAATAACCCTGTCTTTTGTGACAAAACAACTGGCTCCATTCTACACTCAAATCAACCTCTATTTAAAATTAATTTATTACCTTCCAGTTATTATATACTTTTTTGAAACAATTAGAATTAGACAAAAAACTAAGATAGTAGGTATCCTTACCCCACCCCATATACATATTCTTCCATATACCCACCTACAAGGTAGTGTATATTGTTATATATATGTGTGTGTTTGTTTGTTTGTTTTGGCATTAGGAAGGGCATCCAGCTGTAGAAACCAAGCTAAATCAGACTGGAACCTGGAGCATCACTCCAGATTGCCAGCTCCAGTCACTCCATCCAACCCATGCCAGCATGGAAAATGGATGTTAAAAAAGGATGATGATGATAATATGTGTGTGTGTGTGTATATATATATATATATATATAAAAATGTATGTATTTTATATATATATATGTGTATTTTTTGTATATATCTTTTATCTTTCATCTTTCATCTTTTACTTGTTTCAGTCATCAGACTGCGGCCATGCTGGGGCACCGCCTTCAATTTTTAGTCGAATGAATC
>JAOPUL010000839.1:2208460-2225189 GCA_027564515.1 Octopus rubescens | reverse complement strand
CACGCATCACCCGGTCCGGGAATCGAACTCACAACCTCACGATTGTGAATCCAATTCTCTAACCACTCAGCCACGCACCTTATATATATATATATATATATATATATATATACCCCCCCCTTTACTTTTAATATCTTTATCATGCCCTAAACAAGAGTTCAACCACCATATTGTCTATCCATAAGGTAACTTTTCTGGATATGTTGAAATAATGTTGCACAACATATGGGGATCATATTCTCAATATTTGACATAGTGGTTTAGTTTACCTGTTTCTTATAATCCATTTAAGTGGAAGCTTTTGCTTTGGATTCGGTTGGAAGTGTTTATTCATGTCTAACTTTTGGCTGGAGTTGCTTATTGTTAGTTACATGGTTCTTTTACTGTATGAACACTGTTGTTAATTCATTGAGTAAATGATAGTGATGAATTCAGTTGTGTATTTCTGCATCACAGCAATGAACATCAAAGTACGATGGCCTAGGTTACTTGAGCTATTGAAAATTGAATGGCTCCTTTTGGACACGGTTCAATGTTACAAATAGAATTAGAAAATAACTGTATTCCTTTTTTTATTTTAGTAAGTATATTTTTCTTTGACTAAATTTAATGTCAGAGTAAGTAACTAGCTTAGGTTCTTTAGGCTATGAATATGATTATCATTTTAGTGATCCTGAATATTTTACTGTTAAACTAGATTTAATTCACATTTTCCTTCCTTTCTGCATTAAGATTGTTTTTTTTTTCTTCCCTATGCTACAGAATCTTTATACAAATGATCCTAAACTGAAATCTTCATTAAAGTGAAACATAAAACAAAGTCCATTGAAACATTAGGCCAACATTATCTGCTTCAAGAATAATGGAGCCTCTATATGGTAACTGGCATTGCTGGAAATAGAAACCCAATTTTTTAAAAAACATGCTACTGTTTTAAATAAGATGACATTAATATTTCTTAGATAACCCATTAAGGATGAATGTTCACGGCTGGAATTCTTTGATTTTTGGGGCCGAAACCAGAACATTTCCTTTCTCTTATCCAGCCATTAATGTTGTCTACCCCCATCTTTCATGTTCCCATTTAATGACCAGGACTGCTAGTAATTTTAGTATTTTAAGTTAGAAGAAAATAGGACATAAATTTCTTTTTAAGTTTTGAATGCGAGGGCTCACAAATCGTTTTTATCTGACTATTTTTCACCACAATACTTTGCTAAAATTAAACAATGAGTATATTCTTTCCTGACTGACTAACTAAATAAATAAATGAAAACGGTATGCCAAGTGCCATGAAGAAGAGCTAGAAGTGGCGTGAGATGCTTCCCTCTGAAGAACCAACAGAAACGGCAATTGTAGTTGCAGTTACCCATGATCCTTCACAACTACGTCAGTGACTGCTGTTCCATCAGTTGACTCCCCTCCCTATTTTACTTTCCTCTAAACCCTCTCTTTATTATTTTCTCTCTCTCTCGTTTTCTAATACTAAATTGAGGTGTGGTCCTTCTTCATATAGATAACATTGTAACTGTTTTTCATTTATAAAAAATTATATTTTAATCAAATACTTTTTCAGATTAATCCTTAATACTTTATTTCGTTATTGCTTGCTTGCTCTCGTTAATTCGTGTTACTGTATAAAGTGCTACACCCTCAAATTTGCATTGTCTGAGAGCAGCCGCCATTTGTAAATTGCAAGCGTGACAACATTACTACCACCACTAGAATACTTCCTACCACTATTACCCTCACTTCCACCTTATTACCATTTATACTACAATACTTCTCTCTCTCTCTCGTCATTCTCTTTTAGTACTTCTTCCACCCACTATTTCTATATCTACTACTACCACCACCATACTATTATACTATCACTCCCGTCATCCCCAAGTCATAACGCGGTTACTACTACAACACACCGCTTATTCCCCTCTCTGTCGTTCTACTGTACTCTCACCACTACTATCACACCCATCTTCACCAGTCATAATACTGTTACTACTACTACTACTCATCCGTCGCTGCCACCATTTTCCCATCTGGTCGTTCTCTTTACTAGTCTCCCCCACCACTCCCTGATACTATATACTATAAGCCAGCAGCAGCAGCAATAGTAGGCTGTTGTTGTTGTTGTTCGAGGTGAGTTCGCCTGACATAAAACTTAAACCTACTTTACTTAAGTAAGTAAAAATACCTTAATTCCGATTGATTTTTCTCTAATAATTCCATACTTTCTTTCCATTTATTACATCCCATCCTTCTCCCCAATTTTTTGGCCATATTATTGTTTCTTTGATGGTATTATCGCTCTATATATATACCACCGTATAATATACTTACACAATATATTTATCGTTTGACTATGTGCGTATATATATAATATATATACACATACATACTCATACAGTTTATAATATGGTTTAACTCATTAACTTGAAGTATTCTATTAATTTCTGTAATCTGCTTTTTGATTCTTTTTAAAGCCAAATGTCGTAGGTGCTTTAATTAAGCCGCATTTTGTCTAATTTAAAAAAATATTTTGATGTTCTTTGGAACCATATACTAAAGGATTATATCTAATTCTATACTCATCCAACTCCCACTCGGTTATATATATTATATATATATATATATATATACATATATATATATATATATATCTATAATCATTCATTGTTTGCACGTATAATATAAATTGTTTCTATTATATCTAATGAAGCTAGGTGGAGAAGATTTCGTTTCCGTCTTTAGAAAAAAAAATATTTTCTCTTCAAAATCAGGTCACAAAAGAAAGTGAAGTAAAATGTAGTTGAAGTGATTTCCTAACTGCTTGGTTTTTTTTTTCCCCTTATTTTCTTGGGTTGGACGGATTTGAGGAATTTAATTTTTGTTTTTATAAATACTTTAGAAGGAAATAATTAATCAGAGCAAGGATCTTTTAAAAACTTTATAAGAAACTTATTTAAATCCGGTTCGGTTCTCGCAATTTGACAGGCGGCTCGAGTTATCTAATTTCTTAACTGTGATTTATATTTAATGATATTTACTACATACATTTTAGTTTTAAATTACATTTTAATTAGGAAAAGAAGAAAAAAAGATTCAGTATTTGTTTTGTTTAAGTCTGTTAAAACCTGTGACTAAAGGAAATCTAATATGACCATCCCGTTTTTACTTCATTTTATTCAGTGTATTTAGAACTACACTCTTCTTTTTTAATATGGTAGGGCGGAGAGATTTAGACAGTTTATGTAATACTATATTATCTAATATACCCCTCCCCCATTTCATTTAAAGACGATACTAGTGCAATTTGATGGATATATGGTTGCTATTTCTAGCAGTTCGAGCGATGGCATAGAGGCTCCCTCCATTAAGCTTAGTTATTTCATCATAAAATCCTGATATTTCCTAGTTCTTTTTGTGATCTTTCCCGATGAATAATAATTTGTCATTAAAGTACCATACATTATTTTACGCTTCTCATTAAACTCTCGTGAGGTTTATCTTTTTATTATTAACCGTTCATGTAGATATCTTTCAGATGGTTTTTAACATCCTTTATTAATTACACCGTTTTCTTTTCATGTCTAAATTTTCTCTTTTTTTTACCCAGGTTTTCAATTTTAATCTGAAGCCACATATATCTTTTTTTTTTTTTTGTCTTTTCATTTCGTGGTTCAAGAAATCCGACTACTAGTAGATTTCTGCCTTTTTAACCTTTGCTCCATTCCGTCCTTCCTGGCTGTCATTTTCTCCTCCATCTTAGGTTTTTCTATTAAACTTATATACGTGGTATTTTAGGTGTATGTAAATACATATTTATATATATATATACTCCTTTGTAAGTTTATCATTAATTTCTTTCTTATAAAACTGGGAATAAGACGTCTTTCTTGTGTGCGCCTACGTATAAATATATATATATACAACTTTATTATTACACATCCATCCATCTAAATAAATAGTATGGCGTTTAACTTATATCTCAATATCAGACTATAAAGTTGGGATAGGATGTAAAATTGATGTAGGTGGTGGTGGTGGTGGTGGAAATAAGTTTTTATGGCTGTGATTTTTTTTTCTCTTAAAATTTCATTAAGCTGACTGCTTTAGCAAGTGAGGTAGTTTGAGAAAGAAAGCTGTGTGTTTGTGTATATATGTTTGTGGGTGTGAGACGGATATTGTGTATATATATATCCTTATATTTATATGTAGGTGTGTTTGTGTGAGATTGTTTGAGAGTTCTATATCTATGTAGGTCTGTGTGAGTGAGAGAGATAGAGTAAAGAGTGAAGGAGCTTCTGTTGCTTGTCATCGTGATCGCCATTTTGGTTTCAGCCCAATTTTTACTCTTCCACTTCCAACAGATGTACTTACATAACGACTTACTTTTTACATAGGTGGATTTCAAATAATAAAAGATAATTATTTAAACCTATTTTCTACCCGTATAATTATAAGACACAGTACCACACAAATATATATCGAAGTACTCAGTACTGTAATTCAAACGTTCTCAATGAACCGTCCTCAAACCGTTTTCCAAATATATATTTTCCTTCGCATTATATTGCCACCATTTTTCTTAACGTAACAGTTGAGAAATCATTTCATAAAAAACCCCCAAAAAACGAAAATACATAACAGCCTTTAATATCTGCAAATTATATCATTTTAAGAATAAGTTTTTAAAAAATACTGATATATATATCATACTGCCCTGTTGCCCCCCCCTCTCTCTTCTACCATGGATGTATCACTAAATTATCTTTAACTTTTTCATTTCAAAATTGTAAAGAAAAGCAAGTGTGGTCGTTGTTTCATCACTGACCGACGAAGAAAGTAAAAAAAAATCTACAATTATCTCTAACAATTACAATAAATGTTAATTCTTAGAGCTAATTTCCGGTAAATAGTAGTTTATAAAATGACGGAATATTTGTCTTCGCACACATTCACACTTTTCATCTTATGTAAATTGAGGGTATATTTGGTATCTAGTTGTCTCCAGGTCAACCCTAATGGACCCTTTCCTTACGAAAGGCATTCCAACCATGAACATCCCTCTGTTTGTGTATTTTAGACTACGTCTTTCCTCTTTTTAGTAGTTAGCTTGTGATTTGAGAAAGATTTGACTGCTATTTCCAGCAGGTCGGACTGTACGTTGAGCTCCCCCCCCTTCCACTTGGCTGTTTGGCATGTGGTTGTAATTAGTTTTGTTAATAATATAGTTAAGATATTACTGTAGTAATAAGTGTGACTAATGAGTGAATGGCGGACCAAACTGCTGGTTAATAAATTGCCCTACAAACTGGTTCCTCTGTTGGTCGTCACTATTTAATCTGCCCCACCCAAACTGGTCGCTTCTTACTCGTATAACCTAGCTTATGCTGTTGCTACTCTTTCCCCCAGCTTCTCACTCTCTCTCGAAAAATCCTTTAGTTTTATACTGTTTTTAATTATATAGCATTAAATATAGATTGTGTGTATGTATATATATATATATATATATATATATAAACACACACACACATATATATATGTGGGTGTGCGCGCGCGCGATGTAAAAATTTGCCCATTTTTTTCAGGAGGAAATTCTTCTACTGTCAAAGCTTTAATTATAATGGAGTTGTTTAGCCATGGGTCATCTCTGATTAAGCACTTATGATCTATAACATTCTAACCATGACTGTCCTCTCTTAGTAGCGAAGACTATATAATCGAATGTCTTTTTAAAAAATTTTTTTTAATAAGACGATAGTAAGTAATTTCGGGAAGATTTTGATATAATTGTAGCATGTCGAATGTAGTGTCTTCCTCATTGCTTCAGTGATGAAGAGGACTTTCTTTCCATTACTGGTTTGCCGTCCGTTTTTCATCGTCGCTATCTGTGCTGACAGCTGTATATATATGATATAAAATGTTCATTTTCCCCTGAAAGGTTATGTGCAGTATATTATATGGTGCTGTCTCTTTTAAAACAACTTGACATCATCCATATTGCTTTGAATATCATGGCAACTATCTTGATTAATATAGTTCCTTCACATTGTAATATATATCTATATATATTGACGGCTAATAAATTATCCTCTTTGCTGCATATCTGCTTGAATGATTTCGATTTACGAGACACGATTAATAATGTATGTATATAGTCGTCGTGTTGATTGTACTTGTTGATCAAATAATTATTTTCCCCCGTTTGTCATTCAAAACCATTGTTTTGTTATGAGAATTTTTAGATGAATTGACAGATTGTGAAATAATTCCTTCCCTGGGTACAGGATTTTTATGTGTGCTCGCACTATAACTGTCATACTACTCTTCAACATCTATTTATTCAAGATGCATTATTAAAAGCGAAAATATCGAATTGCATAAATGTGTTCATTTTGAGAATGCAAGCTTTGTATCAGCTATCCTTAATAACTTTTCGAACCCCCTCAGTTATGTACAACCAAAAGTCTTGGCAGTAATAAGGTTGAATTCCTTATTCTAATCCCTCAATTATTTAGCATTGAGTTCCTTTATATATATTTGGAATAATGTCAAACAATCCATTGTTAGCTTTCCCATAGCTTTCATTTTATTTTCGTTTCCTTCGCAGAATTTGTTCCAATTTGTGTGTATAAAATAACCTAAATATTTCTCTTTTCAAAAAAGAAAAAAACTGACTATAATTTACGGGGATAAAGTATGAAATTAAAAGCTGTGTGATTAAAAACTAGGCTTGCTTTGATTTATTAGTAATTTGTTATAATTTGACATTTGAATCGTAATTCATTCTCTGTTGAATGAAACTTAGATTTTCGGTTTTTGATATCTCTGCACTATGACTGTCAGCTCATGATTCATCGTTGAGGTCACTCGTTTCAGGTTGACCTTTCTGTAAGATGTCAGACTTTCTGATGGTTTAGAAATTGTTACTCTATTAGGCTTTAACAGAAAAAATAATCTTTTTTAGTTAGAGATTAAAAAAAGACCTATACTATAGAAGAAAAAAACACAAAACCTTTACTGTAAACGAAGCTGGTTCAATATCTGTTTGCCTCCAAATTCACTTGGTTGTCTTTTCGTGGCAAATCTAGTTTGTGGCTGAGCTTTTCAATTCCAGATTTGTAGTTTGGTTAAAAAGACTCCCTTTCTTAAAATGTGATCTAATCGTTAGTGATATTTAATTCTAAAAATGACTTCGTTGTTTTATATTAAAAGATACTATTTTACAAATTATTCATTAGTTTACATTAGTTGTTTGCCATCTTATTTGGTTCTTTATCAGCTCCTATGTAAAACTCAGATCAGCTATCACAATTCCCTTTGTCTTATTTCTCTTCTGCACATTCTTTCCACTTGGATCATTTGGTATTTCATTACCATTCTGTCAAAAATATGACCTCCCCCTCCCCCTATCTATTCCCATTTAATGACACATTACCTTTTTGAAATTATGAACTGTAAGTTTAAAAAAAAATACTTTAACCTTTTCTTTGCAGATTTTGAAGCACCCATGGCTGCCATTAGGAAAAAATTGGTTATTGTTGGTGATGGTGCTTGTGGTAAAACCTGCCTTCTCATAGTGTTTAGTAAAGATCAATTTCCTGAAGTGTACGTCCCCACAGTTTTTGAGAACTATGTGGCAGATATAGAAGTAGATGGAAAACAGGTAAGTTACAGTTCTTCATTAATGCAATCTTCTGAACAGTGCCACCAGCTATGGTGTGCATGAAGTCAGTTTTTTTTTCCAGAAATACATCATTTTGATGTTGGAGACTGAGCCATATTTCTTTTGAATTTTCACAATTGGTTTGCAAACCTATCTCCATGTTGGTTTTTTTTTTTTTGTCTCCTCTTTTCCCATTGTTCCCATTGTTTGTTTCTTCATGTTTCTCAGCTGTTTGTATACTTTTCCAGTCAAAATATCAATTGTTCATGTTTTTATGGAAGGACAAACTTATATTGATATTTCAATTTATGTTGAAAAGAACTTTCTAGTCCTTTGAGGTATACTTTTCCAATGGAGTCACCTTATTTTCCAAAGAATATAACATTCATATATTCGAATAGTTTTTATTTTTGCAATTGTTTGAAACCTGTCTGTTCTATGGTTGACATTGTATACATCCTAAATGCATGGTTGAGATATTATACATTCAGTATGTGTGCAATTGTCACTTCAGGGTATTTGTTTTATCATGTCTAAAGCATTAAATCTTAATGTTTCATGCTTTTATTTTTTTCCCCCACACATGTTAGAAAAGAGAATCCGCTTGTGCCTTTTTCTTTTTTGGTTCATTGTGTAAGGGGGCGGGGAGAAGCGATTTTTCAGTGAATCGTGAAATGGGTTTTCTTTTGTGGTTCATTAAAAAAAAAAATACTGAGGTTAAAGAAAAAAAAAAAAGTACCTAGTCTGGTTTTATATACTAAAGGATTTAGTTAAAATCGGTTATACTTTTGGTATTTCATTTTTCGTTCTATTTCACTTTTATAAAATTTGAGCAAAGTCTTCTTTGCAACATCGAATTTTCAAACACGATCCACCTAGGGATGAAATAGTTAAGATGACCTGTGAGCATTTCCAACTGAAGCTACAGTCATGTCCAGGTAAGCAACATTGAAAATTTAACTGCATGTGATATTTTGTTAGACATTTTAATTTTACTTAGACTTGAGTGAATTTTAGGTTTTTTAGTATTATATCAAAATACCTGAATAGGGAGAGATGCATGCTGTTTCCTGTATTTAAGCACCGTAATGTTGCCTTGCTTATTCCAAGTTGTGAATTATTGAGAAACCTGGGATCTAGTCTTATATACCTTGCATTTCTTTAACCCTTTAGCATTCAGATTATTCTGTCAGATGTAATGCTTATTTAATCTCATTGTTTTGAATTAATCATGCATTATCTTGTGGCTTTAAGATTTCGATGATATGATCGTTTATTTTTAGAATGAGATTGTAGGGTAAGGCAAAAGAGGCCACATCTTGACAGTTTGAATATAAAACATGTAGAATATTCATGCCAGTTTAAATGCTAAAGGGCTTAATATCTGGCCAAAGAGGAAATTTACAGAATCAATATCCCTTACCATTAAACTTTGATACTTCAAAGTTGATACTTCAAATGTGTTAATGGAAGTTTAAATACCTATTTTTTTTTTATTTTTGATGAATCCTCTGAATTCATTTATTCTGTCAACAGAGGAATCAATTATGAATAATTAAGACAAAAGATCATAAGACTTGGAATATGTATACATTCCTAATCAATTAGTCCTCTGTGTTGGTAGTCTGTTGTACATCCAGGTGTAATCCACAGATCTATTATTCCAGATACTGCATGCTTCACATCTAGTGGAGGGAATCCTATAGTGCAAATAGATATGATTTTGAAATAGCCTGAAAGTTAGGTGTCATAAATCTAGGAAGACTTAATTCTACATAATGATTTCTTCTGCTGCAATGAAACCAGGTTGTAGTTGGACTCCAGGTCAGCATAATTGTACAAAATAATAGTTGCTTCAATGCTTTCTAATGATTTTTGAAAAGCTTTTAGTGTAATTTTAAGGATGGTGTCTTCCCTGCCAATTGCTTTTTTCTTTTTTTAATTTAAAAAAAAAATTTTTAATTTTTAATCAGTATCTCAGATACTGTGAATTGAATATCAGGTTTACCGCTTCCTTCAACTGCTTGACCTGCTTTTCTGTCAATTTAAACCATTTTGTTATAATTCTAACAATTTCCAATGCAAGGATTTCCTAAAATATTTTATTGTTATATTATATTGGTGTTCGGAACACATGAGGAGTGAGTTGTTGAAGTTAAATAAAACTAACTGATTAGCTACTAATGACATTTTGTTAGTATTTTAATTGAAATAGGTAATACTCTTAATATGGGATCTCAAGTAGTCAGTTATTGTAAGTGTTGATGTGAGTTTTGCAAAGTTGATGTTGAGATTGAATTTCAACAGGTGATATTTGTAGGGGAAATGAGTAGGGAGAGTATTTTCGAGAGCTGTGGTTCTGAAAAGGAATGACTGGCCAGAGTCTCTAGTGTAGGCTTTTGGTGTGATGAATGGTGAAGGGAAGTTGGTGCATATGCAGCTAGTTTAGAGATGCTGCTTTTGTTGAGGAAAAGGCAGAGGAAAGTCTTTGTGCCAATGGTTGTGTATTGGATATCTTTTTTTCAGTAATTCAGAGGCTACTATTTTTAATGTTTAGATGTTAGTCCAAGAATGCCTAGAATAATGAAAGCAGTTAAATTAAGCATGATATTGCATTAGTACTCTCTGTATTTCTGATTTTAAAATATAAAAAGGATATGTATTCAATTATTTTTAGGGGAAAAGCAGCTTTGTTCTTTTCCAAAGGCAGTTTCTAAATTGCAATTGTTTTAAATATAGTTGTAATATCTCATTGACTTAGATCATACTTGTAGTTAAAATTGTCAAATGTGACATGAACTCTTTGTCCTAAGATTTATTCATATCTTAACTATGATAAAAAAAAAATCTTTTCCCAATTCAAATGTTTTAAAATGCCGAAAGAATAACATTTTGTAAACTCATAACTCATACGTAATTTATTAAAAAAAAAATAAAGTGTTTCTATCAAGGATTTAGAATAAAAATTTTTAACTCTAGCAATCAATCATAAATGTTGAGGCCTAAACATTGTAATATGAATGCAATATGCAACTAGTTCAAAATCCAACTAGTGGTTTATGTAATCAGCTATATATTTTAAATTTAGTTGTGTAGTTTGCTTTGCAGCAAACACTTTTTTTCCCCATTCAGCCTCATGATATGGCAAGTGTCTGCTAACTTATATAGCCTTGGGTCAATCAATGAAAGAAAGCCTTGTGAAATTTAGTTGACTGAAAGTACAGAAGCCTATTATAAATTATTTCAAGATCTACGGAATCATTTTCTTTTCGACAATGATTTCGACTGCAGTTACGTCCCTTTATTTTCATGTCGACTTACAAGTCTGATAAATCGAATATCAACGTTAGAAAAAAATAATACATTCTTGCAATTTTCACTTCAACTTGAACGTATTAAATTTTAAAATTGTTGATATTCTTAAAACCCATTAAGTATGAAATGTAGCTGGCATATGTACATTTTATGATGGCAGTCTTTTTGCAGCTTAATGAATAAATTTCATTGCATAAATTTCTTCAAAAATTTCAAAGTTTTTGTTCTTGAATGTAAGGTTACAACAATTGTCAGCTCACATAATTCATAATAAAGAGTACTTAACTCGCTCCAGACAAATTGGTTAAGTGTAATTTTAAATTTGAAACATACCCCTCCCCTCATAGTTTCTTTGTTTTGTATCCTAATAAAATAGTATCATAATTCCCTTTTGAGTTGTTCCAGGTTTGTTGAATGCTGTTATCTTCAAATTTTCTGTCTGAAGCTTATGTAAAATGGAAGTCTTACCCAGATGTATTTGCCATTAGCCCAATGTTGCAGAAGCAAGAATTTAGGTTTAGCCCAGTCTATTTACATATCCTCAAAAATAATAAATTCTTTGGAGATGGCGAGTTTTAGAAATATAAATATTGGTAGTTCGCGTTGAATGGATTCGATTTACAATTAGTTTTGATGGTTGAAAGCATTTGCTTTTATTATGCGGATAATTTCCTATATCATTGCAGATATGTAAGTTGATTACTTGGCTCATTAGATGATACAAAAAAAAAAAAAGTCTGAAGAAACTAGTGGTCATTTGAGCTTTGTTTAATTGTTTTTATTCTCAAATTACTTGCTTTACATAATTTGTTTGCTGAACAATAAAGTTATGTTTAAAAACATAAGTGTTCATAACATCACTTGTACAATAACTTTTAAAAATCAGATTAGATTATTCAGTATTTCAAACATAAAGTGAATAAATTTAAATTGTTCACTTTTTCCAAATTCCATTTTTTATTAAAGCAACAATGTTCATAAATGAAGTTCTTAAACTCTTTTAATGTTTCAAACAATGTTAGTCTTGACACATTTTTTTACATTTCCTCATTTGAGTTTAAAATGAAAATATGCTAATATCCAAATCCAACTATGGTTGACCACCAAATTATGGATGTTTTTGTATTTATATTGCTGCATAGATGCATCAATTTTGTGGGCAAATTATTTCAAAAATACCATGTTGAACAATTATAAATTTGACTCAACTGACTTTCATAAAATTTGTCTTGAGAATTTATTCATCTAGAGCAGTGTTTCTCAACTGGGATCCACATAACATTTTGCTGCTAAAATTTATCTGCAATAAACTGGTTATCCTTCTACAATACACCAAATATTTTAACATTTTTTTTATGCAATTCCTAATAATACTCTAAAATATAATAGGAATTTTTTAACATGGAATGGTTATGGGGGTCCAATTGAGCAAAATAGGAATGAAAGGGATCCCTAGGTAAAAAATGGTTGAGAACCACTAATCTAGAGCCAATCTTTCAAAAATGAATGGCAATATCCAAGTATTGGATTTGGTTTTTCTTAAATAAAATCATTAGTAGTATCTGAGACTTAATATCATTGTTATCATTTACCTAGCCCTGCGTGTTGTAGTTATGATGAGCCATAACTCTTAAGTGTCGAGTGTTAGTAATGGATATGTTTTCCCTATTATATAAGCTGTTATAAAAGGTTAATTTGTATTAAGACAATTTTTGTTTTGTTTTTTTACCATATTTCATTATTGGTTTATTAAAAATAAATTTGAGTTTTCTTGGTCAATATATTTTGTTCTTAATCAGTCTTGTGAAATTTTTTTTTTTTATATATATCTGCACGATTGGTTAGTCATCCAATCATCCTAGTACTAAAAATGTTGCACGTTTATTATATAATTTGTTTAGCATGGTTTTGTTTCGTTTTATTTCACTTGACCACAATTCCATGAAATTTGTTTGCAGTATTTTAACCTATTCAAATCCAGTGCTACAAGGATATGTGAACTGAATATAACTGATTTGATGTTTATAATCTGTATTTTTTCAAAATTATTTCCATGAAATTTTATATTGCCAAAAAAAAAAGCTTAAATTTTGATGTCATTCATTCAGTATTTTAATGCTTTCCTTAATTCAACTTTGTAAGTTTATTAGTTTGTCTATTAATAGGATTTAAAGTGTGGTCAGACATTAACTCTTGAAGGTAGGTTTATGAAATATTTGCCAGGAGTTGATAATGAGATTTTTCAACTGCAAGTATGTTGAGGAAAGTTTAATTGCTTGTAAATGACTTGGTTTAATAATTTACTTGTTAGATCTATGAGTTAGTATTCTGGCCAATTCAATAACCAGTCAAGCATTCTAATGTGTACCATCACTCGTATCTCAGGTATGCCTTGGCTGTTCTGGAAGAAATCAGGTAGACTATTTCCAAATATTATGTATTAATCTATTAACTGGTTATATGGATTCCAATTTCACTAATCAGTATTCTATAGTAACAGATGGCTTTTCTATTTTATCTTGGTTTATGGATTTTAAATGTTTCTTTTGAAACTTGCATTAAAAAAGTGGGTTTGATACCACATTTTAATTTCTTTTTAAAGGCAATGTCAAAAACTTTAACTGAAGTCATTCTGAAATGATCTCTTGTAGGAAGTTGGTTAAAACTTTATAAGAAAAGGAATTTGAATTAAGTATATTCTGTCCAACTACCTGATATTTTAATTTCAATCATTTGTAAATTCAGTTGAACAAATGTGATTGGAATTATTGTGCTTTGTTGGTACATGTATTGTTTTTAAATGCCTCACTAATTTCTAAGACAACTTGGTAAACTATAAACTAGGCAAAGTTATTGACTCTGGAACTTGAAATTGATTCATTGTAAATGTTCTTAGTTCACTTGGTTGTCAGGAATGGTTATTAGAATTACAAGGAAGTTACATATTGGACCTTTTGTGTAGGGGTAGATTTTTGTCTCTTCTGTTTAGCACTTAAGTTAAAAGTTCCTCTGAACTTTTGAGGAATAACCCTTTTTTATGTTGCTTGTTGACATGAAGCAAAAGTAAATATTACTTTCAACACTTAATATTAAGATTTGCTATAATCTGTGAAATATTTCCACTCAGTGGAGCAGTACTTTTCTACTAGTTAATTGTAATTGTCTACCCACTTTATGTATATAAGTGGCACATTTACCTTGTGGGGAGAAAGGTGCATCATTAGCCATTGCATGCCCATGCAGAACAGTGAACTTTATACTGTCTGTTGAATCTGCAGAAAACATTGGGCTGAGTGGTGGCAGGATGTGTCCAAATGGGGGAAGGTATGAGACAACTAGATCTTAGTAACAAATGCTTTTATACTGATGGCTGGACTGTTAGTGTTTGAATAGCAATTAGTTGTGGCTCTTATCTCTTCTCCTGTCATCCAGGATATTTGTGTAGCAGCAGAATGACAAAGTAAATTTTCTCTTAAACCCTTTTTCTTAATTCCAGAAATCTTAGTTAAAACCCAAACTTGTTAGCCGTTATCTTAGAAAGAATTCTAAATGTAATTAAAATTTTAGATAAAAGTTGCTGATAGGATATAATTTCCAAATTCATTCAGTGAAGCCATATACTATCTTGTTTATACAAGAAAGGAAAGGTTTGCTAACTTTTATACAAATCTCAGAAGTGGTATTTTAAATGGATTTCTCTAGTTGCTCTTCAGTCTGAACATGAAAATCTCATTTGGTTTTTTAATACTTTATAAGGAAAGTATTTATCTTCAGTATTTATTCAGTATTAAATGTTGAAGCTTTACTAAATTGGATATTGAAGCTATAATAAAATGACTCTTTGATGACTTGAAACAAGACTAAGGGCTGGTTTATGGAATATATTAAGTTGGATTAATTGACTCATGTCAAAGGCTGCATAATTATGATGTGCTGTTATTGCAAATATGCAGTTTTGTACTGTTATCATAAGATATAATTTTTCTTTATCGCCCATACTCTGGTGTTCTTAAACATTGGTCACAATATGTTTCTATTTTTCTCTTGATTGCACCTGTCTCTTCCATTCACACCCAAATTGTTTTTCCGTTGTCCTGGAAGGCCTTATGAATGTTCTCATTCAATCTCTTGGCTGCCACTTGACAAACTGCATGGGTCCACATGTTGTGTCTTGACATATCTGGCTCTGTGTAACTTGTTTTTTGGAATTCCATGATCACATTGTTCACTCCACTCTTTTCTTGAATTGTTTCGGATATGCCCTCCCATAATGATCCCTAGCATGGATCTTTCCTTGGCTCTCTTCTAAGACACAAGATATATGCTAATTATATAAAAGTATCTTGCTATTTTTATTTGAGATTTCATTTTTAGATGCAGACAACTGAAAATTTCATTCATGGATTGGAAATAATTTTGAATGTTATTTTTATAAACCTTTTAATTAGATTATTCGAAAGGAGGAAGCTAATTCCAAAATTAGTATTGAGCCAGGAAAATTCTTTTTGAGTTTTTATAATTATGCAATTTAGATTTTGAAACTTTGTTTTTAAGTGTATTTAGTCTTGTATTAGATGTTTAACATTGCAATACATTATAAATATTAAGCTACTGCACTGTATTGATGAAATTGAAGTTAATGTTTAACTGCAAAAGTTCTTAAATTACAAGATTGTGTAAATTAATGTAAATCTCAGTATTTTAAATCTTACAACTGTCATTGTCTCCTTCCAATCTATTGTTCCCTTACTGTCCCATTTCCCCCTCACACTTGTCCATACTTCCCTTATGAAGGACAGTCCTAGACCCTAACCAATTACCTTTCCACTCTCCTCTGCTCCCTTTTCTCAACCTATCACTAAATCCCATCCCTTTGTCTCTGCCATATTAGTGATTATTACTCTCTTATTTTACCACAGCTGTTCATCCCTTATCTCTCATCCCACTGCCCAGAATTAACATCCACTTTTCATCTTAAGTTTTAGGGGCTGCTTCTGGCCCTTATCCTTGCAAGTTATGGAGTGACCTTAGTGTATAGGGTGCTTTTACATGCCACCAGCACTAAGTGGTTGGCATTAAGGAAGAGGAATCCAGCCATAGAAGCCATGCCAAAGTAGACATTGGAGCATGGCACAATCTTCCAACTTGTCACATCCTATTGAACTAACCATCCCATCCCAGCATGGAAGCTGGATGTTAAATGATATATGTATATAAATATATTTGTGTCAATATTTCTGTGATTTTATTACACACCATAAACTGATCCTGGAACATTGATTGCTAAATATTCTTGGTGCAAAATACATGGCAAGGACAGATTAATATTTTCATTAATCTTTATGGTTTTTGGAGTTACTTCATTTACCTGCATTGTATTTTGTTAGCATTCATTCTTGGCTCAATTATCCTTCAGATTAGATAATTTTGAATTGGAAAAAAAAACAAAACTTTACTATTTAGAATTTTTTTATATTTTTTTTTTTTTATTGGTCATGGAAATGTTCATATTGCAGATAATGCAATTTTTCCATTCAAAATGTACTAATTGTAAATGTTTTAGACTTTATTAGGTAAGTTATGAAAATTAAGTACTAAAATACCACCAACATTGAGTATTGGAAGAGCAATTTATCCAAGATTATCTACTGAAAATCTTGGTGCTTGATGTCATCATCATCATTTAACGTCTGTTTTTCCATGCTGGCATGGGTTAGACGGTTTGACTGGAAACTGGCAAGCTGG
>JAOPUL010000839.1:2194871-2208214 GCA_027564515.1 Octopus rubescens | reverse complement strand
ACTGGCAAGCTGGGGAGCTGCACCAGACTCCAGTCTATTTTTGGCTTGGTTTCTACAGCTGGATGCCCTTCCTAATGTGGTGACTGGTATTCAATATTGATATTATATTACAAGCATTCAAATTTGATCAAGTGGAAATAGGTTTTTATATTTTTGAATTTTTTTTTGTCCTGCATAATAAATCTGTTAAATGCTTTTTTGACCAAATTTAAATATTTTAAAAATGAATTGTCAGTTAATGTGGCACTGGTTTAGTTAACTAACATGTTTCATGTTTGCTGTCTTTGACTAATGCTGAAATGTTTTATTAATGTCTATTTTGAAAATCAATTCAACCCTTTTTCTTTTCTCTTACATTTCAGGTGGAATTGGCTTTATGGGATACAGCAGGTCAAGAGGATTATGATAGATTGCGACCGCTCTCCTATCCTGATACAGATGTTATATTAATGTGTTTCTCTATTGATAGTCCTGACAGTTTAGAGAACATTCCAGAAAAGTGGACACCTGAAGTGAAGCATTTTTGTCCCAATGTTCCCATTATATTAGTTGGAAACAAAAAAGATCTGCGCAATGATGAAACTACGCGTCGGGAATTGGCCAAGATGAAACAAGAACCCGTAAGAGCTGATGATGGCAAAGCAATGTCGGAAAAAATTGGTGCTTTCTCATATTTAGAATGCTCAGCCAAAACTAAAGAGGGGGTTAGAGAGGTGTTTGAAACGGCAACTAAAGCAGCTTTACAAGTCAAAAAGAAGAAAAGAGGAAGATGTATCTTGTTTTGAAAAGGTGGTGATATTTTTATAGTCTGTGCTGATGAAAGATGGTCTATCCTATTTCTGTGTTTCTCTTGGCATTTTCACAGTTGTTCATTGTAATAGTATGTGCAACACTGTCTCCTGAGAAATGTCTCTTCATACTACTGCAATGACTTGAAATTCTGGCCAAAAACATTTGCAGCTTTTGTACTATTGAAAGATGGGTTTCCATAAATGCAACTGTTCCATTATTCTCTTTAAACTAAAACATGTTGTTATATAATTGGTTTCATCTCAAAATTACTAGCTATGATTCTGCTATGGTAAATCAAATCAGCACAACCATTGCTGTTGGTTGCAGTTTTTTCCTTAAATTTCAGAAAAGTGAGCAGAGCTCATTTTTGTATAAAAATGAACCCATTCAAATATTATTGCTGGTACTATATTTCAGCTTTTTGTTGTTAATAAACGTAATAGTGCTAATAAAAGCTTGGAACGTTGTGATCATCAGGCATTGAGAAATTCTGCTGGATAACAAATTGAAGAAACTTTCTATAACTTTTTATAACAATTAAATTCCTCTATTGGTCGTCTTGCCATTGCTGGATTCGTGGAACCTATTTTGACTGAATAAATATTAGTATACAATCGATCAATTTAAGTTGCAATAGAATTGGCATATTTTTTTTTCTTTGACCTCTCTGGTTTGTCTTTTTTTTGCTCTTTGTTTACTTGTTGATGAAACGTAAACATGTTGAGCTTTTAACTTGAAAGTTTCTAGCTGTGATTGAACCTGAAACTTGAAATATATCTGGGTTCCATTTGATTAATACTCGTAATCTCTTGCAAAACAAATTTGCTAATTTCATAGCATTATTCATTTAATCATGCTGTTCTCTCTGCATTATTTTTTTGGACAGTTCTTATGCATAATGGCCTTAGTGCCTTATAAAATTTGCTACTTAAATAATAATGAAAAATTTTTTTTTTAAAACATGGCTGCTGGAACTTGTTTTCTGGATTACAACATTAAATTTAGAATAAAGTTAAATTTGTCTTCCTTGTAAAGCAGTTTTGATATATGGATTTTGGAAATGAGAAATAGCCTAAGTTTTGGAGAATAGGATATGAGAAAGTATAAGTACCTTAGTTAAAACTGAACCATTATATTACCAGTTGGCATTTCACTTCAGTAATATCTGCCATTTAAACATTTTGCCCATTTTTTACACAGTAACCTATTTAAAATGTTAGTATATAAGTTTTTCTTTAGATACTGATGTATTTAGTTATCCATTTATTTGTGTTAACTTCTATTTTGTTTAAATCTCAAAAACGTTTGCTAGTAAACGTATAAGGAGGGCACAAACATAAGTGGCAGATAAATTTTGAATATATTGGTATCTTCCAAGTTATAGGTGTTGCATTCCTCCTTAAATTCTCTTATATAATGTGGAATTCTGTTGCACAAAAATCATTTCCCCTATTGACTTCTAAATTATAAGTCATAGAAGTTTTTTTTTGTGTTATGGAATTTCCTATTATGACAAAATTTTCAGTAATGCAATATTTCTGTAACATGGGATGCCTGCAGTTTAAGATTTTTTCCCCTCATTTCAGATTTTTAATAATGGTAGTAATTTTGATGCCATTTAGTTTTCAAATTTGGTTTCAGTTCCAACTGTGGGGTTTGGGTCTTTTCATATTCTTTTCTGTAGTTAATTTAAATGAAAATATAGAATGCTGTTTGTTCTACTGTGATAGTATTTGACAGTTAATGGCCCTAATTTTGATAGCTTCATATTCCAGCAATAAACAACTTCTGTGACACATTCCAGTATGTCATTTTTATGTTTAATATTCTTACAATGTCGATAAGATTATAATTTCTGTATCATGTGCTCCAAATAAAATTCTGGCTGATATTCAATTTTGTCTGTTTTTTTCACTTAAATGAACCATTTGACTCAGATTAGTCAAAATCGTTATTTTTCCCTCTAGAATGTATTCTATTCTCATCTCATTTAAGGGGGGATATTTGTAATGTTTAATAATTGAAATATTTTATTTCAGCTTTTAAATTTTTGTTCTGCAAATATCTCTTTGGATATAATATGAGATATAGGAAGTACAATAAAATATAAACTAATAGATTTTCCTTAAGCAAAGCTAAAATCTTTATGGCTTTATAAAGAAATTAACACTTGCCATGTTAATTTGAAAGAAAAGCTATGGGTTCTTAGAATTTTGCAGTCACTTAAATTCTAAAGAATCTTAGGGCTTAAAATCTAGAGTTTAGTAATTAACTGTTCTCTATATCTGGCAGTATTATCAAAGAAATTGTTCAGTGTTGAAGTTCAAAAACATATTGCTGATCTGTTGTACATTGATAGCATAACTGTAAGAGGGCAGCATGAATAAACTACAAGGTTGGTATAATGCTGTATGGTAAATGAATTTTCCATTACATACTATGAAATTTAGTCTTCTGTTGACTAGGAAATATTTTAGGTTAGTGTGTATATAATATACACACGCATAGGATACTTTATTTTTTAAAGTTTTTTCCATGCTGGCATGGATAGGATCAGTTATTCTGTTGCTGTTTTAGACAGGTTGGAACCAGGTCACTTTTGTATGTTCCATTTTTGGCATTTTATGCTCTTCCTGTTGCCCACCACTTTGCAGAATGTACTTGGGTGCATTTTGTCATGGAATCAACATTAGAGAGGTTGTCCCACTCTCTACCTTGCTTTGTTTCTTTATCCACTGGCAACAGAGGATTGTTTTGTCTCCAGTGGGTAGAAGATTAGTCATGGAAGAGGACCATTGATAGGCAATATGATAATGGGGAGAGTAAAAGGGATAAAATATGAATTTGAGAAAGTAATGAAACCATTACTTATTCCATACTTATGTCCCAGTTAATGCATTTATGCAATATATTTTTTTATATATACACACACACACACACACACACACACAAAAAAGGACTATGAAAGTATTTCAAATTTTATAAACCATCCTAGTACTTTATTTGCTTAAACAAAATTAGAACTTTTAACTTTTTATAATATATTTTTATTTGAAAGAATTCTTTAGTTTTAATTTTTTTTTTGTAATAGTTTTGTTGTGGGAGCTGCTTCGGGATTTAAAAAGCAGGAAGAGTTTTTTTTCTTTCTATTGTCTTGCTACTTGTATTTCAGTCTAAATGTTTTTTTTTTTAAATTTTAAAGTAAGCTGGTTATAAAATTCTTAGATCATGACATAATCTATAGAAGTAACTGAACATTGGTATTTTCAAGCATTTAAATCTGAAACGTTTTTATAAATGTCTGACAATTTATTCTGATTATAATCATTTATAAAGATAAGGTTAATAATCCAAAAGTATTTTTTAGAAATATTTACATCCACACCATTGATTTTGTCATTCTCCTGTTTTAACATTCCTGGGTGTGTTACATAATAGCAGACTGGATTCAAACTAGGAACTGTTATTTATGAATAAAGGATAAAACTCTTATCCACTAGCCCCCCCCCCAGGTACTAAAATTATAATCTTATTTTCATTTATATTAACAATATGAAAGCATTGACATGGCTAAATTTTAAGGTTTTATGGTTAAATTAGGGGCTTTAGGATTAGTAATAGAATCTATCAATGTCTGCTTATTTTAAATGGAAAAGAAAATATTACATAAAGTTCAATTGAAATGATGCTAGAAATCAATGTTTAACCCTTTTGATACCAATCCACCTGAGATCCCCCCCCTAGTTTTATGATATAAATTTCCTGTTTTGAAGTGATATATAAATGAAAACCTTCCATCAAAATTTCCTATGTTCCAAATACCAGCTTAATGTGTTTATTTCTTACTAAATCCCTTCATTTAATTTCAAAATTGAAACAATCTATTTCAATAAAAACCTAGAATGGTAACAAAGGGTTAACCCCCCCCCCCCCCAAAAAAAACAACAAAAACAAAACCTTGGGTTCATATTTCCTAAAGTGTTAGTTATATTGTTTTGTAATAGCTGAGAATGTTAACATTTTTGTATTCCTTTTCAATGTTTTAGGAATATTTTAATTAATTATTTGAATTTTCTTTCTTAGGTTGAATTGGCTCTTTGGGATACTGCTGGACAGGAAGATTATGATAGGTTACGACCTTTGTCTTACCCTGACACAGATGTGATTCTTATGTGCTTTTCTATCGATAGTCCAGACAGTTTGGAAAATATACCGGAGAAGTGGACCCCCGAAGTGAAACACTTTTGTCCCAATGTTCCTATCATTTTGGTCGGCAATAAGAAAGATCTACGAAATGATGAAAATACAAAGCGAGAACTTATGAAGATGAAGCAGGAACCTGTACGGCCTGAAGATGGCCGTGCTATGGCTGAAAAGATCAATGCCTATAGTTACTTAGAATGTTCTGCTAAGACCAAAGATGGTGTGAGAGAAGTGTTTGAAACAGCTACTCGGGCAGCACTTCAAGTAAAGAAGAAGAAGAAAGGAGCCTGTACCATGTTGTAATTTGGACTCGCATCAATTTTTCTCATTCTTTCAAAATTTTTCCTCTCCCACCCCACTTATGTATCCCACTTACAACAAAGAAAAGGAAACTTTTTTTTTTTTAAAAACATGCTTTTTGTTACAAAAAAAAAAGAAAAACTTGCTGCTTTCTCCAATGTTCACAAACTTAGTCCACTTTTTGCAGATATCTACTCTAAATCTAATCAATTTGATTCACTGATTTTTTTTGCAAGTCAGTTTGAACGAGATGATAAAAATTATAAAAAAAGAATATATATATATGAAATTATATTTAAAATGAATTTAAAAAATAAAAAATGTTTGTATGGACATGTGGACTACAGATAGGTATGTGTGTGCATGGTTGATTGGTTTGTATGTCTGTAGGTACATAAAACGAAATTGTTCATGTTGCTATTGGCACCATGCTCGACAGCCTTTTCAATATGCGTTCATGAACACTTTTTCTTACTCTTATGCTGGTATTCATTCCTGTTTGCATAACATTTTATTTCAACATTTTTTTTTTCATTTGCCATTGGTTATAGTTAAATTGTTTGTATTATTATGCCAGTATTTTTTTTCTTATTGTAACAAAACGAAAGTAAATCTGAATAAAACAACAAAACAAACAAACTAAAACTATATCTCTTCTTGAAATATTGGAGAGATGGTAAACCTGACCATTGTAGCTAAATTGTCTGCTGGTATCTTCCAACATTGAAGTCTTATTTTTCTAAGTTAGAATATTCTCTGCCGCCTTATTGCTCATCTCTCGCTGTCTTCAGGTATCTGTCAACTGCAGTACTACTAGATACAGAGACCAAAAATCATTATTTTGAATCACATACCTGCTTTCTGTCATATATGTATTTGGATGAATGGATTAAAACCTTTTCTTTGGGTAGCTATCTGGAATGGTGTTACCTTTATCAGACAGCTTTATCTACATCATAAAGAAAGTCTTTCATCTTCAGCTGTCACTTTTTAATGATATGGTGAATATAATTTGGCAGATTTTACTTAAGACTTTTAGTTTATTTCACCTTTATTGAATTATTAACCCTAATAAAATATCTACTGATGAATGAATTCACTGTTCCTTAGTTTATTGTATAAAGACTGGCTGCTTCAGTTATATATAACAGGTTTTTTATTTTTTTTATTTTTTTTTATTTTGTCTGATTTTTATATCTGACTGGTCCTAATATATATATATATACATACATATATATATATGTATATATTTTTTTTTAATGGAATAAACTTATGTCAGAATTACATTTCCTCATATTAAGTCTTTTTTTCTTTCTAATATGACATTCTAAAAAAAAATAAAATAAAGCCTTAAATTGCTTTTTAATTATCAGCAAGAAATAAGCATTGCAGGAACTATGAGTTAAGATGTTCCAAATAGGTTGTGTTTTTAAAACTGTTCCAAATATATTTTCTTGTTCCTGTGTGCACGTGTACAGAATTCTTCATTGACTTTTTTTGAGTATTAACAAGCATGTAGTTGAAGAAAATCTGTAATAAAGGTTCTTATTTGATTAAAAAGTTGTTTTTTAAAGTTTGTCTAATTTTTCTAATCTGAGTTAAGGACAATCAACCAACATTAGTTCAGCTAAGACTTAATTAAAAAAAACAAACAAACCTTGTTTTACAAGTTAGATGAAGCAAAACTGTTAAAATTTATTTCTAACTTATTTTGATATGTTAGTTGGTCTTTCAAACACATTTGCTTCTTGTAAAATCTTTAATCTATTCCTAATACCAGTTCATCATATCCAGTTCAAACAAAATTTCAACTGAAGTAGCAAGGAAGCTTAGATTTTGTTTGAATGGTGTTAGAGAAAGCTTATTGAAATTCTAGCAAGCTTAACTGTATGATATAATAGCTGTGTTTATTTATCTTGCCATCTAAGTGGTATGCTTGTGCTACTTCAAAGTGGTTCATTATAAAATTTCAATGAAGTCAGTTGGTATAAATCTATAACAATCGTGTCGAAACGCTGTTTTACCTTGAGGCTTATATTTTGAAAACTAATCTGTGAAATCTTTTATTAAATGTAGTAAATTTATACACTTAAATCCTGACATCCCATCCCTTCATGTGGCAAAGTCTATATAGAATACAGATTTTTCAATTAAATATCCCTTACCCCCCCCCCCTCTTTTTTCTTTTAAAAACAACCTCCATTTGTACCACAAGTTAAAAAATTCTCTTGAATGACACGTACTATTACTAAGGTAGGTGTTTCGCTCCATCAGAAATTCTATGGTACATGAAGCTATTGCTGCTGGGTAGAATTTGGATGTTGGTGCCTTAAACAGTCTCGACTTTTTTTAATATTGGTTTAATGTCACCATTTAACAATGCCAGAAACAAATCTATCACTTTGATTTTTAGATTAATATTCTCTTTCAGAGCTTGTGTACAACATTGAGTCTCCTACATTTATGTTAACTTTCCAGGTTATTTTTAAAATTACAATTGTCACTTTGGCTTTATCCTTTTCTTCCTTTTCAAAAATTAAAAAATATTTTTTTAACTGCAACATTCAACCAAAATTGAAGGATAAGTAAACATTGGTATCCTTTCCAGATTTATTTTTACTTTCTATCTTAATCGTTCTCATACTGTTTTTCTTTTTCTTCCCTCTATCTTTTCTTAGTTTCATATTGTATTCTGAAATATCACTGGAGAAAAAAAAAAAAAAAAAATTACGTTTATTTTTGAATTTTGTAAATTTTGTTTTGAGTCTTTCCCAAAGATGAATGAATAATGTTCTTGCTTTGCCGTTATTCCCTACCTTAAAAAAAAAAAAATAAAGATTATAATTTTTTTTTTTTTTTTTTTTTTAAATAAAAATAAAACTTAAAGAACAGTATGTCAGTGTTGTCAGTTTGTGGACAAATATCTTTTGAAAGTTCCCGTTTGTAAAACTTAATTTTTAAGAAAATCCTTTTCAGTGATAGCTGGGTTTTTAAAAAAAAAAATTTTTTTATTGAATCTGCTGGTTGTCTTATATACATTGTACTGTGGGTGTGTTAGAATAATGGATTACTTCTCCCTGAAACAGTTTACTTCTTTTTAGCTTGAATCCAGATTGTTGATCTTCATTCATAATGGAAAATTGAATGGGAGATGTGTTCAGTGAAAAATAACTTAAATGGCTTGTTTCATGTTTGTAACTAACTACACCTATAGATGTCAACAACCTGTGTTTGGTTGTTCTTCTTTGGCACTTCATATTGACAATTTTGAAGCGGGTGGGTGGGGAATCCTTTTGGCTGAATAACCATTGCCATTGGTTTGCAGTTGACATTTTTTGTCAGTTGCTTTAACCCTTTAGCATTTAAACTGGCCCAAATAGATTTATTACCTGGTTTGTTCAGACTGGCTATAACTGGCCTCTCACACCTACCCTACAATGTTTATTCCAAAAATATATAATCATATCATTGAAATCTCGAAGCTATGAAATAATGTAGGATTAATTCAAAATGATGTGAATAAATAAACGTATTTGACAAAGTAATGAGTACTAAAGGGTTAACTATTCTTACATGTTGGTGCGTTTCTTGGTTTCTCTAAGGAAACTATTAGACTAAGGGAGATAACTATAGTTGAAAACTTTTCTTAAAGTGCATTTAGATTGTGATATTTCATGAAGGGTTGGAAAGGAAAATGAATTCGATGACTTTTTTTTCTTTTTCTCCCTTTCACACAAGATAGATATATCGATCGATATTGTGTAGAATAGATTCAAGTTCAAGATTTAACATTTTGAATTCATGATTACATTGCCTCAACAATTCGTTTTACAACCGCCCCCCCTACTTTTAGGGGCTGGATGAATATATTTGAGATGTTTTTAACAACTCGATTCCCTATATGACACTAACCCTTACCATTTCTTATAAGGGGATCACTTATTTCACATGTCTGGATACTTCATGATTTCAAAGACATCTACCACATTTTTGTTCAAGTGATCACTGATTTAACGAAACACTTGCATACATATACTATTGTGTGTGTGTGTACAGACAGACAGAGGTCTTCTTTCAGTTTCTGTCTTTCAAATCCACATACAAGGATTTAGTTAGTCTGGGGTTATGGTAGAAGACACCCAAACTGCTGTTCAGTGGGACTGAACCTTAGACCATGTGGTTGGGAAGCAAACATACAAATCTTAATTTCTGTACTATAAAAAATGCCTAATGGAGTGTGTGTGCAATTCTTTTGTCAATTTACCTCTACCTCATTGGATTTAATCTGACATTTTCTGATTATTGTAAAGATATTTATTATAGTACTCAGTCTGGCTTTAATTTGTACTTACAACTGTGGTTCATGAATGAAAGTGCTTTTACTATAAGAGCACACACATATATTTTCAAAAATTTAAAACCAGCTTGTGACTTTTCTTTGAGCTAATCTGCTAGTCCCCTGATTGCATGACTTCCTAGAAATAGCAATCAAATCTCTTTAAAAGAATATTCTAATCTTTATAAAAGGATGCATTAGATAATAATTTCAGGTATACTGCGGGGCAGAAACTTATAGTTGGAATGTGAAGATCAAAGTTACCTTGGTGCAAAACCTGTCAGTAAATTTTAACTCAAGGCTTTCCGGTGTTGCAGATAATATTCTAGTCAAATGAAAGATCTACAGGGTATTGGATGGGTGGGAACTGTTACCTGGTTTACCACTCTTGATAAATGTTTCAACAGCAATTGCATGGTATGCACTGGTCCAAACCATTGTGGTAACTACAAAGCAAAACTAGTTTATCTGCCACATCCTCTCTTTGGTATTTTGACATCCGAATGAATTTGGTTTAAAATTTGTTCCAGCAGAGCTGAATGAATAGTTGATTGTAGCCAGAAATGCAGTACAAAAATAAAACCAATTATTATACAATAGGGGTTTCCTGTTTAGGAACATGACTCCAAATATTATTTTACCTGTCATATTATGGGGAAACTTTTGTAGTGTAATTTAGCTACCATGGGAAATATGGCATACATACAATAATTATAATTTAACTGTCAAATTTCTTGGTGCTTAGGCAAACGAATGGACAGAATCAGATATATCTTTTTCTATGTGTGTTCATTACCACTTTGCCGGGAATTCAGCAGAGATGACGTTTAACTTATTCCCACTATAGCTGGAATATGGCATGACAGGTTTAAAATTACAACATATTTACAAATTCTTAATACATTCCAGCAGATTCAGATGTGAATATGCTAATTGCTGTTGTATTTTGTCAATGGAGAACTTCTTATTTCTCATTTGTATAACTCCTCCTATAAACACTCTGCCATTTCCTCCTGTCTCTGATTCTTTCTTTCTCCCTCTGTGTGTGTGTTGAGTTCTTTTACTCATTGTATGTCACCAAGCCTAGTATGTGCACCCAGTTTGTGCATCTTATGTTAACTCTATTTCCCTTTTACTCTCTTTCCCCCTCTCTATACGATGGAAAGTTGTGATTGAAGAAATTAGCCAATATAAATGTTGGTTGGTCATCATACAAAGATATTTAGGAAGGAAGGAAGGCCAAAGCAGGATTTGAACTTAAAACATAGAGCTGGAACAAATACCATAAGTACCCCACCCTGGATTGGTACCACCATCTCCAAATTCTCTAAATTGACTTTTGTAGGATTTGTACTCGGAGTGCAGATATTTGGAACAAATAACAGGAGTGCAAATAGCTGGAAGTTGGAACAAATACCACAAAACATTTTATCCAACACTAATGATTCTGCCAACTCACTGGAAACTTGGAAACTGCAAGTGCAGTCAGGCTGGACACCAGAAGGTTTCAAGGGTCATCAGGAGAAGAGAATGAACACTGTTTTCAGGCCTTCCTCTTGATGGCTTTACAATGCACCGGCCCACCACCACCCTCCTTACTGATATGAGGCCCCATCTAAATGATTGACACTAGTATTTGACCTTAAGTCCATTTCGAGATTATCATCATTCAAGTTGTGGAGTCATGCAGGTCTGACTTACCATATAGGCAAACAAGTACCAGCATGACAACCACACATCACCTCTCCAGCCAGCTTTCATCTACTTGTTTCAGTCATTGGACTGCGGCCATGCTGGGGCACCACCTTGAAGGGCTTTAGTTGAACAAATTGACCTCAGGAATTATTTTTTAAAGTCTGATACTTTTGCCGAACCCTTATGTTATGGGGATGTAAACCAACAGTAACTGTCAAGCAGTGGTGGGGATACACACACACACATACCTATCTACACACAATCACATATACCTATCTACCTACACACACATATACCTACCTACACACAATCACATATATACCTATACACATATACCTACCTACATACACACACATATACGACAGGCTTCTTTCAGTCTCCCTCTACCAAATCCACTCTGCAGCTTTGGTTGGCCCGGGGTGGTAGTAAAAGGTACCATGCAGCGGGACTGAACCCAGGGTGTATACTCATATTGGTTTTAGTCAGGGGCTGAGGCATCTGCACTGAAATGAAGCTAAATGAACTTATTACCATTTCTATCAACCCTACTTCTCCCCAGTTCTGATAATTACTTAGCATACTCTACCAAATCCCTTTGATCAGAGCTTAAATTAACACTTATAAAATTTATCCTTCAGTTTCCATCACAAATTTATATCATTTATAGCTTACGATTTCTGACTGCAATAACCAAAGCTTTTATGAAGCGAGACTGCATGATTGCATGACCTCTTTAACATTTAAAGAGTTCCTGGCTGTGTAATTAACCAAAGCAGAAGCTAAGGTTAAGATATAAACAAGGTTTTCTAACCTCTTATATTACTAACAAATAATAATATCTAAATGCACATGGTCTCATTTACTTCTCATATATACACCCCCACCCCACACATATATCATCATCATCATCATCATCATCATCATCCTATAACATCCATTTTCCATGCTGGCATGGGTTGGACAGTTTCACCAGAGCTGGAGAGTTGCACCAGGTTTGTCTGATTTGGCTTGATTTCTATGGCTGGATGCCCTTCCTAATGCCAACCACATTATAGTGTGTGCTGGGTGCTTTTAATATGGCACTGCACGAGCGCTTTTATGTCAGCATAAGCGTTTTTACATGGCGCCGGCATGAGTGCTTTTAACATAGCATTAGCACAAGACTCTTGCAGGCCAATCTTCTTTAGCTGTGGAGGGTGGATCTTCTTGAGTACAGCAAGGTACCAGGTATCTCGGTCCTTTGTCACCTCGTCTGAAAGGTTCACCATCCTGAGGTCGTCCTTCAGTACTTCATCCCATGTCTTCCTGGGTCTCCCTCTTCCACAAGTTCCATCCACTTTGAGAGATCGGTACTCCTTGATGGAGCTGTTGACATCCATCTGCATCACATGACCAAACCAGCGCAGTCTTCTCTCTTGCACACTGCATGTAATTCCTCTTATGTCCAGCTTCTCTCTCAATACACTAACAATCTGTCACACATGTACACTTACATTACACATCCAGTGGAGTGTACTAGCCTCATTCCTCTCTAGCCTTCACGTGTCTTCTTCATTTGGGGCCCACGTCTCACTAACATGTAGAATTGCTATATAAATATATATATATTGAATTTATTTTACATGTTTATACACTCGTGCGCGCACACACACACACACACACACACACACAAACATATAAAAATAATTCATAGGAACAATGGTGTATTCTTATCAATTACCAGATTAAGAGGACAGTTATGGTTCACATCCCCAAAAAATAGTGACGGGATCCAACTAGATAGCAATTCTTGAGTGTGGGTAAGTATATATATATATATATATATGTGTGTGTGTGTAAGTATATATAAATGTATATATATATATATATGTGTGTGTGTATATGTATATATATATATATATGTATGTGTATATGTATATATATATATGTATATATATATGTCATCATCATCATCATCATCATCCTTTAACGTCTCTTTTTCCATGCAGGCATGGGTTAGACGGTTTTGACTGGAAAC
>JAOPUL010000839.1:2117954-2128039 GCA_027564515.1 Octopus rubescens | reverse complement strand
CACACACACACACACACACACACACACACACACACACACACACACACACACACACACACACACACACACACAAACGTTTTAGTTAATATTGTTCTGAACGTGTAAATCAGTGAGGATAGCAGAATAATTTTGGTGCAAAAAGTTATCTCGTGTTTTCCCCGAACTTGTATTTCTTTATTCACTGATCAACTTCTTTCGTCTCGATAATCACATTTTTAGGAACTCTACCTTAATCACTGTTATTAAAAGAAATATAGGTGGCGATTTGGCAGAGTCGTTAGCGTGTCGGCAGTGTCGGCTTTTGAGAATTCCTTTAAATCGCTAATAGCGTGTCGGCTTAGCAGTATTTCTCCCGGTTACGTTCTACATGCTAGTTTCAAATCCCACCGAGGTGAACTTAGCCTTTCATCCTTTCGGGGTCGATAAAGTAAGTACCAGTACTGGGGTCGATAAAGTAAGTACCAGTACTGGGGTCGATGGTATCGACTTAGGTGCGATACCCAGGTATGGGTTACATACACTCGCCAACCCTAACGTGGCGAGTACGGCAAATCCCCAGGACTCGATTAGATTCAGGGGGGGTCCTCATTCTGAGCGAATACTAACCCTTATTAAAAAACCCCAGAAATATTGTGTCATTAATGTTTGTTATTTTTTAATTGTTTTATTTTTACTGGTTTGGAGAGAAGAGGGAGGGCGAAGGAAGGCAGTGCTTGTGATTATCTTCTAGAATGTTCATGACGAGTTCGGAGTTCTGATCTAAGTGCTTGCTACAGACTGGACCCAGCTAAGAATAGCAAAATCCAGGTGGAGATGTTATACTGGGCAGTGGATTAAGTCTACTATAAATCAGCAACTACATTCCACGGACTTAAGTTCAGTTTCTGTGAACCCAATTTCGTTGGTGGTCGAACCTAGCCTATGCTAGAAGGCACTCATCCGAAGTGCCAATGAGCGTAATCGAACCCGGAAAAAACGTGATAACTAAGCGAAATTATAAATCATATGTCCGTAATGGCAATAACGTTTTTAATATTTTATTTAATATTTCGAAAGTGCTTTAAATGAATTATGAAACCAGTTAACAGTCTTAACTACAACGATGCTAATAATTGTTTCTCTTTGACACGCATGTAATTTCATAACATTAATGAGATATTGCTTTTAAACGAATTGAAGATTCATAGAATATTTCACAATGGAAATACCGGATAACAATGTGCAATAATCATCTCTCGCATTAACACACATTTATTGATTTAATCGACTCCAGTGTATGCCTATTATATATTTTATCAACCTCGGGGTTTATTGAAATTAGAACGTAAAGGGGCGTATCTAAATATTGGTAATATTAATTGTTGTTTTCACATATGCACAACAATACGTATTTTGCGAATATAATAGTCAATAATATTATATAATTATATTGACTCCAGTACTAGACTGGTACTTATTTTAACGCCCCCGGAAGGATGAAAGCCACAGTTTACCTCGACTAGATTTGAACATAGACTTTAAAGATATTTTAACTGGTAATTTATTATTTCTGTCATTCTTCCTTTGAAAGCAATATCTTAGAGCATCTGTATTTGGGATATTTTCGTGTTTTAAGTTTAATATTCTTGGCGTTATTTTACCTTAACCCCTCTTCGGTGTCAGTAATCCAAAGTCTTAGGAATCTAGTCTCTGGTCTGCATTGGCGAGGGTTTATCTTGAGGAAAACACATGGAAAAGAAATATTCCTTTCTACTATAGACACAAGGCCTGAGCTTTTTAGGGGAGGGTGTTAGTTAATTACATCGACTCAATGCACAACTGGTACTTATCCATCGACCCCGAAAGGATGAAAAGCGATGTGGACCTTGGTGGAATTTCTACACAGAACTTTAAGACAGACAAAATGCCGCCAAGCATTTTTGTCCGGCGTGCTAACGATTCTGCCAGCTCGTCGCTTTATATATAGTAAAGAAATGATAAACGAAATCAATTATTAAGCCATGTTGAAAAAATGGTATGAACGGTTTTAGCGAATCCCTTTATCAAGACGGATAACTAAAAATGCAATAAAAAAAGTGAGGGTACATTGTTATACATGTGTCATTTAAAATCATAATGGTAAATAAGGGAAGTGTATGGTGGTTTCTAGTAGAGGGGAATGGAATATGGAGATGAACGGTGAGAAACTGCCATTCATGTGAGAATAGCAGTGGGAAGGAGCGGATAACAGCAACTACTGGCGCAACCTGTGTGAGGACGGTAGGAGTTATGCGTGAGCTTTTGGGTAGAAGAGTTGTATGTGCAACATTAGATATATGTGAGTGATGAATAGAGTGGATATCGGCAGGTAGTGGTGACAAATGTGAGTGAGTACTGTAATATGTGTGAGCAAATAGATAGGAGATCAAATGATTAAGAATGTGAGGTTGCGACTTTATGTATAAGAAGGCGAGTAATGGAGAGAACTAATGTGAATGTGCGTAAGTCAGCATATAGTGGTAGAAAGTAAAAGGGGAGAAAAAGGAGATAAAGGAAGTTTAACTTGTTATTGATTCCAGCGGAGGTTATCGTTCCAAACCGGAAGATTAATAGTTGTTCATAGAACCAGCAGATAACGAGTTTGTCATAGTGTGGGAGACCACGGACAACAACAGGATCATAGGAAAACCAGTCGATTTAAAATGGCATACAGCATGTCTAAGAGATTCATTATTATATTTCAATGTTTCGTCATTATAGTATTCATAAATATCAGGTGGCATGGTAAAACAATTTTAACGGTATTGCAACCTGAATATCACTATTTTATCTCAGAGCAACTGAAACGAAGACTGGAGCTTGACACTACAAACCAAAGAAACTATCATTAATTATACGATTTTACCATTGATTCTGATTCTGAGCCGTATTTACGTATGGTATCTCTTTACACCTTCAAATCCTTTTAGTCGCTAATATTTTGGAGAACTGCTTTAAATCGCTAATACTTTTGAGAACTGCTTTAAATCGCTAATACTTTTGAGAACTCCTTTAATCGCTAATACTATTCAGAACTCGTAAATGGATTCTAATCTTAATATTTATTTCCCACAATTCTCTGCTACTTTGGCGATCTATTCTATTTAAATATTAAGCACAAATATAGGAAAAATCTTTGAAAAGTAAATCGTCTCAAATGATTCCACATAACTGATTGAGAATAATATAAAAACTAACAATGTCAGAAATCAATAAAATATTAAAAGAATTCGTAGCTTTTCTACTATCTTTGATAGTTTCCTATTTTATATGAAAACTCTTTCCAACAGAATAATAAAATCCGAATTTAAAAAAGGATTCAGTTGAAACGTTTGTATCGCTGTAGGTTTAAACATAAATATGCTTTTGTAAATACTGAAAGAAAGGAATCCCCCTTTCTCAATATTCAGTTTAGCATAAAGGAATCACTTAATGGAATTCAACATGGCATATGAATAGAAAGCTTAGTCCATGTAAGCACATTTACAAAACTATTTACACGCACTTAGAAAAAAAAAGCACCTTAAACGTATTAACTCTAAAGTTAATATTTTTTTACTTTCTATATCCATCTCTACGATGCAGAACAGTCGAATGCCAACGTGCAAGCCTTATATAATTTATTTTCTGATTCTAAAGTGTGAGTTCATATTTATCTGAGATTCATTCATCCATTCAGTTCACTATAAAAACACGACTAAAAAAAAAGATTCCCTGCGTCGTCACTCGATCTGCTAGAAATAACAGGAACATTTCTTTCAAACCACACCCTATCGCCTTGGGGAAAGGTAAAAGCATTTTGCATATTGTAGTTCTTACACACCCTTAGAAATATGGGATGTTTTATGGCTGGAACACTCTTGATCATAAGTCTGTTGACTCAAAGTTGACCTAGAGTTAAGAAATAACCATCAGAATATATTTGTGGATACGAATGACCTTCCACTTTATGATGTTTTATGGATGACAAGAGACCTTGCTTTAAAATATTAGTAAAAGTTTAACTCACCGCGATGAGTTTAACGTGTGAAAGATCAATGCAGATAAGATGTTATAAGGAATTTCTGGACCTATAACCAGAAATATAGTTAGAACTTGTGACATAACTTAACTGAAGGATTGGAGGTTCTGACCTGTGGCTGGATATTAGTGCAGATTCCGGTTGCTTCTCCAAATCTTTGGAAAACTTAAAACAATCACTGAAAGTTTACGAAACAAACGTTATCTGAAAGTCTATTAGCCTGAAATATTGGATAAACATCCAGGCTTCTGTTTTAAACAATTCTATTATCATCATATCAGTAAAGACTCGATCAAAATAAATCTTTGTTTCATAAATAAGTTATCTATTTTATTGAAGCATAGGTAATCGTATCGATTCTGTTATCGGCAAACTCTTGTGTCTTCGGCTCAACACTGTTTGCCAGAGTCTACGTGGTTGTACACAGGTATCCTGCGTAGAAACTTTAAACAAAATTACTCTATAATTGATATTTTACATAGGCACAAATTATGTAAAATAATTGATATTTTACATAGGCACATTCTGGTATTGTCGATTCCTGCTACTAACTAGCATATTATTTTATCGACTCTAGAATGAAGAAAGACGCTTGTACGATTTGAACTTAGAACGTTAAGAATCGTTACTAACTATTTCTATATATTAAGCGACTGTTTTGTTTGGCTGCAGTAATGAGTTAAACCTAAAAATCTAGGCCCTTCTAGAAACGTTCATGTGATGGTTGCATTATAACTAATTCTCCTCAAGGAATATTTGTACTGTCTTTTCTATCCCAGTTCTTTAATTTGATAAATAATCTAAATTTCAGCAGCCATAAGGCTTACATAGACATTTTGTAAATGACATCAAATATTTATATACTTCTTTGGGTATAAACTAAAAATTTATCCACAAATATTGTTATTATAGCAGGTTTTCCATAGAATCTAAAAAGGATAACATGCATATAATTTTTAAACACATTTCTAAATATAGAATTTAATGTTTTGTCGCAAAGTTGAACGTCTGTGGTGTTCATCTCGTTTTACTTTTACGGCTAAACATTTTTCCTCTCTTCAAAATGAAATAATAAATATCGTAAAGTAGAATCATTAAACTTTAATGCTCGATAAATTTAGCTTTTCGCAGTTAAATTAATTGTCTACTTTTCCATTTAACCCTTTTGATATCAACCCGCCTGAAACCCCGCCCCTACTTCTGTGATACACATTCCCCCTTTTTTTGTTGATCTAAATTAAAACTTTCCATCAAAATTTGACGTTAATTTATATTTCAAACACCAGCTTAATAATGACAGTTATTTTAATAAATGCTTCATTATTTTCAAAATGAATTTAAACAAAGGCAGTGTATTTCAGCAGAAGGTATGGTAGCAAAAGATTAACAATGTTTAAAATCAATATATAATCCTAACGCTCTGTTTCCACATCTCTCTGTGTCTCTCTGTGTGTCTCTCTGTGTCTCTCTCTGTGTCTCTCTGTGTCTCTGTCTCTGTCTCTGTCTCTCTCTGTATTCACATATATACATAGGTTATATTGATTAGTGGAGCCTTTCATTTAGCCGAAAGCTGTATGAATATAACGAATTAAGTATCTATGTAAACACTCTTTATAATAATCTCTGTCAACCTATACCACTTAGCATCCTAATACTCCAATAACACCGAAAGAAACTTTGAGAATATTCTGTGCCAAAGTGTGATATGTGTACCCTAAAAGCTCCAACGCAACTTTTGTTCTTGTGTCAGAATTTCTTAGAAAAATCGAAAGTGTTTTGTAATTAATTAAATTTGTTTATATTTCCTTTTATTTTAGACACTCGTCGATGTTATGTTTCACATTTTTTTTCTATTAAATAAAGTTTTATACTGGCACAAATAAAATTCTAAATAAAATCGCTGGAAGGCTTGATATTTTGCACAGAAATAATTGAAAAAATAGCTTTAAAATGACTTTAGGACAAAGTATACAAACTATACAACATAAGAAAACATAATAGAATTCATGAATACCACTTTATACAAAACTATTTATACGAGAAAATAGCTATACAATGACATTAGTAGATAGAATACAAAGTAAAGATATCATAATAGAATCCATGAATGCCTCTTTATAAATAACTATTTATCCGTAAAACAAATTTGATAAAACTGTCTGAAAGTTTGAGCAAAACAACATCACTTGAAACATATTGCTTACGAAAATGTTGGTTAGTCTTTGCTAATGGCATCGAATGTTATTTACAGGTTCCAGTGGAGTAGCGTTTTTGACGTGGAACCATAGAATGGTAAATGCTCTATCACATCTGCCCAAGGCACAGTTCTCATGGTCAGGTTCTCTTCAGGAGTTTCAAATTTCAAGTCAATTTTAATTGAAGCGTTCTGTCGTTTCAGTTCAAATTGCAAATTCAAAATTCATTTGAAACGATCACAACAACAACAACGTTATTTACAAATCCTATTCTGAACTATTTTCCCCAAACGATTTGAGAAACTTGTAACTAATTAAGAATAGAAATGCAAGAGTCGATATTTCATAAGTGGAACGCGGTGATGTATCGTACCTTCTAAAACAAGGATCAATACTAATGTTTGCACGCTCCCTTAAGAGAAGACTGACACATTTACAGTTTATCGCTTGAGGTAATAATATATGTTCTCTAGATTTGGTTACAATTCGTTTTGAATGATCGATAGTAACATATACTGATCAGTATTCTTCTCTTAGATTGGATAGTTAGAAAAGGATCCAGCTATTCGAATAAATTTAGATTTCTTTCTATAATACGGAACCATCACAGAATCGGAATATTAGCTTTCCTCAGAGAGAACTGTTGCCATCAGTTCCAATAGTATACATGTAAACGGGAGATGTTTCTTTAAAAACAAATTAAAATCAATAGCTTCAGTTTCTGACAAGTATAAGATATTAGAGAATGACCAAAGAATAACTAGTTTCCAAACTAAAAATATTATTTGACGCAAATTATATCATTCAGCCATTTATTAATTTTCAAAAAGTATTCGAAATGTTCTTTGGTTTGCCCTAATTCTTTTCTTGTTGGAATAAAGATCCTGACTCGAATGTGAATCCTATAAGGGTGCTACGATGTTTTAACCTTGTACAATTTTTGTTGACCGGTGCAGGGTGCTTGTTGAGCGATAGGATCAGAGCCACTAGATATTGTACTGACTATTAGGAAACTAATTCCGTATTATTGGTTAATGTAATAGACATCCTGATGAGCTCCGTACCAGCATCAAACAGTAAACAACATTATAAAGAGTTCCGATCTAACTGGGAATAAGGGGCAACACAGAAGTATCTTTCAAGCCAGTCAAAAATTAACTATCTTTACTGTTACTAACTATTGTTTCAGTGAAGTAGGAAAAACTGTTACTAATTTTGTGTGAGTTAATTGTGGAGTCATTACAGCTGAACGTCATCTGCTGCTGTTGATAATAATTAGGAGATCTCTTTGAAGTCTAATTAATTACCTAAGAAGTGATTTGGAATTTAATTGTCTGAATGCACTTGAATACGGTTTTGTTTCTTTTGAGATTCGTGTGTGGGGGTCTTTCGTTTTCAGTTGATAGCAACTTTTAGGGATTCACTATTTTTATCACTAACTTTCAGGGGTTAATTGTAGAGACATTACTGCAGAAAGTAAAGGTTTAAATAAAATTATCCGTTTAAGTTATGAAGCATCTAATTCTAGACGCATATTAACACTAGAGGAATGAATTAGTTAAAAGAAGGGTCTCTACTCATATCTGGAAAAAGTGTGCCGCAAAACTGTCTGTCAAACACAAGGGCGGTTTACGAAATAAATGTATTTTAAAGGAAAATATGTATTTGATAATGATTTGGTCTGGAGGAAGGGGTCGTGGTCACGGACTTCGGCGGGCCTCCGAGATCGGTTAGGTCAACATGGTTACTCTTAAACGAACGCATATTTACGCTACTGAAAAAATATGGACAGCGGGAAATATTTAGAGGAACGACGTTATGACGTAGAAGGACTGGTAGTGGTTAGATTGGGAGATGAGAAGAAGAGAGATGAGTGAATCGTCAGTGTCTAAAGTAGAGGTGGCATGAGATCAGCCAACATTGAGAAAGCAGTTACCCTAGTAACGGAAGAGAAGAAATTGCCAGAAGATAATTTAACTGATAATTTAGCTGAAGTGTGTTGGCGAGATATTTCGAGCCATTCAGTCGGGTGGCCCTTTTGTCGACGAGATCTTGGATGTTTGTATGTATAGTATCCAAACCATCCCAGGTGTAGGAGTATTGATACTTTGTCGGGTTGACTTAGTAGTTTATTGGGTATGGAGTATTTTCTGCGTCTGAAGAGGAAAGAAAGTCATTGGGATCTTGAAAATGTGCGGAAACATCCTCAGTAATCGTGAGATGAAAACATTGTAGAAACCTCGAGGCTTCTCGTTGGGGAACGATGTTTATGCTTAAGATGGTGGTTGTGATAATGCTTTGACACGGGTAGTGATTGCACTCCGGTGCTTTTGAAGGAGACAAGATTGGTATGACCCGATTGGTGGACGTTTTCGACGTCTCTCTTTATGAAATAAGTAAAGGTTTGAAGTGAGGTGCTTTGGTTTCTAATGGATGATGTTCGAGTGGGGAAGGTTAGAGTAGAATGAAAGATAGTTACATCTTGGAGATTCGCTCGCTAGATACAGTCGAATGATCTGGTTTTGATAATGTACTGAATTACTGAAGCGAATGTGGCTATTCAATGTATCCAACAATTCAAGCATGATGATCATTTCTTTGTTATCCTATCACAATAAAAGATTAAAAATTACAAGATGTGGTTATTACATTTAGCTGTGGTTATGCAAGGGAAACATAGAATAGGAAATTGAAATTACACGAGGTGTAAATAAAGAAATATTATAAATATATCTGAAGAAGAAGACAAGCGTAAAAGTGATATTATATTCTTAGAAAACCTATATAAAATGTGTTCGAATTCTTTTTTTAAGAAAGTTTAATTTTTAGTTAATTCAATGTTCAGTTTATTCTAAATTTTATTCTATTCAACTTAATTGCCATTGGCTAAACAAAAACAAACACCATTATTATTAAGATTATTGATGTTTTGAAATCATCATTGTTATTGCAGACTATAATGATAATTACATTTCTTTGAAGTCTAATTAACTACTGAAGAAGAATTTTGCATTTTAATTGTCCGACGATGTTTTAAAATATTGTTTTGTTTCTTTAACGAACAGTCGCATGCAATATCTTTCTTTTACAGGTTATAGTAACCTCAATCGATTACTTATTGATTGCAATGTGATTTATCACCTATTTCAAGACAAAGATCAGTTAATCGCAATGAAAATATCCTTTGTTATTTTTCATTTGTTATTTGAAGATTTATATTTGTCACTTCAATTTTAATTTTTAATTTGAAGAAAGAAAAATGAAAGAAATGTCTCGAATCTTTTTATTTTATATTATTATATTATTTTTGACAGACAGTGTAATGAGACTTATTACACTAATAGCTGAGACAATAGAGCGTCGGCACACGGTTGAAGTGCCGCGGGTTTATATACAGAACTGTTTAGAGCTTCATATAGCTTTAAAGAGACACCATGGATAAAGTTGTTACCTTTAAGAAAAAATACTGGATAATTATCAAGTATATAAAGTCTACAAGTGATTCGAAGGAAACACATGCGGGCAAGAATCATATTTCCTAGGATTAATTAATCCAAACGTTTAATTCCTTCGATCCAAACAAATGAAACATGCACGAATAGCAATAGATTTCTAAATCTAAGAATTCTTCTTTAAGTATATTATCACCATATTTTTTAAGTAAACAGATAAATAGATGACTGAATAGATAGGTGGTATAGTTGGATAGATATGTGAAGAGATCGATAGGTAGATAGATAAGTAGAGATAGGAGTAAATAATGGATATATACATACACACATCTATCTATCTATCTATCTATCTATCTATCTATCTATCTATCTATCTATCTATCTATCTATCTATCTATC
>JAOPUL010000839.1:1984524-1992032 GCA_027564515.1 Octopus rubescens | reverse complement strand
GGTTACTATTTTGAGTCTATCAAGCGATCACGTATCGGCTTTCTCGTTGGCGTCGAGAATTAAGTTATCTATGTTAAACTGAATAAATAGTAAGTAGTGATGAAATACGTAAAGTCGACAATTCAGGTTTGTGTCAGACACTCTGTCAAACTTTCACTTTAATAATTATTTTATATCTTCGCATTCAATTCAAATTATGTTTGCTAGCAAATGTGGAAACTTCTGTGTGGTTGAACTACTAGAAATAACAGCCAAATCTACTTCAACCGACTCTTACCGACGTAACAAAAGGAAAATACATTGGATCTTGTAGTCCTAGATACATTACATCTCTGTAGCGTAGTGGTGCGCCCTCACTCTGGAGTACATTACTATGAATCTAACATGACCAGAGAAGCTAAAGAGAGGAGGGCTGCACAGAAAGCAAGTGTATCACCGGATTCTGACCGGATCCTCCCCATTGTAGCCGTGGATTGTATGCCAAAATTGGCCAATAAGCCACCTCAGACCCCACAAACTGTAAAGCTGATTAACTGGTCTTCTTCATTGAGATGAAGGTCGAACCTAATACAACCAAAAAGATATGCAAGTAGCAGGAATGGTCATAACTGGTATATCTTTGATCATATGTCTTTGTGATTAAAAACTGTCCTGGGGCTACACCTGACCTAGAACATATATTAATGATGTAAAATATACAGTGTTGTTAATTGTTGATTACAACTAATTAGGAAGCGAAATAATGGGGAAGTGTAAATCGATGAGGGATTTAAGAATAAAGAAAGGAGCATTTACATAGTTACTCAAACTGCTAGAAACAACAGCTAAAACTCCTTCAAATCACACCGTTGCGCCTTAAAAATGTGACATGATGCATAACTTTGTCTTGAATTCCCTGAACATGGGCAAATAATTGATGGTCACGGCTGGAATGTCTTTGATAAAAAAATCTGGTCAGTGAAAGCAAATCTGTGTTTAACCACCACAATCATCACTAACAACAGCAACAGCAACAACAGCAACAATTCATTTAAGCATCGTCATTTACGCCTAACATTTGTATATGTTATCCTTGTTTGGATCAGAGGAGTCGTGAATGCGTAGACGAAGATGTAGCAGGTTAAGGTGACTTTCACAATAGCGAAACGAGAACCGAATTTTCATTCTGCTTAGAATTTCCAAGTCAAACAGAAGAAATTGTGAAGACTAGAGAGTAAGTAGTAAATGAAAAATGTTCTCAAAGTGGAATACATTTTCGTCCATTCCTGCACAACATCTGAATATCTGCATGGTTGATATCAACGGAATTTGCTAACTCATAACGGTTACGTTACCTTAGTTATTGTACATAATAGTATAATTTACTTTTGGAAGCATCGGCAGTACTGTAAATGTGAAGAATGTTCGGTTGGCTTGAACCGCCGAGTTTGAGTGTAATAGTGAACCTAGACAAGAAAATCAGAAACGTGTCTTTGAAACATATCTATGAAAACCAGGTTCTCTGTGCAACCAAACAATTTCATTACAGTTCTAATTACGGTAGCCATGGAACATGACAATAAACTCAAATAGAGAACATACTATCAGCTCCAACGATTTCAGTATAGTATTCGTAATTATGTTACGGATTGTAGAAGAAATAACATGCTAAGTTGGTTCATAACTATCTTAATTCGAAACGAATAGGCTGGAAACAAGCATTTCAGTCCGGGGTTTCAATTGGCTTTTAATTATCTTATATTTTAGTGTAGCACAAGCTTGTGGTTGCGATGCCGGCAACTTACTGTTCTTGCTATCACCACATTAGATTTTAATACTTACGATATTTATTTTAGAGTGAGATAACCTGATGTGATTTGAACAGATTCTGGAAAAATGAAAATTAAATCTGTTTTTCGTTTTGCATAAGCCATGCTAATTCAACCGCTCCTTTTCTCTCCTTCACTATTCACCTCAATAAACAAACGAACAATCACAATGAAGGGAAGAAAGCTAGAATTGACAGATTTGGATTTACATTCAGGGAGCTATTTTTCATATATTTTGCTCAAGTTCTCAATAACCACAGTTAAAAGAATAAACGCAAAAAACCCCTAAAAAACCCAAATCTATAAGGTTTTTACTTAAATAGCAGTTATTGCAGAAAGTCTTCAAGATGTAATACTTACTTGAAAATCATTTTTGAAAGCGAATAACACTTCAGATATTATATTGTTTAAAATTATATCAGAATTTTATTCCTCTTAAAAATATATTATTTGGAAATTCGATTTCTTATCTCATACCTCAATAGAATTTTGTTGTCTCTTTTTTCTTTTATTGAGTTCAATAGATGATTGCATGTTTTCAAACATAACGAGATATATAGCAAATATGTCAGAAAATGAAAGCAAAGTACATATACTGATTTGCTGATTGTTTGGAAAAAAGAATGAATGTAAATAAGCCTTTCACATAAAATGCCTTTTATTAGATTGACGGTTTCAACTGAATTATCCAATAAATCGTAGAGCTTCCGGAAAAAGGGTTTATAGTTCGCATGAGATTAAAGATAGTCGCAGCCTTCATGGCTAACACATCTGTTTCAAACCGAACCGGTCGATGCAACAACAAATAGCGATACAGGGGTGATATAAGGTAATGATAAAAGACCCCTTGATGGTTGACTGAGATTACGAAATAGAAAATCTTGAGATTAGTACAATGGATGGTCCTACAGTAGCCTATAATTCTATAGATGATACCTTTCAATTATTTGATTTCTAATTCGTTCTATATCCCCGCATCAAGAACTTTAAAATTACATATATTTAATTCATCATTCGTCATCAATACTTCATGAAGGTCGGTGAAATCTCTTTCGATGAGGAAATCAGACTAAATTGATACGTGCCTAGCATCATCTCACGTAATTACTGAAAACAATTAAGATAATATTAGTAATTGGCTGATGTCGTTTTCTTCTCAACGAATATTGATTTATAGTTTACTTTTTCGGCTTCATGAATAAAATATATTAATATTCATGTTTCTTCAGATGAACTTATTCGAAGGTGATTATCTTAGATGATTGTCCCTACAGTCCAGTCCGTTAGAGAATTTCCATTCAACCGAAAGGTCCCTTGCTAAATAATTTCAATAATTATTTTAAAGAATTCTAGAAATATCATCGAAACAGAAACCAATATTACCCGATATTTACCAAAATATGCCCTGCATGCTGGGATGGATATGGCATTGTGTCCCGTTCCAAAATACATAAGCATAAGATAGAATAAGTGAAGACAGTTATATATGGCTAATTATTGAAACATGATCGTAGAGACACCAAATGATGAACGCTTTGTCATTGGCATAAGTAATCCACACGTGCAGAATAATTATATTAGATTCGTTTCAAACTAGCCATAAATAACATATCAATTGGCATGTTCATACATTTCTTAAAGCCCTTAGCAATATACAGGGAATTGTAATTCGAACAGTAAATGGAAACCGCAATACATTTTTTGTTCTCTTACATACGCACTTCTTTTTCTACAACCTGTATATCATTCTAGACAATTTTATTAGGTAAGTAAAACAACTCCTTAATTAATATTCTTTCTTTTCCTGGTTGTTCGCCAGTACTTATGATCAATCAAGCAATATGCTTGAACTAAATGGGTTCAAATCACTCTTTTTGAAGTCAAACGTATTTAAGTAAGTGGAATATTTCATTGAAAATTGTCGAAGTTTTTTTTATCTTTCGTGAGGAGAGAAGGCTGTAAAGAGGGAAGTTAGAAGGTTTCCCCAAAACGAAAAGCATGCTGGCTCGAATATTTGCAACAGAATGGTCTCCATCAAAGTGCCAGATGATGGCGTTAAATCGAGCGACGGATTAAAGTCTACCACGCAAGTAGGCTATAGCGTGATTTGAACTCAGAACGCAAAGAACCGCTGCAATTACTGCGAGACATCTGGTTCCATATCCTTACAGTTTCGCGGATTCACCGATTTATCGACCTTGAATGAATGAAAGGCAAAGTTGATCTCGGCGTGGTTTGAACTCAGTGCGTGAAGAGTCAGAACAAAAAACGATATGAAGCATTCTGCCTGATGCTCTAATGACTCTGCAAGTTCACCGCTATTACAGCGAACGAAATTAGTTAAATTGGTATAATTATTTTATGACTTATTCACTCTTAATTTAGTTTGATAGTAACATATTAAATTAATTTGTAAAAGAATCATATTAATTTTCGTCACGAAATTCCTCTTAAACGAATAAAATATTCATTTTGTAGTGATTCCTTGAACACATTCCCGTTTTCGCTATTATTTAACACACACAATCTTAATGAGAATTAGGCCATATCCTTAGCAACGGATGATTCTAATCTGGGTACGAGTAATATTACAGCTTCTCGTTGACTTTAACGGATACAAACACGGAATCGAATGCAGCATTATAAACTAAGATAGCACTCATTATTTATGAAGTGCTCCCGCTTGCAACAGCAATAACTCTAGCGGTTTACAGCAAAATGTACTGATTAAGAAATAATAAAATATCTTGGCTTTGGACAAAGTGTAGGATTATTCACGAAATCGATTCGCTCTCTGGCGATTGCTGTAAATAAATAATTTGTTGTTACTACACAGTGAAATAAGAAACATTACTAGAAGTATTGTTAAGTGCTAAACATCTCATCATTAGTAAAGACTTCTTAAAGGAAAGATAATTATTTAATGGGTTTTCTTGTAAGTTCTAGTGCAGCTATGTATAACATATATTTCTAACACTGTGTATGTGAGCTAACAGATGAGTTTCTGTTAAAAGCGACAGCCAAATCTCTGTCAAATGATAAAAATGGAAGAACACATTTGATAAGCCTGGGGAGCAATAAGCAAAAATCTGTCACTTATCGATTGGTCCTTCTCTCACAGTTCCTCTGATACTGAAACAACATGGCAGCGTTTTGAGAACATTGTCACTTACACATGTTCAAAATAGGCTCCTTGAAACTCACATGCGCTAATAGAAATATGCTCCCAAAAGAGAAAAACACTCACATCAGGAGAATCAAAAGACTTAACAAAAAGAAAAAAATGAACCAATTGAAATACTACCATTAACATCATCTACATTGAACAATAATATAAAGGTTTGAGTTTGAAAGCCGGGGAAACATCATCTGGAGATCAGTATGAAAACTTACAGCGACAATCAAAGAGCTGCAGAGGAAAATTAAAACAGAACCCGAAAGTGTTCTATTTATACGCCAACAATCAAAGGATCGCTGTCTCAACTATTGGTTCACTGATGAGAAACAACAGCATTCTCCACCATGACACTAATTAAATGGCAGAAGTATTGCAGAAACAATACGGCTCTGTCTTAAGCAACCCCACGTAATCTGAACAAACACAATGCTCAACATATTATCTCGAACATAAATTTTATTGCCTCAGACATCATATCAGCAATAAATGAAATTAAGTATTATTCTGCTGTAAACCCTGATAGATTCTCCACTAGTGTCCTGAAGGAATGTAGACACCAACTTGCAACTCCTCTAATCAAACTCTGGAGAATTCTTTAGGTTCAGGCTATATACCGAAAGTGTTCTTATCCAGGTCTTTTGCAGTTAATTATCGTCCAATCTCACTCACCTCCGATATCATCAAAGTGTTTGAAAGGATGATAAGATCAAGGATAACTGGTTTTCTGACTTGCGTTGTGGCAGGGACCTTCTAGCGCAGCCATTACATCACATCGACGATATCCTTAAAGCCTTGGGATCAGGCTCGAACCTTGATGTCATATATCTTGACATCAGCAAAGCGTTCGACAGAGTCGGCGATAATACCCTCGTGTCAAAATTGTTAAAAACCTAATTTTCACAAAGTGTTCGTGAACGGTTCTTTTGGAAACTTCCAAAATTTGAACGGTTGATTCATCTACAGCATCTTCACCATTAACTCTACAAATGATTTTACATATTTCCGCAGCATTTTCAACTTTTGTGAAGAAGAAAAGCGTTATGTGGCGAATATGCAACTTTGGGTTATCCAGTTCAATTGGCAATTAGGGCTGAAAGGAGTAAAATATATGCTGATTTTTAACGTGGAACTTAGCTGATAGGATTCCATACTGCAAGCAATTCTGAAATATGAATCATACGAAGATTAGGATTGTTGCATGAAGGGCTTAAAGCCACAAATCCTGAAATCGCTAAGAACTTTCCGGACAACCTGATATAATGGGCGGGCAAAAATGAGGGACAATTTGAACTCATGCACTTTGGAAAAAAGAATGCTCTCAAACATTCAGGGGGAACTATTCACAGCATCCAATAATATCAGGGGCTTAGGAGTGATTGTTGACAATAATCTCAGCTGGAGTGCCCACACCAACAATAAAGTTGATATGGCTCGCATGATAGGCTCCTGGATCTTTAGAACCTTCCGGTCCAGAGAACAAAATGTCATCATTCCCTTCTTCCCCTCCTTTGTACGGCCACATCTAGAACACTGCTGCTTCCTGTGGTCTCTCCACACCAAACAAAACATTACGAGAATTGAATCAACCCAGAGAGAATTCACTAAAAATAAAATAAAGGTATGACTGATCTTGATTATTGGGATCGCCTTAAAAACATTGAATCTTCATTCTCTCCAGTGCTGCCGTGAATGCTGCATCATTTGTACGACGTGGAGAATATATACACCACCAGCATTGTCCAAACAACCTTAACATCAGATTTAGAAATCATCCAAGGCCATACAATTCAGGTTTACAACACATAAATTCACTGCAACGCAATTTCCCAACAGGCCCTACTCTATCCCAAAACATATCAAAGAAGAAAAAGATCTCATCACCTTCAAACGAAACCAGGAGAAATTTATTCAAGGGATACAAGATAAGCCACATATACCTGGATACATCTCAGTCAACAACAACTCCCTACTTGAATGGGACATGATACCACAAAAATTGTCTTAAAAATGATTTAACAAATTCTGTCAGGTGGTGATATTAATTTAGACGACATGGCCTGGGCCAATCCTTGGCCGAAACACATCTAAGTTATCTTAGTTGAGTGTAGTCCTCGATGTACAAAAAACAGATAATGAGAGGGCGACAATCCTTTGATCATAAGTCTGCAATTTAATGTCCAGTAAACACTACGGTCCGTTTACCGCGTCTTCTGATTTGTAGAGAATTCTGGATTAAATCACATTGACTGTTTCTTTGAAAATTACTATTCTGATAATAAAATTATTGTCTATAATTGTATTGAATTAAATCAACGTAATAAAATAAAGGTAGAACAGTTCAATTGTCTCTATTGCTATTTTAATTGTTTTGTTTCAGTTAAATTTAACGCCCTAGAGTGTTAGCAATTTTCTGGGAAATCGACTTTCTCATTTCTACAATTGAATTATTGAAAGTACATTATGTATTTTAGTCTCCTCGTTCGATAACAACTAAAACTGATCATAATAATCGTTTCTAACAG
>JAOPUL010000839.1:1864339-1876002 GCA_027564515.1 Octopus rubescens | reverse complement strand
AAAATTATTGGTGTTAGTAACGTGGAGAAATCTATGGTTATTTATCATAAAAGAGAATCCATTACATTTTTTAAGACATAAAGATATGTTTGTATATTGAAAGAAAGCCTCTTCATGCAAGATTACTGGGAAGTGAGCTCTCTCTGTATTGAGTGTTCCATGCCCTTCGTAGCAAGGGCCCCCCGATATCGAGGATGGCCCGGGGCAATCTCCCCTTTTGTCTCCCCCCCCTTATTAATCCGGCCCTGACCTCAGTGCACAACTGGTAGTTATTTCATCGATCTCGAAAGGCTGAAAGGCAAAGTCAACCTCGGCGGAGTGTGAACTCAGAACGTAAAGATGGATGATATGCCGCTAAACACGATGATAATGACAACAAGACTGTCTCACAATAGTCTCGAATGCAAATATGATAAATGAGTTAAACAATACTAATCGCTTCCAGCTCATATCTTTTCTCCCATGATTACACAATCCCTGTATTTATACTATTCGACTACAAAAAGTCATTTTCGCAAAAATCTATGGACACACACATATTTTCCTCTCTATAAAATCAAATTTGAAAATTATCAACAACGACAACAATAACAACAACAACAACAGCAACAACAACAACAACGAAAACAAACAAAAAAACCTCTATACATGTTTAGGATTATTTTTAGAGAAATTAAATCTGTTTATAATATGTTTTTAAACATTATATTTGTAGAATGTGATTATTTAATTGATGATAGATAAATTAAAAACTGCGATTTCAATAGAGAAACACCGAACTCTTTAAATTCCCAACGTTTATACAATTTGCCAATAATTGCTTCCACCGTTTACACACATTTTTCCTGTTACAAAACGCTTGTCATGTTTGTAATGTTTAATTTTTCCTTTCTTATTGCGTTATCTGTCCTTTTCCCAATAATCTCAAGGACGAGTTTTTTTTAATTATTACTATTATTTTTATTACTATTATAATTATTATTATTATTATTATTATTATTATTTTTATTATTATTATTATTATTATTATTATTATTATTATTATTATAGCGAGTAGGGGTGTTTTTGCCTCTTTGAACTTTGATTCGTCTTCCACGACTTGAAAATTATTTTTTCCAGTTCTATTTGCAAATAAGCAATTTGTCTAGGTGTTAACATCCATTCTCGATACGTGAGAGACAAATAAACGTTTCTCTTTGAAGCCATTATATTTATTTTCAGTTTTCAATTCAAAATGGACAACAGACAAAACCAAATACGTCCCTCATAAAATAAATCATATTACAAGAGTACACAAAACAAATGAAAACACAAAAAGGGGAAAAGTTTCGCAACAAAATGAACGATTGCAACACAAAGAAAAAGTGAAATTTTAAGAGAAAGAAATGTTTAAACAGTTTAATAAATCTCTGAACAAAGCAGTAAATAAAAACAACGACCCTGGCACAAACACAAATACATTGGCAGACAAGAGTGGCAAAATATATTGAATTTAGTTATCTTAGAGAAACCAGTTTTGCCTTTGTCATTGCTAAAACAGCAGTATTAAACGAGACTAGATCCTTGCCTCGTAGAGTTTTGTAAAGCCTAACAACATTTTTTTTAATCCGGCGTTCATCCCAGAGGAGGAAACAGAAAACTAATATATATATGTACTATAAACATCATTATGGGGTTTCATATTTTGTCTAAACAGCACCCAAGAAAAGCACTCCATGAAATATTGGAAAATATCTCTCAGTCGAGCTTGGCTATGTTTTACAAGACAGCCTCCTGTGGTTTTAGGACACAGCATTCAGCCCTAAAATATACTGAAACAGTGACCTCGCCAGTCCATATATATTTGTACTCCGTTATCTGGAAAAGAGTGAAGTTAACTTGGTGTATGTATGGATGGTTTGCATAAGGATGACGAGACGCTTAACGTAATCTGGAGGGGTGAGGACAGACTATACATTTCCGATGTCACTCGAGAGGCATAAGGTTATACTAGAGCTATGCCCAATTGAAGGTGAGGAGGCAAAGACCATGAATAAAAGACATTTTTCTTGAAGAAATGGAAAAGCTAGAAAAGCGAAGGAAGAGAACATCCACCATGCCCCAGTTTCTAGAGTGTTATCTGTCACAGCTATGGGGGAAAATGGTGAAAACAGCGGGAGAGGTTACCCAGTGCCATATGCTGGAAATCAACAACCAAGTGTCCCCTCAATCGATTAAAGTAACAAGTATAAGGGTTCACGAAATGACAGAAATTTGAAAACAAAAGACACCTCTTGTCTTGCATAAAACATCATTAAGTTTTAGAAGAGCCAAGCTAACGGGACGAGAGACCCTCTGATCCTCGAGATTATCATCAGTTATTAATATAGAGGCATTAAAGATTTCTAAGAAAAGAGAAACAACTCACTCATCTTCTGAAGTTGAGCAAGTCATCTCCACTTTGTGTGAGGAGGCAGAAAAAGTTTCAAGAATTAACATTCGCAAGCCAACTATGTTCATATCAATTCGCTTAGTAAAGTGTTGAACTAATTCACTATCGAGGGAAGTTGCGATTATTCTTTGAAATGATTGAAATACTGACTGGATAGGAGAACATAATAATTATACAGTGCTCTATCAGATTTATCATCCAAATTTTGATAGAACAGAACGAAATTGGTGATCACTGCACTGAGGGAAGTCGGAAAGTTCAAATGCTTGTTTAAGTTTTAAATAGTATTGTGAGGATTTCTACTGAACCGTTAAATGCAACTCTGCTCTTGAAGTATGTGCAGCGTTGTCTTCTGGGGAAATAGAATTCTGTTTGTATAATGCAACAATTTCTTTTTATTTGAAACATTTACTGTTATTCTTTACTTTCACTTCAGCTTTATTGTTTCAATCAATAATATTTACCCTTAAGGGAGAGGGAAAGAAGAAAAAGAAGAAAAATGAGATTTAAGCAACAAAAGAAAGGCAGGGTTGGAGGGAGGTACAGAGTCTACACCCAAGTCTGAGTGATGATTCAGCTGTGTCCTGGTGATTCGGCAGTGCCACGGAATATGGGCAGTGACACCCGCTGTTGTTGGTTATTTTGGTTATTCGTGTGTTGTAAGATATGCAATATGTGACTTTGTAACTTTGACTTTTAGGGAGACTTTTGTTTCGTACGTGCTGTGTGATTTGGGGTCGTTTAACTAAAGGGTGATGGAACAATAGATGTATAAATACCCTTGATAATATCATAAAATCAGACACCAAAACGCCAGTTAACAAAGAGATTGTGGAGCTAGTAGTGGAAGATCCACAGCAAATGCTACTGACGATTTTTATTCTATTGTTACGTGACCTTATGACGCATAAAACCAATTTATTTATATATATTTTTGAAATCGAATATGTATTTAAAAACAACATAGTTTGGCAAACGGTAACACAAAATAAGAATAAATAGAATTTAAATCTATGAAATGTAGACAAAAAAAAACTAAATGGATTTATACAGCATGGAAGGATCAGGGTGGAGATAATTCAATGAAAAATGAATCTTCTAAGAATTGTTCTTCTATAGCTGATCTAACCCTTCACTAAATACATTTGAAAAGAACAATAATTGCATGTTTGTTCTGCAATAAATGGAAATGGTAAACTGTATTTATTGTGAAAACTAAGTTGGATCGGTTTAGAAATTTGAAAATCAATTAAAAGCAGCAGTAGTCCGAAAATAAATCGACTTTGAAATGTTTCATTTAGAATTACAAATAGCGACGAATTAATTCTCTGGGATTTCTGATGACATAGACCGTTTCTGAACTTGGAAGAAGATCCTGTGACCAATTTCAGATAGTCACTTGATAAAGTAATAACGCTGGATTTATTTTTCCTTTTGATGTTGAGGGGATAGAGACGAAGCTGATAGAAACGGTTGTTGCAAACATTCGCTAAGAGGGGTTGTTAGAGAAACTTTAGAACATAGCTGACTGGGGAGGAAACGGATTAAAAATCGTTGATAATGTAGTTAACGAAACAAAATCGAACCCCATTTGAGTATGGTTCTGAAACTGTTACTGAAGTGAAATGTTTCCCTTTGATCGTAAACAAATTTCTTCCCGACTCCAATAGTACAAGGGGCATCTTCACCGGTTAGTTGAGTGTTTGTGGCTACAGGCACTCCAACAAGACTTTGGTGTAACACCCACCAGAGAGAGAGAGAGAGTCCGCCATTGTCAACCGGTGAGAGTGTAAACCTCAAGAAACGTTACATAATTGTAATAATACCAGTTGAATTAAGATACCCATCACATGTATTATTGCACGTCTACCTTCGAACGCGCAGCGATACAAGGTTCCGTTCAGCTGCTTAATGAATGAAAAGGAAGTAGTAACACAATTTTACTGAGGATCATATCAATCATTCATGTTTTTTTTCACATTGGTGAAATTTATTATAATTGTTAATTCTTCTGTTAACATCGAAAAGAAAGACAGTTCCTTGAGCTATTACAAGAAATAAACAATTTCAAAATAAAATGTATATATATAAATAATATATTATTTTATATTATTTTATATGATATTATGTTATGTATTTGTATTTTATCTATCTTAAATTCTTTAGATCATTGAATTATAAATCTTCTAATTTTTCATTTGTTTCTGCCGCTATTGAATTTGGATTAAATCAACCTTCTTTATTATTATTATCGTATTTTAGGCGAATTTTAATGTATCTTAACGCTGACAGGTCAGAAGTGGATGTCACTCAGGATGAATTAATATTTACAAACAAATAAATATAGCATAATTTTTATTATTTTCCAATCATAAGATGGAGCTGCCTGTCTCTGTTGTGAGCTTATGTGACTAGATATCTTTTCGAACGGGGTAAAAATGCGTCATTTTCAGGAATTAAGAAAACCTGACGAATTGAATTATAATTTTGAGACATTTATTAATGGATACTTTTAATGCTGGCAACTTTTAACTACGTTTGCCTTACGTTTTCAGTCAATATCTAAAATTTCAAATGATATAATAATAATAATGGTTTCAAATTATGTCACAAGGCTAGCAAATTTAGGAGACGGGTTAGTCGATTACATCAACTCCAGTATTTGACGACTACAATATCTAAGTAACCCCAGCACTTGACTGGTACTATTCTGGACGTAGAGAGCCGGAAGAAATGCCGGTAAGCATTTTGTCCGATACGCTCATGATTCTGCCAGGTCGCCGCCTTAATCAACATAATAATAATGGTTTCAAAATTTGGCACAGGTCCAGTAGTCTTTGAGGGATTACACTGGCACAGGTCCAGTAGTCTTTGAGGGATTACATCGACTTCGTTACTTGACTGCTACTTATTTTATCGATCCCGAAAGGATAAAAGGCAAAGTCGACCTCGGCAGAATTTTAACATAGAACGTGAAGACGGACGAAATGCCACTGAACATTTTGTCCGGCGTATTAACTGTTCTGTCAGTTTTCGTAAAGCTGATTTTTACGCTATAGGGCGTTATTTGCATGGTGCAAATTTAAATTTCTCATTTCATGATTCAATACCAGTTAATGAATTATTAATTTATTTTATAATGTATTTACTTCACTTAATAATAAACTTGTCTCTCATTAGTAGCTTATGAATTCTAGAAATATATATAACATTATACGAATCTGTATTTTGTAGGTAAAATAGATAACAAGCAAAAATAGAAAACTTATAGCAAGAAATGCCGCAAAGCATTTTTCCCGGCGTGCTAACGATTCTGCCAGCTCACCACCTTTAACTGCAATATACTTCAATAATAAGAATCATATGATAGAAAACTGAATTTCTATTTTAAAATCAAAAAATTAAATATTTCGTCGATGTAAAGGAAACTTGGGAATTAACCAACGATCCAGAAACGTTTGAAAAATGCTTTTTGATAATCTCTTTTTACTTGTTTCAATCATTAGGCCGCGGTCATACTGGGGCACCGCCTTCGAGAAATGTTAGTCGAATGGATTGACCCCAGTACTTTCTTTAAAGTCTCTTTTACCGTACATACACCAACGCCGGTTGTCAAGCGGTGGTAAGTGTCAAACACCGACACAAAGGCACACAAAACACACACGCACACACACACATACACACACACACATACACACTCACACACACACACATACACACACACACACACATATATATATATATATACGACGGACTTCTTTCAGTTTCCGACTACCAAATCCACACACAAAGCCCTGGTTGCCTGCGGCTATAGTAGAATACACTTGGCCAAGGTGCGACGTTGTGCGACTGAACTCGGGACTATGTGTCTGGGAAGCAAGCTTATTACCACCCAGCCACGCGTGGGCCTATAATGTTTAAAAAAATACATGCCTTTAAACATTTTCTATATACAACATCTGAATTATAAATATTCCTAACAATATTTTTAATGAATTACCATTTTTTATGTTATATACATTATTGAATCTTTACTCAACCCACTTTGTCTACTTTATCTAATATATTAAAACAAAGTGTGTGTGTGTGTGTGCGGGTGTGTGTGTGTGTGTGTGTGTGTGTGTGTGTGTGTGTGTGTGTGTCTGTCTGTCTGTCTGTAAGTTACCTCCTAGCACCAAAACCGCTAAATCGATTTTCTTCAAACTTCACACATGTATTGCTCATGTTTACGGGCAATTTTAAGTACAAAATAGTTTCAAAGTTCAAACGCCTAAAAGGCGAAAACCGCGTATAACAGGTATTTTTTTCCTTTTTTCCCTCGTACTCGTGCAATTTTCGACCGATTTTCTTCAAACTTATTGACCGCATTCAAGCTGTTTTGTCGGAGATATTGCAATGTTCAACAATCACCCGAGCAACGCCGGGTACGCCTGCTAGTAATTATTATAATAAACAACAATTATCAGAAGGCGAATTTCGACAATTGCTCGGAGTCTTTCGTTCTGAATTCAAACCCCTCCGCGGTCAACATGACTTTTAGTCCTCTAACTCATTAAATAAAGGACCAGTCATGTATGGAAATTATTGCAATCACCTGTTCGTCACCCATAACCTTTCAGGCGGATATTCGAGACATTATTGTCACAATGAGTAGATTTATGAGATAAATATTTTTATATTTTCTACTGAGAGAAAGAAACATTGTGATATATTATGAGTATATTGCCATATTATAAGCAGTTTCAATCTCATGCAAGAAGTGCATTTATTAATTAAAATTTTAATAAGTAGTCGCCCCTCTTATTACCAGGACTCAGATAATTGCATATGTCAAAATTTCCTGTTAGTGACATATTTTCTCTTTCAGACTGGTGATCATGACTTTAAAAGAATATCCGCAATGTATTTTCAGATGTAAACCTGAATAGATTTAATGAATACAAAAAGTACATAGACAAACATTTCTTAGCAATGTCATCTAAACCTTCTCTCTCTAACTTTAGGACCAGGTATAGTATGGCCGTTATGTAATACATGACAATACTTATAAAAATCTCCAATTCTTTTGTATAAAACAAAAATTAAATACTCACGTCCACATTTTACCTCGCTTCATTTCGATGAAGTATTGCCATGTACACTATTGTAATTTCCTGTCGTATTTTGTTGTCCAAGTTATCAAAGCTGAGAGGAGGTTCTAGACAACCAAATTCACTTTTTATATTCTTTATTTCCTTTATTTAGTCTTCCCTTTCTCACGTAAAATAGATCAGTCTCTCTTGTACCAATCTTCTTTGTTCTGATTCTTTAATTTTTATCAATATTGATTTGAAAATTCTTATTTCTCGAGAACGTGTGCAACATTAAATGCGTGATCATGTAACATAACTCGTTGCTTGATCAATATAATCGATATTTATCAGCCATCATGTATCCCACGGTGCTAGCATTTAATCGGGCCAAAAATACAATGTTGAATATTTACAAATACTCCTATATGATAACGATATTCATTAAAACAAGGATATTCTTTTCGTCAAGCACAGAGTACTTTACAAATTTCTTATAATATGCCCTTAGCCACATATTTAATTCTGCTTATAGCGCGAATTATTGGAATATATTCAATATTTCAAGTAATATTAAATAGGGTCTTGGTGGATGAAAAAATTTGGAAAACCCCGGACAAATGCTGTGGATAACATTTTTATGTATATTTATAACACTGTGTACCGGAATTTTAATTATATTTTGTCATTGGTCATTAAGTGTTATTTCTTATTTATTTATATCTAGAAATCAAAGGAAATTACTACTATTCCCCTCAAACTTTGTTTTTGTGACATGGACATCAATATTTTGAAACTGAATTATCTATTTTCCATTATATTTCAGACAGTTTCAGCGTTGAGTTGCTGAAGCGGAAATATCGTTATAGCAAATATTCTTCTCAATACCACATATTTGCTTGTCGATTGCTTGACCATAACCATTTGAGCATGTCCCTTAGTGGCTGACAATATGTGAATCTCTGATCATGAGCAGGTGTAGTGGGGGGATCATCATAGCCAGGTGCTGAGAGGCATTCTCTGAGGTTTGAATAAATGTCACAAAAGCAAGTTTTGAAGCAAATATTAGCCATTTTTCATACTTTCTAGGCATAAGCAAATAGGAAATATCAGTTGCTCCCCAAGGACAAGAATCATGTTACACAGTGTAATCTAATTTCATATTTTGCCAGAGTTATTTTGTGTCAAATTTTATCGACATGTTTCTCCCGCTATAATGTATATCCTTCTGTCAACCTTGCGTACAATAGTTCAAAACCTTAGCATGTTTTACAGATTGTAATTGATTCAATATCATCATTTATAAATGTCAGGCTATCTACCCTCATGTAAAATATAGCTTTATTAATAGGATTCTAAGGAATACGTAAATTACCCTACAGTTTGTTTCCTAAAAATAAATAAGGTTTCCTGTGTTATTTTCGCTGTTTGTCTCGATGTTTCTTTTCATCAAAGACATGCCGTTCGTGTCCATCTCATCATTTTCAGAAACAGTGTGTTCAGAACATTATTTCTGAAAGCATCTTTCCTTAAAATATAGTCAAACATTTATAATCATTAAAGATGAAACTGATATATTTGTAAAGATTGCAGTCTTTTGAGTGAAGGCAATTTCAATATTTGACGGATTCAGAATGTTTATCACTTCTAAAGCATAATTACTTATAATATTGAGGGATGAAATAAATAATTCAAGACTAACGCTCTACTGTTTGTGTCACATTATTTCTATTTCACAATAAAACACAATAAGATATGATTTACTTTCCTTACTACTTTTCTATAAAAATTAATTATATATCTTTGGTTTATCTTGAATAGAATTTCATTAGTCGTTAAGAAAATGTTTCTAAAATCATTTTGAATTAATATAAATAGGATTATCTACATGAATTTGACAGTTTACATAAAAGGAAAAGAAAACACAATATCTCATTAAAAATAAACGTATTTCAACAGATAAAAAAATATCAATTAGATTAAGGTTGGGAGATATCAGTTTGCTCAAAGTAGCTGCACTCAGCTTCTACCACGGCCTCAAGACAGCTCTGGAACCTGATGCATGCGTTCCTCTCTCCGTATCTTGAAAGATCTTCGAACGCCTCGATTTTGGCTACCACCTCGGCCTTGATATTGCAGGCAGAGTGGTTGGTATATTTCTCAACCGCCTCCCACACAGCAATCCATAGGATTACAATCAGAGGGGGGGGGAACAGTAGGCCAGAAATTGGAGCTGGAGAAGTCGTGGAAATATTCCATCAACCATTTCCGTCTCTTCGAGGAGGTATGGCAATGAGCGGAATCCTACTGCCACCACACATAGCCTACCAGCCTCAACCCTCTCCAGCCAGTATTTCACCACACATCGCGCTCTGAAATGGGTTTAAGGCCTTGTTCATAAGTAGTTGGATGAACTTCGTCATTCGAAAGCAGCAGGATGCTTGCCAACTACTGAATTCTTTCAGTGATAGAACCATGGAAGTGCGCCGAAAAGTGTCCAACCCAGAAAATTAACCCCCCAAAAAAACAAAAAGCAAGTAAAACAGTTTTGTGGCTTCGTACATAACTAAAATTAGATCTTCCATGATTTAATTGCATGTCTGTGTGTTTGTGTATGTTTGTGTGTGTGTGTGTGTGTGTGTGTGTGTGTGTGTGTGTGTGTGTGTGTGTACGTGTGTGTACGTGTGTGTGTTTGTGTGTGTGTGTGTGCGTGTGTGTGTGTGATTAATGAAGAGATGTTAAGGTTGGGATAGTTTAAGAAAAAATGTTCAATCCAAAACACTAACATCTATTCATTATCCATTTTTTCTGAAACTATCCCAAACTTAACATCTATTCATTAATCTCACACTGAAACTATTTCAGATACCATCATCGCTTTTACCACTAATACCCTCAATACTCTGTTCGGTCCCCCCTCCGTCACCATCCTGATTTGACCATCTTACCTCCCCTCTCTACTCTGCCTCCACACACACACACTCCCACCGAGCCACCTATTTCATCCTACCACTACTAATCGCTTACCTCTCACTTCACCCACTCTACCTATATAACTCCTAGCATCATGATTTGATTCGTTTGATCTCGATCTCTCTACCCTGATGAAGAAGGCCAACAACATCTAATGCGGATTTGCTTCCAAATTGTTTTTCTGACCCACATTTCCCAACATTACGAAGGATCTCCGTGCCCCTAGAAAGAGCTGTTGTACTTGTAACACCTCCTTTCTTAGTTTTTAAATCTATGTTATCTGAGTAAGCTTGCCCTACCAATATGTATAAATATGTATACTTGTACAGGAATGCTAACCATCTGAGAATTTACAGTATTTGCCTTCTCTTTTGAATGCATGCATGTATATATATACTCTGCTTATCAAACCCAAAGAACTTTACCTCTTTATTTAAATTATTGCTTCCATATCTGCACATTTGAATTCGCCTTATAGCCACTCCCCCCCCCCTGCAGAATAGGTCCCCGGTAAAGGTCTCGGAGAGTAAGTTCAAATCATCTGAGCGCTACAAAGTGTGTTCAATATTGAGATTTTTCCGATCTAACTTGCTGATTATATATATATATATATATATATCGAAAGCTTTTATCAGATATGTCTAGTCACAGGGGTCTTGAAGAGTGAGGGCGTCCTGGGCATTGAAGCGATGGGGTGCACAGACACCATTTTTCGTTCGACTCGACACCTTGTTCGGATGAATTATTGGAGGATCCCTAAGCAGACGCTATGCTATATGGTCGACTTGTTTGTAGAAAGCACCCCAAGACAAAATCTTTGTTGAAGGTATCTGAAATATGAGATGTGAATCGAGGAAACAATGCTTATTATCGTCGCCAATTGAAGACATTAATAAAGGATTGAGTGAATATTTTCCATAAAACTTGCACTTTTCAGACAGAATTTAAGTGAGCTTCTCCAAAACGCACCACCAGTGAAGTAAACGGGGGAAGCTTGGTCTGTAGTCTCTGTGCATGTGCAAATGTATCAAGAGCTGTGCATGAGCTGGTGACTAATGCTAGTCACTTTCGGAGCCACAATCTTAAGGTATGAATTTGTCTGAATGCACAATGTTCTAAATGGCCAGTGACGGTCTTCCTCAGTCACTAGTGGACTGCCATCTTATATATAATATAATATAATATAATAT
>JAOPUL010000839.1:1227762-1244949 GCA_027564515.1 Octopus rubescens | reverse complement strand
ATATATATATATATATATATACGCACTCACATAACCAAGATCATGGAAATTTTCCCCTATTTTTTGCCATATGTCTTCATAGTTATACCAACTTTTTAAATCACTCTCATACACATACAAAACTTAAGCTGCTTTAATCTCAGTAACTTCTTTCTTTGGAAAATAGTGTCAAAACTTTATCTCATATACACGTCAGAAACCTTTTATCAGATTATAATACAATAATAAAGAAAACTAATACTCAGAAATGACAGAAGTGACTCAGAATGACACACTTTCATCTGGACCTTCAAGGAAATTCTATTTATAGTTGTTGTTATTATTATTATTATTTTGTAATGTAGGTAATGGAAAAATTGTCTATTTATACATAGCTGCACTTTTCCTTCAATAATTTCAGGAAAAAGAAAAAAAAGAAAAAAGAAACTATTAAATAGCAATATTTAATTACATATATTATTTATTTTCATTCCTGGATTAATCACTGGAGTTTTGGTTCAGAATCACACAGATCTCTAACAATGAAATATTATTTTAATTTTCCTTTGTTAAACTGAAATTTCCCCTTTATCAGAAAATTGAAACTGTAACCCACTGTTTGGTTTTACTTTCAGTTATTAGATGAAAAGGTTTTTATTATATCTGAAAGCAGACTTTACATTCAACAGTGGCTTTTTAATGAATCTTAGCAATAAGTTTTATAGTTAACCCTTTAGCATTCAGATAATTCTATCAAATGTAATGACTATTTATTTACATTGTTTCGAATTTATTCTGCGTTATGCTGTAGCCTTGAGATTTCGATTATGTGACTGCATATTATTTAGACTAACATTGTAGGGTATGTGTGAGAGGCTGGATCTGGCCAGTTTGAATATAAACCAGGAAGACTATTTTGGCTGGATATGGCTGGTTAAAATACTAATGGGTTAATTTTAATTAGAATGATTCAGCTAATGAGTACAATAAATACCCTGATATTCTGCAATTTATTCATTCAAATAACTTTTAACATTTTTCCAAAAGTTTTCCCATTTCAGTAGTAATTCTCATGTAGTAACACTGCTTCATTGATGATATTTTTTTCTCTTACATATAAAGAATTATTTTCAAATTTAGGTAAATTGCACCCATGTCAATCACCTTAAGCTACAATATAGTTCTGTTTTGTTTTGTTTTTTGTAATGGTTGTTCTACCTTGAATTAATCAGCAAAAAAAGATTCATTTGTGTATACTCCTTAAGATAAGCCCACTGCTTTCTCAAATAGTTTCACATATTTCCAAACTTGTTTGCTTAGTATATGCAACAGTTGACTTGGATCTATTCAAGGTGAATTTTGACCATTTCTTGTTAGTTTTACAGCCCCTACAAAGGTTATAAGCAAGCAATTCCTTATGACCAATTCAATAGCAAAAAAAAAATTCTAGTCAATGATTCAATTGACTGGTAATTTAAAGTGATTGAAATATTTGTCAATATGAATCATGATATGGAGTTAGCATGATTTAAATTGTCCAGTTATAGGATTCAAAATACCCAGAAATTCTTTAATGATAACACAGAAATACATTGCTTTTCTTGCAATTTTTTTTTTTTTTTAAATAATGAAGAATTTAATGAAATAACTTTCATTATTAAGTTAGTGTTTAAAGGCGGCGAGCTGGCAGAGTTGTTACAGTGCCGGGAGAAATGCTTAGCGGCAATTCTTCCGACTTTATGTTCTTAGTTCAAATGCTGCCATGGTCGACTTTGCCTTTCATCCTTCCGGGGTTGATAGAGTACCAGTTACAAACTAGGGTCGATAAAATCGACTACTCCCCTCCCCCCGAATTTCAGGTCTTCGTGCCTAGTATAGAAAGGATTATTAAGTTAGTGTTTAGGATATAAATTGATATGGAAATTTGATGTCAGGTTTTAATTTACATTACTTTAGACATACAGTTTGTATCATAGAACAAAGGGTTATCTTGAATGGATTTGTATCAAAAGGGTTAAAGACGCTTCCAAAATGAAGTTTCTTTAACCTATGCATTCAATCTCTTTAACTATAATTAATCAGAGTTTTCTCTTTATTTCATTACCATTTTATCAGCAATGTAAAATTCTGTTGCTTTTGAAAAATTGTTTGTTTGGGTAATGTTATTAATTTTGCAATGCCGCACTCCAATTACTTTATAATTGCATTTCAACTTGCCTGTCTAGTCTCTTGAGTATTTTTGCTCCTTTGTAATCTCCAGTCTTTTATTAGTTATTGACACTATTCCCCATGTCCTCATCCATCAAGCCTCTAATCTCAATAGAATTAGTTAATATTTCCTACATATTGAACGCCCTTTTCTTTTCTCTCTCTCTCTCATATCAGACTCATTAATCTCTCTTACTTTCCCCCCTTCCTTCACCAATTCCCATAATTTCCACCTTCACCCATGACTGCAATTCTTCATTTTAATAAATATTTCCACAACTTCCACCTGAATATCTGCCAGCTGCCGCCTATGTTTCTAATCAACTCAACACAAACTTAATCGCAATTTCTTTTCAATGTTGATGAAACTATCTCCTGAAAATCTCTGTACATCTGTTTATCTGTAAAACATTTCAATAAATACCATTTTCAATTGTTGGTATACACTGATGAAAATAAAAATAACAGTCTACTATTACATATACAGCTTTGTATAAACATCTTTTTGTTTTCGTACTCACACTACTCCACACAACAATCATGATATGGTTTGAGATACTAGTAAATCTTAGGTTGTTTGAACTATATTCATACTATTGCCTTGAAGGTTTCTAGTAGATATATGATCGTGTGTGTGTGTGTGTGTGCGCGCGTGCGTGCAAAGAATTTTTACTAGCCCAGTATCTGATATTATGATACACAATAACTTAACAAATTGAATACAATTATAATTGATGAAACTTTTAACCTCATCCTTAAGCAAGGAGGTCTTTAGTTCAGTGAGATAATGAATAACAATATTTTTAATTTCAATTTTTTTTTTCTTTTTTAACTGTTTAGTTAAGCAGGGAAAGGCAGCACCAACAATATTTTTTTCAGGGCCTCTGGGACTGGTCAAAAGACGAGAGGGAGTAATCCTCAAACCAAAGATCTCATCAGATTGCAATGCAGTGAGTCCATTAACCTTTCAGATATCAACCTACCTGAGTCAAACAACAAGACAATGTGCTAATGGTTCCTACCCTATTGTTATAACTGTGCTGTATCTAAGGATAAAATAGACACCTCCCACTTGTTCAATTTCCATAAACCATAAATAATTGATGTAAAAAAAACAGATTGCATAATCACAAAGTATACAGACATGTGTGTGTGTGTGTGTGTGTGTGTGTGTGTATACACACACACACGCATAAAATAAAGTAAATCTCGAATGCAGAATAGCTGTGAAAACGGCTTAGAAGATTGAGTAAATACCTTTAGAAGACAGAAAAAAAGTTAAGGCCAAAAAATCGCCAGCAACTGAATCTTCTAAGCTGTTTTCCAGCTATTCTGAGTTCAAGGATTTATTTTATTCTTTGTAAAATCCCAACTCATTTAGCACCTCTAAGTTAAAAAAAATGTTGTAATGGGTCATGCTTATTGCCCAAATAAGACATAGTGGGATTTGAAATGCGAATGCAAAGAGGAGGAACAAGTACTGATAGTCATCAGGTCCAATGTTTTGAGTCTTGCCAATCCACTGGCTTGGTTTGGTATCTTTTTATTGACCCCGAAAAGATGAAAAGCAAAGATGACCGTGGCAGGATTTGAAATCAAAGTGCATACACTTGGAACAAAGACCATAAAGCATTCTCTCTGATGCACTGACAACTTTGTCAGTTTGCTACCTATATAATTAACGGGTTTCATTAATTCAAAGACCATTAAAAGGGTTTGAAAAATACAGACAAATATCGCTAAAGTAATCAGCCTCTGTCTAGGAACCATAATTATTTTGTTCCCCTGTATTTGGATATGGGCAATGGTCTTAAATACAGGTGGGTTAGGGTAGCTGGTGTGGAAGAGTCCATTTTTTAAACTCATTAATTATGTAGCGACACTTACCACTAGATGTACAATTTATTTGGCTATGAGATTTTCCATGATGGCAACAAAGTATACTTGGCAGGCATGGATTTTGGTCAAGAAGTAGTTCTGGGTGTGATCCCACAGCATGGTGCTGTGAACGGTTGTTTTCTACAGTAGCCAGAGGTTGATCAATGCCCTGTGGGCAGAATTTGGTAAACAGGAAATATGCAGATGCCTATTGTATATTTATATAGGTATAAGCATGTGTGTGTGTGTGTGTGGGGGGTGTTTGTAGATGTAGGTGTGTTGGTGCCCTTGTTTATACTTAAACCTTTTTAAGAACCAATACTACTTACGCTGTGTCCCCTTATTTCCCATAACTCATCAATAAAACAAAGGGGCATCAGGAAAAGAAATTTGACTGAAGTGTACAAACACATGCGGTCATCTGGATTTTCATTCAAGGCAGTTAGGCTGAAGATACAAAATTTGTCACCACTCCTTATTGAGCAGGACACTAATTCCTAGCAAAGTTAAATCTCAGGTGCCACCAGAGCTCATTTTCAGCTGAATGCACTAGAATAACATGAAATGAGTGGGATCACTTTACTCAAAGATACAACATGCTGCCCACTCCAAGAATTGAACTCACAACTTAATGATTACGAGCCCAACGCCCTAACCACTAGGCCATGTGCTTTCCACTAATAAAATAAGTAACGGAGAGAAATTAATATTAGGAGTCAATAAGACAAACTAAACCATTGAAGTTTAGTGCTCCAGCATGGCCATAGACTAATGACTGAAACTAACCAAAAAGTAAAAGGATAAGTCACTCAACTGTAGAACACCATAACCGCTAGGTTATATTTCTTCACTAATAAATTAAGTACCAGAGAGAAATAGGTTTAGTTGGCTGTTATGAGCCACTAAAACCTTCAAAGGACAGAGCTCCAGTATGGCCACAGACAAATGATGAAAACCAGTGAAAGAGTAAAATGAAAACTCACTTAACTTTAGACTGAGAAAACCACAGTGATGACCTGGTCATTAACGCTGTCTCATGTAAGACATTTAACTCGCCTCTAGTTTTACGCCAAATTAAGAACTTTTTTTCTTTTTCTTTTTTCTTTCTTGTTATTTCTATAGCAGTCAGTTTTTACAGTCATTTTTTCCCAACATTTCCAAATTGTCTGGCTTCCCGATTCATGGTAATTTCATTTATATTCTAACTAATGAACGATAAGAATGTTACAGCTTTCTGATAACTCTAAGACTTCATAAGTAACGCCCCACCACCACCACCACCACCACCACCACCACCAAAAAAAAAGGAAAAAATGCATGAATAACTAACAAATCTTGTTGTTGCTGTTATTGTTAGTAGTAACAGCAGCAGCATTAGCATTAGCAGCAGCAACAGCAGTAAGGACACATGCTGTTCTTAGTATTTCATATCATTGTTACACTGTACACAGGTTATTAATTGGAAGACTGAAACATGTACCTTGACCAGGCATGGTCGTGTGGTTAAGCAGTTTGCATTGAAAACCCCATGGCTTTAGGTTCAATCCCACTATGTGGCATTTTGCCCAGTGTCTTTGACCATAGCCATTCATTATAATTGGAATTGTGTGTGTGTGTGTGTGTGTGTGTTAATGTGTAGGCAAAGTATGGTCAAACAATAAAGAAATTTTCTCTGTAACCACTAGGTCCCAGGTTTGATCCTACAGTGTGACATCTTGGTCAAGTGCTACTTTCAACAGCCTCGGGTCACCCTATACTTTGTGAATGGAATCGGGTAGACAGAAACTGTACAGAATCCTATCAGATGGGTCGTAATTGCAATTCAAAGGTTTTCACTTGTCAAACTACGTCACACTAATTCTACCCAAGAATCATGTGTTAAGGACACACATGGCAGAGGAATACTCAACCACTATATATTAATTCAGTACACCTAGTAGTTCAGTTGATGGAACAACTAAATACTCACCATGGCCAACAATTCTGATCAAGATCTTTATATGTATGTTAATGTCCACAATCTAGAAACTGGCATGGTTTATGTTTGTGTCACCCTAGTGGTTCAACAAATAGAAATTGATAAATGGTGGTGGCGGTGGTGGCCATTAGCTAAACCCAAAATGTTGGCACCTGAGTATGCCATTGTCCAATGACAGAAACCAGTAAAAGAATAAAATGAATTTTGGGGAGAAGATTCCTTTGTGTTGTAATTCTATTCAGGCAAGAGGGTAAGTAAAATTCTGATAATTAAAATAAAAATCATTCTTCTGAAGTCAACAGTAATACAATTCCTAAGACAGTTTCCCTCCCCCACCCTGAGCAAAGCTGCTATTACTACTACTACTATTAATAATAACAATAATAATAATTACTACTACTACTAATAATAATAATAATACAATTACTACTACTACTAATAATAATAATATGATTACTGCTACTACTAATAATAATAATACGATTACTACTACTACTAATAATAATAATACGATTACTACTACTACTACTACTACTAATAATAATAATAATAATAATACAATTACTACTACTACTAATAAAAATAAGACTACTACTACTACTATTACTACTACTACAACTACTACTACATAAGAGGCTCATGAAAACTGATAATGGTCCAGGACCAATAGCTGCTGGGATTTAAATTAAATCCTAAGATGTTGTCATGAACAATCAATAATACGTGGAGAAAAACATCAAAGCAAGTGCCTCAGTCAAAATGTAACCAGATAATTTCGAATGTGAGACTGAAAAGTGAAGAAATTACTAAATTGGATACAAATAAAAGAATGGAAATAAGAAATAACTGAAAGCTAAACTATTTGCAAGTATTTTGAAGTATATTCAATTGAGAGACAATTATGTTTTAGAGCAAATGTCTATGTTTCTAGCTTTACATGGTCAATCGAAAAAAATAACCAAATTATTAACAGAGCATCCCAACCAGCTCTCACAACATATTGTAACAGCAGCGTTATGTATGGGTGAACTTAACCTTTGGTTTAATAATGGCTGGTTCATGTCGTACTAGTCTGTCATTGATTCTTGTGTGTTTAGATGAAGATGTTTCTGATGTACTTAGTTGATTTGTTGGACATTAAACAATGAAAGATTTGCAGGAGCAATGGGTTTATGCAAAATTCTGTTTCGAATTGAGGGAGATTTTTACAAAGACTTTTGTAATATTGAAACAGGCATATAGAGCAAGGTGGGACCAATTATGAGTGGTACTAGTATTTCAACTGGACAATCCTGAATTAGAATGACCTTCTATAAGAATAGATGATGATAACATTGCAGAAGTGCATGAAAATTCATCAAGTGATTGTCTTTGAAATTTCCAAAGGAGGTGGACACTATAAAAGTTCATGCTACATGATTTAAGAAGGAAAAAAAGAAACGAAATGAAGATGTATTTCCATATAATTTGTGAATCAGGAGCTGTTTCATTGTTTAACCCTTTAGCATTCAAACCAGCCATATCTGGCCGAAATATGCTACTTGCTTTATGTTCTAACCAGCCAGATTCAGCCTATCACACCTACCCTTAAATGTTATTTTAAAAATATACAATCACATCATCAAAATGTCAAAGCTGTGAGATAATGCATGATTAATTAATAACAATGTAAATGAAAAAGTATTAGATTTGACAAAATAATCTGAATGCTAAGGGGTTAAATACTGAAAAAAGCTTTGTTGAAAGATTCATAAGAGGAAACATAAAATCAAATGTAAGGTTACAATGTGAAAACAAAAAGTTACAGAAGGTTGAATTGATTGTGAGAATGACCAAACGAAACAGGCCAGAAGCATTCAAATAGGGTGATGTTAATTTGAGAGGTATCACTTATCATCACAAGTTTGTTTTATGTGTTCAGACAAGCAATAAAGAGTTTTACTTGGATCTCCTGAGGTGTCTGTGAGAGGTACTACAAAGAAACCAGCCTGAGGCATAAATAAACAAAACCTGCATGTTGCATCATGACGATGCACCTGCTCGTGCATCATACATTATCCATCACTTTTTGGCAAAACACTAGGTGACTCTCAGCCTGTCATCTGACTCTCCAGATTTGACCCCTGTGAATATTTTTCCTGATCCCAAAGGGAAAATCCACCTTTACAGGTAGCCCGTTTCAAATGATTGGAGGGATCAAAAACAAAAAAAAAACAAAGACATTCTCTTTGGGAGTTACACACTACCCCTTGAAAATACATTCCAGGAAACCTTCCATGATTGGAAAAAAAAATCTACTTGGAGTGGTGCATCAACAATGGAGAGAAGAGAATTATTTTCTAGGAGACAATTACAATTAAATTGAACAAGAGGGGTCTTTCCATAGTGATTGTAATTTGCCAGTCAGGGAATCAAATCTTTGACATTCAGAACCCAATAATCTTTTAAAATTGAAGAGTGCACAATTCAAAGCATTATTCAAAGGAAATTTGGTTGCTCTTTCTTGCAGGAAGAGGAACTACACAGAGGTGGGCTAATAAAAGGGCCTCTACATGGTCACTGGTCCTGTTAGAAACAGCAGTCAAATCTCTCTCAAATCACACCATTGCCATCTTAAAAAAGACACACTGGATAATGTGATCTTTGGGGCCTTGAACTTTGTAAAACAGCCAAACGGTTACCTTTAGAATGCATTAGGTTAGAGGTCAGCTAATTCAAATCTGGCCTCAGGCTAAACAAGAACAATAACAACAACTATGATAGCCACATAGATGTTCCCTTATTAGCTTGTTTTATACAGCAGGATGGAAGTGGTTAAGCAAGACAGATTAAAGTTATAGCTTTTAATGAACTTGGCTTAATTATGTAATGCAAAAACCATAGAAATTCTTCAATTCATAGCAATAGGTTAAGAAATCCAGTCTAGCAGTACTCTACAATCAAACAACAGAATAACATTAATAAATGAGCTTTTCTCACAAATGTAAGTCTGTATTAAGATTACAACATCCCACAGGAACATTTATCTTAAATGTAAACTGCTTTGAATGAAGTGAACTTCTTTCAATGGCTTTCTGCATTGAATATGATACTTGACACAGCTAAACCTAATGGCTTTGTGTGTATGTGTGTGTGTGTGTGTGTCTCTCTCTCTCTCTCTGTCACCCACACACACACACACACACACACACACACACACACACACACACACACACACAGGTTAAGAACTTGGCTCTGTAGTGTTAGAGTTCCAACAACTGAATTCTTTGTTGAGAGCCAATTGAACTTTTACAGTAGGCTTCTCCATTAACCATTGCCAAATCAAAATATATTGCGGTCATCTTGATAAAAGATAAAAAGATAAAAGAAACAACAGCCACAATTGCAAATATGTGGCTGTCAGTTTAATTGCAGCTGTGACCAACAGCTTTAATGCACATATATACACACACATGTGTGTGTGTGTGTGTATGTGCGTGTCTGCAGTCAATGTTTATTCACCTTGCTATATATATATATATATAATGTTTATATCTATGTTGATCTCTGTAGCAAGCTATATATGTGTGTGTGTGTGTGTGTGTGTGTGTGCGCGTGGGTTTATGTGAAGTTTTTAATATTAATAGTGACTATTTACTTCAAAGTTCTGGCATTAAAACTAAATTCTCAAAACAGTCTGCAACGAGAAGACAGTTTTAGTGGTGGAAGATTGTAAAGTAAAGAGTCAGTATAAATATTAAATATTATTTCAACTCTATGAACAGTCTTTGAGTCATTCATTCCATGTTTGTTTAGCGTCCCAACTATATAAGTCTATGTATTAAGCAAGCATTTATAAGATATGATTAAAAAGCTTGCTAGGTGAAGACATGACTGTATGGTTAAGAAGATCACTTCCCAATGATGAGATCTCAGTTTCAGTCCCACAGTACCAGACCCATGACAAGCATCATCTGCTATAGCCCCAGGACAACCAAGTGGATTTGTAGATGGAAACTGAAATAAGGTAATTATGTGTGCACATGTGTGCAAGCAAGTGTGTGTGTGTGCATGCGCGCGTGTGCGCGCACGCACACTCGTGTTTCAACATTATGTGATGGTGGCAAAAGGGCATTGCCAGTCTTCAGTGAAAAATATGTTCTGATTTAATTTATTAAGAAACTAATAAGAAATCAACATCATCATCTTCTGTTAATGTCTGTTTTCCATGCTGGCATGGGTTGGACTAAGTATAAAAACAAAAATAAGTGTGGTGCTCTTAGATCTCTGATCTTAACCAATGAGGATTCTGTTGTTCAGTTGAATTCCCTGTTCCTGCATTAGCATGTTATTGTACAGATGTAACCTTAATGTAAATCTCAGGCTTCGGTACAGTTTCTATCAACCTTATTTCAGTCACAATGTATGGGTTGACCTAAGGCTATAGAAAACAACATTTGCCCAGACACCATGCTGTCTGTCCAAACCTGGGACCCCATGGTTGTAAGATGAATTTCTTAACCACAGGGTCACACTTCATCTATCAACCAATTATATATTTTAATTAAATGTAGTGCATTCTAATTAAAATACTCCTTCTTCTGCAACAAGACTCAATACATATCCTCAACATAAACATATATTCAGTTTATAACTTCTTGTTGCAGCTCTTAATATTTTAGTCCAAATGTTCAGCCCTTAGGTAGATTTAGGTTAAAACAGGAGACTTTCTTTTATTTTCAATGAGTGCATGGCATAAAAAAACTACATCCAATGATTAAAAAACTGCTAAGTCCATGTCACAGTCCCTCTAGGAGTAAGCAGGTGCTGTGGAAGGATGAGGTTCGTTATTGTGGGATCCATCTATAATTTTGTGAGGGTTTTGTGACTTCAAACCTTACCAACCGATACATCCTAAATACTCTGTTAAAGAGCTGGAGACAGTGTCTTCAATAGCGTCCCATGAATCTTAATAAATTATGGAACCTTACCATAAACCAAATCTAGGACTAAAATCCGTTTAGACAAAACTAGATTATTCCGTAGCTATTTGTCAGTTTATTGGATGATCTTTGCTATTACAAGGAAGAGAATAATCTTGCTGGAAGTTCAGTTAATTTTAGTTGTAATTTTTTTTCTTTGGTAAAGAGATAGGAATGAAATATTTAATCGTTTGGCAAGTTATTCAATTCAGTTTTCTTGTCAACTACAAACCCTTCAATATTCATATATTGTGTCGTTAACATATGTGAATCTCGATTGAGATGGCATGGTCATGTCCTGCGAGCCGACGGCAATCTTGCTAAGATGGTATGGTCATGTCCTGCGAGACGACGGCAATCTTGTTAAGATGGTATGGTCATGTCCTGCGAGCCGACGGCAACCTTGCTAAGATGGCGTACATGATGACAGTTGAAGGCCGGCGGCCAAGAGGACGGCCAAAACATTGTTGGCTCGACACGCTTCACCAGGACTTGAAAATCGCCGGTGTACACCCCGATCAAGCACACGACTGAAGGAAATGGAGAGACAATATAACATTGGTGGACCCTGCGATATGATGTGGGACAAATGCAAAGAAGAAGAAGTGTCGTTAACATATGTATAAAGCATTTCACTTAGAGTGAAGTCTAAGGTTTCTCCAAGTGAAACACTTTCATTTAACCCTTTAGTATTTAGATTCCTCTGTCATGCTTATTTATGCTTATGTAATGCTTATTTACTCACATTGGTTTGAATTAATTGTGTATTAACTCATAGCTTCAATATTTCAATGATGTGATTTATTATTTTTAGAATAACATTGTAGGGTAGGTGTGAAAGGCCAACTCTGGCTGGTTTGAACATAAAAAAAGAAGTAGAGTATTTGGGTCAGATATGACCGGTTTAAATTCCAAAGGTTTAATAGCTTTGTTATCACTTTTTCTCCCTCTGTAAAGTAAGCAATGCAATGTAATTGCATTGCTTAATTGCATTGCTTAATTGGTTAATCCATATTGTAGAGATTCAACCAAATTTTAAAAAGCAGCTATATATGAATATTAACCCTTTCAGCATCATATTTGTCTTTAGTCAAATTTCCATGTAGGCACCATAATCGACTTTAGTTGACAAAAAAGCTTTGTTCCAGTCAAGTTAGGTTGTTGATTCCCTATAAATCATAGCAATACATAAAGAGAATAAAGCCTACAAATAACAAGTAGACGATACTATAGAGCGTGAAACTTAAGAATAACGATGGGAACCAATCGACATAATACAGCAGTGAAAGGGTTAAGGACTCTAAAGTAGATATGAGAGAGAATGGGGGGGGGGGGGGAGAAAGAAAGAAAACTAAGTTCAATAAAGGTATAAAGATTATATAAAATACTTCATTCCATTTATTTCACTATCAGAAAAAATAAAGATAGAATTCAGACTCTATCCGTAACATTTTTGTAGTAAATGTCAGTGAAAAACCTTTAATAAAAACAGTTAAAACAATATATTTATAAACTACATTGACCAATAACTTTTAACATGAAAATTTACACCCACACAAGACATATACATTAAATAATATAAACATACATATTTACAATTACATTCAAATGGACAGCTTTCTCCTTTCTTTCTTCATTAGTGTATTATATTTTTCATTAATTAATTCAGAGAAATTTATTAAGACAAATATAAAGAGATTGTATAATTCTTTTTTTTTTTTTAAACTAATATAACAATGTCACTATAGTCATGACACATCAATGAAAATGAAAAAGAAAAAAAAAGTTCTGAATTCATATTAGATATGAAGATAATTGATTATTGATTATCCTAACGTAATTTCTAATTTGAATATCTATGTGTTCATTTTACCATATGGCTATTAAGAAATACCAGTTGACATTGCTGTGCTTGATAGATATCATAAATGACTAATTAGAATGCACCAAAATAACTGGTACCTTATTTATACAGTGGCTAACATCCGATATCAAATACAGTAAATGAGGTTGTTATCAACAAGTGTCCTTAATTGCTAGTAATTACATAACTAAATGTAAATTAGACGAGAACCATTTTGTTTCCTGCCTAGAGATCAATATGTTTAATGGTAGAGAGAGCTAATGTTTCTAAATAGTCATGTTCCAGATTTGGCTAATTTTCCTCTATAACTGTAAAATAGATAAATATTTTAAGTTACTAGTAAGGGTAAAGATCCCCTTCAGTCATGAATAACCATGGGTGTACACCTAGAAAACTCCCCCTCCTGGGCAAGGTTGTTTGTGGAAGACCAGCAGTCACCCATGAATACCAGTCTCACCCCTCCATACCACCAATGTTGTCCAAGGGAAAGGCAAAGGCCGATACGGCTTGGCAGCACCAGTGACATCGCAACTCATTTCTACAGCTGAGTGAACTGGAGCAACATGAAATAAGGTTCTTGCTCAAAAACACAACACAGCCTGATCCAGGAATCGAGCTCACACCCTCACGATTATAAGCCTGACACTAACCACTGAGCCATGCAATGGCAACATACATAGGGTTTTATAAAAAAAATATATTTCAATCAGAAAGGATTGACTACAAAAATGAAATTAAGAATAAATGTGAAATCAGAACTTGAATTCAGAGCCTAAAAATTTGTCAGATAAAATGAAAATAAAGAAAATATATGATAATTGTTTTGAATGATTTTTGTGACTATAATTCCTGAACCAAACTTATACATTTAAATGTAGGCATCATGTCTTTATACTGCAGATGTTGATATACAGAACTGTGGTTTAGGCCCAATTTAACCCTTTAGCATTCAATTTACTCTGTCAAATATAATACTTATTTATTCCCATTGTTTTCACTTAATCATACATTACATCGTAACTTTCATTTTGATTGCATACTTTTAGAATGACATTGTGAGGTAAGTGTGATAGGCTGGATAGGGCCAGGTTAAACATAAAACAGATAGAATAATTGGGCCAGATATGGCTGGTTTAAATGCTAAATGGTTAAAAGATTGTCAGGGAATTGTTACCAACAATTCGACTAATTGTCAGGCAGATTAAATAACTATGTAAAAGTAATCTTGTCTATGAAAAATAATAGACTGGTATTATCACAATTTGAGGTTTGCAAGTAATATATATATATACGTTTCATATTCAAATATATTCAAACCATCCTCAAAAATGTATATTTTGTATTTAAATATATAGGCGCAGGTGTGGCTGTGTGGTAAGAAGCTTGCTTCCCAACCACATGGTTCCGGGTTCAATCTCACTGCGTGGCACCTTGGGCAAGTGTCTTCTATTATAGCCTCGAGCCAACCAAAGCCTTGTGAGTGGATTTGGTAGACGGAAACTGAAAGAAGCCCATCATATATCTAGATATCTATGGTGTGTCTTTGTGTTTGTGTTTGTCCCACCACCACCACTTGACAACCGCTGTTGGTGTGTTTACATTCTCATAACTTAGCGGTTTTTGCAAAAGGGACAGATGGAATAAGTACCAGGCTTTAAAAAAAATAAGTACTGGGGTTGATTCAATCTGCTAAAATTTCTTCAGGGCGGTGCCCCAGCATGGTCTCAGTCTAATGACTGATTACTTCCTATGTACAATTCACCATTGCTGTTGGTTGGAACTCAGCATTGGATGTTCCAAGTGCATTTGAATGCATAGATGCACTGGATCAACATTTTATTGCACTCTGTTACAGCGATCTAATATATCATCATCATCAATATCATCACTGAACGTCCATCTTTCCATGCTAGCATATGTTGGATGGTTCTACAGGAGCTGGTGAGCTGGAGGGCTGCACCAAACTCCAATTTTTGCTTTGACATGGTTTCTATAGTTGGATGCCCTTCCTAATGCCAACCACTTTACAAAGTGTTCTGGGTGCTTTTTATGTGACACCAGCACTAGTCAGGTCACCAAGTAACATATTCTTTTTCTTTCTTTGTACTTGTTTCAATCATCAGATTGTGGCCATGCTGGGGCACCGCCTTGAATGTTTAGTCGAATGAATCGACCATATATAATATTCTTTTTTTTTTTTATTCTTTTACTTGTTTCAGTCATTAGACCACATCAATGTTGGGGCACCGCCTTGAAGAATTTTTAGTCAAACAAATCGACCCCAGGACTTATTTTTTAAAGCCTGGTAATTATTCTATCAATCTCTTTTGCTGAACCGCTAAGTTACGGTGACGTAACAAGCCATCACTGGTTGTCATGCGGTGTTGGGGGACAAACACGGACACAAAGATACACACATAATACATACATGCATTTATATATATATATATATATATATATATACACACACACACACCTACACATACATTGGGCTTCTTTCAGTTTCCGTCTGCCAAATCCACTCACAAGGCTTTGGTAGGCTCAAGGCTGTAGTAGAAGACACTTGCCCAAGGTGCCACGCAGTGGGACTGAACCCGGAACCACATGGTTGGGAAGCAAGCTTTCTTACCACACAGCCACGTCTGGGCTTCTTTCAATTTCCGTCTACCAAATCTATTCATAAGACTTTGGTTGTGCCAGGCAGTGGAACTAAATCTGAAACTATGTGATTGAGAAGCAAATTTCTTAACTGCACATCAACACACACACACACACGACAGGCTTCTTTCAGTTTCTATTTGCCAAAGTCTCTTACAAGGCTTTGGTTAGCCTTCCACAATAATAGAAGACACTTGCCTGAAGTGCCACTCTGTGTAACTGAACCCAAAACCACATAGTTGGGGAGCAAACTTCGTAACCACACAGCTATGCCTGCACACAAACACGTGCACACCACCACCACATACACACACATATATTCATCTATCTTATTTAGAAGTAAAATTACTTTTTAAAACATTAGCGAGTTGCAGTATTCTTGCAGCATTGCAGAATATGAAAAAAAATCCCGTGATTTAGAAAGCCATGGCAATGCAATTAAGTGTAGAATAAATATAGATAAGAACAAGATTAACCTTTTATATTGTTTTCAAATGTTGGCACAAGGCCAGCAATCTTGGGGGTAGGGCTAAGTCAATTACATTGACCCCAGTCTACAGCTGGTACTTATTTTATCAACCCCAAAAGGGATAAAAAGCAAAGTCAACCTCGGTGGTATTAACCTTTTCTATTAAAACTTTATCTGTGCACCCAAGACACATGTTAGGCATTTATAATCTTGAATTACTAGATATCTCCATCTGTTTGGCAGAATTTTAGTTTGCTGACTGACTGCTAATTCCCATTAGTGATTTTATTCTGTGTGTTTGGGTGTTTAGTATTCTCTGTATATATCTTTTCCGTATTAAGTTAGGTATTGCTTGTATTATTTTACCTGTTATTTATTTCTGAATACATCTTTGCTAGGCGTGACTACTGTTGAATGGTGGTAAGTTTCTGGCAAATGTAACATGCGATGTAAGTTTGATTTACCCTATGGTGGTGCCACGCAAAACACATTAGCACCAAGTCTGGTGCCAGTGGCATGTTAAAGCACCCAGTACACACTGTAAAGTGGTTGGTGTTAGGAAGGGCATCTAGCCGTAGAAACCAAGCCAAATCAGACAGGAACCTGGTGCAGCCCTCCAGCTTGGCAGCTCTGGTCAAACCGTCCAACCCATGCCAGCATGGAAAACGGTTGTTAAAGGATGATGATGATGAATTGTGTCATTCTGCTTCAGTTGTTCCTTATATTTACAATAACTTAAAGAGGAATGATGACCTGCAGGCTAACATGCCATTGACATACTACATGGTGTAAATCATCATCATCATCATCATGATTTTAATGTCTATTACTTCATGCTTGCATGGGTTAGACAGTTTATTGAGGCAAATTTTCTATGGCTGGATGCCCTTCCTGCTGCCAATCCTTACCTGTTTCCATGCTAGGTAATATTTCCCCATGGCCAGACATGTTTTTGAAGGATATTGGAAATGAATGATGTAGCTTGTATGACAGTGACACTCATTTACAGTTATCATGCGATGTCAAGACAAGACGATACAAACATACACACACTCACACACATACATACATATCATCATCATCATCATCGTCCGTTTTTCCACACAAGCATGGGTTGGACGGTTTGACTGGAGCTGGCAAGCCGGGGGGGCTAACACCATGTTCCTGTCTGGTTTGGCTTGGTTTCTACAGC
>JAOPUL010000839.1:1175892-1186142 GCA_027564515.1 Octopus rubescens | reverse complement strand
AGCCATATGTATCTATCTATCGCTCTCTCTCTCTCTCTATATATATATATATATATATATATATATATATAAACACGAGGAAGTGTGGTTCACTGGATAAAATGGTAAACTCGCATTGTCTACTGCATTAGTGTACATCCTGTTGCAATAATTGGTCGGCATCTTACAATACGGTTCATTACTCAGCCTTATAGCCATGATAATCCAAAACATGCTGATGTGCTTAAGTGAGAAAGAGATTCACTCTCAGCACCACAGACCTTAAAATGGATTAACGATGTTCAGTGAGTTTGGCATGCTTTTACTGTGGCTGTTTTTGTTGTTTGTTTTACCTCTTCGGTTGCCAAGCAGGTAGAGCAGAGAAAATGGTTACGTCTTCTATTAAAATAGATTGGTACAAACTCATAATGCTTTCAACCAAAAGACCAAAACTTTATCCATTTATTATTTTAATGGATTCTCTCAGTTAAATCAAAATTCTAAAAGAAATAGTTGTTATAACATGTATGTATTATATCATTAGCAATCTCTATAGATAGATAGATGCACGTTGATTCAGATATATTATATCAGAATATACAACACTTACACTGTGCTTTCAACTTATACTGTATTACTTAATTTATAGGAATAGCTATGGTTAAGGAGCTTTCATTGCAATTTTCAAATTTTTATTTACTGCTGTTTGAGGTTTAGTTCTACTTCATGGGATCTGGGACAAGTGTCTTGTACTATAGACAGAAACTGTGCGGAAGCCCATCAAGTGTATGTATGTGTGTGTGTGTGATTGTGCTTATCCCCACTCCCCACCACTTGACCACAGGTGTTGGTTTGTTTACATTCTTGTAACTTAGTGGTTTCACAAAAAAAAAAGATCAATAAAATAAGTACCACACTTAAAAATATAAGTACTGGGGTCAATTTGCTAAACTAAGCAATTCACAGTGGTGCCCCTGCATGGCTGCAGTCCAATGACTGAAGTAAATGGCAGATAAACGTTCTAGATGTCCTAAACTGCATCCAGTTATGGGCCACCTGACTAAATAGCAGAAACTCACCCACAGACACACCCCAACCTCTGGCCCACAAGCATGCTGTTTCTTCTTTGTCTTTTTTCTGTTACCTCTACTAGGATGGCCTGTGCTCCTAGGAGCAAGATGGACTCATGCTGCCTGCCTCCACTCATACAGTTCCAAGTCATTTGTCTCTCCTCTTCTCAATATGCATGTTGTTCTTTCCCCCCTTCTCTGCAGGACCCTGCACTACTTGCTTATTTAGTCTTTCCTAGAAAGTTGGTCCTCTGTAATTTCCTCCCTGCTCATGTCTTCCCTGCAGGTGTTGACTTATAAAGGTTAAAGAGAAACTTTAAGGCCATCAATCTCACTGGGCCCTTAGAGGGCCTGCAAAAAGCCATGGACAAAGTCCCTTCCTGAAGGTCCAACAAGTAAAAAAAAAAGAAATCTTCTTTAGTTCTTGATATACACTTTACAAGATCTCAAATATACTTTATAAAGTACTAACTAGCACTTTATAAAGTACTAACCAGTGAATCCCAATGTTGCTCATGATTGGAATGAAAAATCCAAAAGAGCAGATGATTTCACAATAATCATAAGAATATGACGCACGAATGTTCCAAATTTGAAGAAAATTGGTTGACAATTGTAGAAGTTATGCGAATACGGGGACACACACATATGTACTCATATGTTTTATATATATAGAAGATTTCTTCACTGCCATAAATAGCAAAAGGCCTGATATCAAAGTACATATCAGGATATCACACCCATTTTGTTACCATATTTCTTTTGAGGCACACTACCTTTGTTTCAATTATTAATTTTGAAAATAATGAATATTTTAGTAAAATAAATGTGATTATCAAGCTGGTGTTTGGAATCTAAATTAACATGAAATTTTGGTGTGAGGTTTGTACCATGGTACAATGAGTGATCTCAAGCAGGTTGGCAAGGGTTAAACTTAGAAAATTAGGATGAATTGTAACAAATAAATAGAATAAATTTTACTTTTCTTCAACATACATGGTTCTCAATATTTTTTGACTTTGTAATCCACTGAACAATCAAACAAACAAACAAACAAAAATAAAATTGCTGCTATACATTGCAATGAAGGTTGAACAGTTTTCAAGATAAAAATTTATAAAAATTAAATGTAGAAAACTATTGCATTTAGATTGTAATTCAGAATCCATCATCATCAACATCATTGTCATCATTTTTATGTCTGCTTTTCATGCTGGCATGGGTTGGATGGATCATCATGGTCAAAGCCATTTCCTTATTGGGAGCTGCTGCTCATTCATGGCATTTGGCTTACTTTCTACAGTTGGATGTCCTTTTAAAACACACTCAAACATAAATATGGATTTTCTAAAAACTTATATTATATATTTTTTTTAAGAATCTGCAATGCACCTAAATACTGCTGCTCTAAATTGTCATTAGTTGAGAAACAGAGCAAGAGGATCATTTATTTACCAAACATCATTTCAAAGGTTCGAACAGTAGATATATATTTACTTAGCGTTGTCATCAATGACCTAAATATTCAGTACTAGACTGTTGCTTACATACAGTAAGAAGATATATTCAATCGACATAGATATGAAATACAGAACAAAAGACGCATGTATAACTAAAGCAATTAATATAGAATGGCTAGTAGCAATTAATATCAATAGGAATTTAAATCAATTAATCCCAATCTGTTCTATTATCAATTGCTCCTAACGAGCCTAACAAACAGAAAACTGTAATTATTTCCAAAACATTACCAGGGCTTAATCTACTGGACATAAATTTATTTTGATGAATAATTCCTTTCTTTCTAGCTTCTGATTATTAATTCACCCCAAGTATGAATCAGCATATTAGCTGCAGCTGAATTCATCGTGGGGATCACCCCACCATCCATCATTAACAGGGCAGGGCAAGCAGTATTCCTCTGTCTAGTGACTATCGCAAAAGAGGTTGTATGGTGGATGAGGGCTGAAGGGATTGAGGAAGGACACTTTCCTCTTTGGTCAAGCACTCATCGACCTTTTTCAAGTTCCATCGGTCATGGTGATCTAACTAACCTTGAGAAACTTGTGAAGGCCAAACTCTTCCAGCACATTAAAACATTGAAAATAAATGAATAAAATAAATAATATGTAAACGCTGTGCCACAGCAGCCAATAACAATTCCAATAACTAAAGAATTAAGCTTCTTTTTTTAAAGAATTTAACAATATGCAACCGCATTCACACTTCTGATAAACTATACTGAAAGCTATGATAAAGAAAATGTCAAATAAAACCTTTTCTTTTGCTATGAAGTCCTTCAGCTATGATAACACTTTTGCAGTAGGAGACAATAATTGGCTTTTGTGAGCAATAAATGTTTGTTGATATTGGAAATCACACATTTTTGTTTCATGAGATATTTTAAAATACTTCTAAAGTCCAGCTCAGGAAAATAAATACATGCTGTATATATATGGAAAAGCTTATCTATGCCAGTTTTTAAAGTAAAAGTTTACAAGACAGTTTTACAAAATCTTCTCCAGACCAAAAAAATGAAAGTAGACAAAGTCATTGAAGTTTTCTAAGTGGTAAAGCAATGAGATAACGCTGAGAGAAAGATTTCACATTGAGAATTCTAGCGAAATATTGTTTATTTCAATTAAATATGATGAAAAATAGTTTAAAAGTAATAGTCGTGGATTTTGCATTTCACTTAAACATAATTTTAATTTGCTTCATAACACCTAATTACATCTTACAAAGTAACAATTCCATTATTGTTAATACCAATATTTTCTGCAGAAATCTTTTCTAAGATTTACACAAATGTCTGGATATAATTTTTCCAGCATGAACTTCATCATTTGTTTTGTCGATCTTGACAGTGTTGACCTCTGACCATCAGAAGTTACTTGACTTATTTCTAGGCATAGTCCTAGAAATAATGGTTTCAAGTTTGAGTCAGATATGGTACTATGTATACAATTATGAACAAGACACCTGGTGATGATGGTGATGGTGATGTTTAATATTCAAAATACACATAATAAAGACAAAGCTCATAAAATTATCTCCTTAATAGCAACAGCTCATCTCAGATATTTAGACATTTAATCATATTTTTGGTCAGTAATGTGCAGATGTAAAACTATAAAGACAAGGAATAACCAAAATCAGAGAATTCAATTAATTAAAAGACCTCCACCACCCAAACCCGGTCTTGTGTCAATGGAAATAATCATCGTTACTGCTATTGTGATTATTTTCGTAATTATTGTCATCATTATTGCAGTCTAATTGCTTTAGAGTATTTAATTAAAAACTGATATGTTGAATGCAACATCTCACCTGATCACATCAAATAACAGCAATATATTAAGGTGGATTGAGGCAATGGGCCCCTTTTCTTTTATTTTTACCTTTATGACAAAATTTCTATTGTTATATATAATCAAAACATGCGAAAATGGAAATATTTTCAAAGCCATAACATAGACACAATTAATGTGGCTCACATAAGAATGTTACCAGAATAAATATGAAGCCAATGGTGGCTATAAAACAAGCACAGTGGCTTGGCAAATGTAGTATTTAGTTAGGTTTCTTTACATTCTGAGTTCAAATCACATAGGGTTGACTCTGGTTGGGGGTCAATGAAATAAAATACAAGTCAAGGACTGAGGGTTCCTTTTGACTGTACCTACCTACCTCTACCTTCAAATGTATGAAATCATTTTGGACAATAGAAGGAACTCACAAAAGAAAGGTGTATATAAATTAGATATTTCCATTTATATTCTGTTGACAATATTGAAATAAAATTATTGTATTCTAGGAAATAAATGACCCTTTTGGTTCAGTATTTTGCAGATAATTATATTCTTTGGAAAATGGCTGGTGTGTTTTTTTTTTTGTTTTTCACAAATCAATTTGGGTTGGACTAAAATAGCTCCAAAACCACAAGCATTGCCAAAGAAATCAAACTATTTTTCAGGTAACTGCTACAATGTTGAGAAGTTAAGTAAATAAACTGAGACTAAAGAGGAACTGGGGAGGGCGAAGTTAAAGCAGTTATTTTCAGACATTTCAACAAAACAAATATGCCACTTCATAATCTTCTACATTTATCATTCAGTGTAGGGCAGCCACCACCCCCACCCCACCCCACCACCGCTTTCCATTCCTTCTCCGTTTGAATTAATAAATTAAGTTATTTTAACTCTTAGAGATTGTGTTTTTGGTGCTGTTTTGAAATTATTATTGTTGTTGTTGTTGTTGTTACCTATGTTTCTGAATTATTTTTAGTCAGTTATAAGAATTTTTAAGAAACCTAAATGATAATTCATCTTGCTTCATTCTCACTCCAACAACTCACTCTCATCTAGTACCATTTCTCTCTCTCTCTCTCTCTCATATATATATATATATATATATATAATCATCATCATCAACCTTTAACGACCGATTTCTATGCTGGCATGGGTTGGACAGTTTGACCAGATCTGGCAAGCCGGTGGCTTGTACCAGGTTCCAGTCTATATACACATATATAAATAAAACTTATAGTAAACCTTCCACATTTTCTTTAATGTGGTATATTTGAAGCACATTTTTCCATTTGTTTAAGTCCCATAAAGTCATAACACCAACTACCTGTTGTGTCATTGAGCACTCTAAATAATGAATATCTTACTCAGATGCTATGAAATGTTACTGGCTAGGTTCATGTGTATCTTTCTACTATACATACATGTGTGTGTGAATAAATAAGCATTGCATTTGACAGAGTAATCTGAACGTTAATGAGTTCAGGTATTAATAATCACATCAACTTATTAAGGTTATTTATGACATCAACCACAGAAGAGGCAAAAACATTTTGCTTGAAACAAGTTTGGAACTTGGAAATGATCAGCACAAAACTCTTAAGCTAACTTTCTCTCATGCATGCATATGGGATATGTGGATTACCATAATGAAAATAAGCGGCACAAAATGATAAACTGAAGCTAATTCATTTTCATCAAAAGAATCAAGAACATGGATTAATTTTCACTAATTACAATTCTCCTTCTTAGAAATTTCTATTAGAATTTCATTCACATTTAGAAGATTTCATAGAAATATAATAAATCAATCCAGAGACTTTGCTGGTACATTTTATCAATCTGAAAAGGACCAAAGGCAATAATGTCCTCGGTAGGACTTGAACTCAAAACAATAAGAAAGCTCTAATTACTTAATGGTGAAGCCATTTTGTCCAACTCCCTATGACTCAGCCAAGCTCTTGCTGTGAACTTAACCCTTTAGCATTTAAACCGGCCATATCCGGCCAAAATAGTCTATCTGTTTTTATGTTCAAACTAGCCAGATCTGGCTTCTCCCATCTACTCTACAATGTCATTCTAGAAATAAACAATCACATCCTTGAAATCTCAAAGCAACAAGATGATGCATGATCAATTCATAACAATGTGAATAAATAAACATTACATTTGACAATGTAATCTGAATGATAAAGGGTTAACAATGATTTTCATTCAAACTAATTTCACATGTTCTCCTTACAAGTATTCTACCAATATTTTCATATAGACTTTAAAATATCCTTGGAGTTCAAACAAAGGGTTAAGGTTGAGTAAACATTAGCCATGATTTACATTCAAAACCAGGGGCAATATTATGCAAAACAGGGTCTGACTTTTTCACACAGTCAACAATCATTAGTTCAGGAAGTTCCCAACCATAGTCATTCCATTTACTTCCTAGCAAAGACTTTGAAAGTAAATTTAAATTTACCCCTCCCCCACCTATTTTCTTCATTAATTAGAGTTTACACCCCTGTCATAATAATAAAACAATAAACAAAAAGGGAATTTAAAACACTGTTTTTCAATATTGTTATGTTGAAATAACAATAATAACAACTAACAATGCCATTTCACTTCTTTACAAACTAATGATGAACAGATACAAGAACCAGATGAAAGTTTTCTAAATTACACAGCCCCATTAACAACATAGTATTAATTCCATGCCAGCATGGAAAATGGCCATTAAACAGTGATGGTGACAATAACAATACAGATCATTAACTCCAAAATACCAAGACAGACAGAAATAGTATTTATTTTCAAGAAATCAAACTTTTTCAAATTTTTCCTCCACTTCAGTATTTTTCTTTTCTTTTTTTTAATTATAATTGAAAAGAAAAAAATACAAATTCAAAATCTACAAAATTTAACCACTAGATAGGTGAAATTTTCCCCATGGAGTAACTTTATCCCAGTTTGAGAACTCTTGCATTAATTACTACACAATCGATACATCTTGTTGTAATTATACCTCACACTAATTCTATTGATTCCATTATAGAAACAAGATTCTGAGTTTCAAAGTTTGGAATTCAAATCTCATTCATTGAATTGTTCCCACAAAGATTCCTTAATAACACCAATAATTCTATTGTCTATTACATCCTTCTCTTACAAACTTGTCCTTTTAGCTTGCTGAAACACATTATAAATATATATAAATATGTGATCATTTACTTTGTAGAACCTAACAATATAAGCTATTGGAATCTTCCAATTCTCAAACTTATATAAAGAAAGGGTAAAACAAACAAAAAAATAATAAGAACCCAGCTTGATGGAATTAACTATGTCATGTCATAATCTAATTAAATGCATAGCATTTGTTTGATAAATGTAAATAAGAATTTTATACCGAGGTAATATAAATAAGGCAACAGCTTTTCCAAACACATTTCTACCTATTAAATATTAAAACTTTGATCTATTATGAAAATCAACTAAATTTATAGTTTGTTATTGCTAAAAGCGCCAAACTTTGATCTCTTTGCATTGTTTCCCTTCAGAATTATCAGATATTATGTGTGGAATTTTAATCATAAATGAAAAAAAAAAAAGTAATAAAATCTCAGTAAACTATAAAACAGATTGTAAAACAAATACACAAGCATCAACACAAGTGTTGTTGTTTAACCCTAGGTCAGCCTTCATCGGGCTCACCTGCTGTAATCCAAGCGTGGTTCAGTTGTGTCCCCTTTTGTGTATCGGACCAGAGACTATGTTACAAATATATACTTTTTTCATTACAATGATACTGTTTCACATTGAACTGTGGCCATACTGGGGTACCACCCTGAAAGATTTTAGTTGATTATTTCCATTCAGCCATATCCGATGATTGCTAATTTTACCTCTCCAATTCTGGAACGGTATTAGCATAAAACGTTTCAGTAACATTAATTAAATGTTATGAAACTATAATAATATTAGTCAACCTCAACAACATTTGAACTCAGACGTTAGAGAGCCAAAAGAAATACAGCTAAGCATTTTGTCCAGCTTGCTAATGATTCCACCAGCTCACCTTAATAATTATAAAATACTAATATATATGGTGCACAAAGGTCTTCCATACAGTTTCAGTCTACCAATTGCTGCACCCACAATGCAGTAGACACGCCAAGGTAAATGACACTTGGTCCAAGATGCCATGTAGTAGGACCAAACTCAAAACTGTGGTTGTGAAGCAATGCGTATACCTATAAATCATACCCTGGTTGGGTATAATTTGAGAAACAAACGGCTGCTATATTTCTAGCAAACTGAGTAGCCACATAGATACTCCTCTGTAGGCTTGGCAGAGCAGGTGTAGTTAAACCATGATAGAGTTAAGGAGCCAAAGGTAAGACAGAAGTGTACAGTAGTAATTTTTCTAATAAGGAGGGGTTTTGGGGTTTTTTTTATTACTTTATTCTTCCATAGACATGGTGGCAATTAGGAAATAGAATAAGAGCTTGCTTATCTATCATCTGGATATTTGCATCGGGATTTCCAGATGGTAGTATATCAAATCAGACAAGTTTACCATTATTCTAAGGTCTGCAGAAGAAAATGAGATAAAGAACGGAAAGAAGCTAATAAAACTAAAAGATTGAGTGTGGTATTTACGTAAATAAACAGTCAAAAATATATTACTGAAGAAACGAAAGAGCAAAGAATTTGAAACAAATTCAAGTATACAATAATAACACACACCCACATGCACTTTATCTCTCTCTCTCTCTCTCTTTCTCTCTCTCTCTCTCTCTCTCTCTTTCTCTCTCTCTCTCTCTCTTTCTCTCACACACACACATGGCTGTGTTGTTAAGAAGTTTGCTTTTGCAATCACATGATTTCTGGGCAAGTGTTTTCAGGTATAGCCCCAAACTAAGCAGAACTTTGTATGATAATTTGGTAGCTGCTACCTGAAGGAAGTTTATTTTGTGTGTGGGGTTGTATCTTTGCCATCTGGTTTTCACATTGGGCGCTGATTGTAAGCAAATTTGCTGTTCATTAAAAAAAGTGAAGTTAAAAAAAGAAAGTGTCTCATTTCTTTGCAATTGTCCATGAAAACAAGTCAGGTCATTTTGCTTCAAAGGATAGGCTTGGAAGACAATCTTCAAAAACCGTCCAACGCATGCTAGCATGTAAAATGGACGTTAAATCGAATATGATGATAGGTGAAATATTACCCTACTTTGAAACACGTGAGGGTTAGTGACAGCAACAGCATCAAGCTTGAGAAAATCTGCTCCGATGAATTATGTCATCCATACTAGCATGGAAAAGTGGACATTAAAACACTAATGATGGTTATAACATTCTCATGTAGACAAAATAATAAGGAAATTATACAGGCAATAAACTGATAGGTTTTATAAGAATATGAATGAACCTTTTGGTGATTGTTCATATTTCTATAAAACTTGTCAGTTATAGCAACTGGAAGGGAATAGATAGAATGTTGAGATTTAATTGTCTGCTTACAAAGGTAATTATTCATCTATTGGTATTTAGCATATATTCTTGAATTCATTCCTTGGAGCCTCAACTCTTGATGGAATCATAGAGATGCTAATATGATGTACAACATGCCTTTGTCATTTGGGACTTGATTGAGCATATCATTCTCCAGTTCTAAACACAGCTGATTTCTTCAAGAGAGATAATGGAACTAACTCCAATATGGGGGACACACACACGTATATATATATTATCATCATCATCATCATTTAATGTCTGTTTTCTATGCTGGCATGGGTTAGACGGTTTGACTGGAAACTGGCAAACTGGGGAGCTGCACCAGATTCCAGTCTATTTTTGGCTTGGTTTCTACAGCTGGATGCCCTTCCTAACGCCAACCACT
>JAOPUL010000839.1:935746-946809 GCA_027564515.1 Octopus rubescens | reverse complement strand
GCACCGTTCTTGAGTGAATCTGCCGACACTCAATCAAACATACAATCAAGAACACTGCAATTTATAGTTTAGATAACTGGTTTTGATGTGTATGTCCATCTTATCAAATATTAAGAGTTGAAAGTCAAAATATAGGGAATAAGAAAAAGTTGGAAATTAAAGACAGCTTGTTCTTATATGTTGTGCATATTTAAGAGCAAGTGTGAGGGATTCATCTTACACTCTCTTCTTATATATGTTGTCTATGTAGGGGTCTGGGATGTGTGTTATAGTTGAAAAGAGGGGTTAGCTGTTTTTGTGTTTGTTTGTTTCTGGTTTGGAAATATATATAGACAGATATGCTGATGTAAACAAGAAAAATAGAACTCAAAATACGAGTATCAGGATATTTTATTATTAATGTTAGCAGAAGCAACAGAGTTACTCAAGGGCCGAGAGTTTCGTGTGTAGGAACTTATCAAACTTATCAAAAGTTTGATAAGTGCCTATGCACGAAATAATAATAATATATATATATATATGTATGTGTGTGCCCTTCCTCTTGTCTTGACTTCAAGTGATGGTTGTAAAATGATTGTCACTGTCATATAAATGGTGTCTTTGGTTTCCAATCTTTTGTGGAAAACATGTTTGGTCTGGCCACAAGGAAACAGGCGAGGGTTGGTGACAGGAAGGGCATCTGGCCCCAGATAATCTGCTTTAATGAATTCCATCTGATCCATGCAAGCAGGGAAAATGTGGACATTAAAATGGTGATCAATTTTGATTGAAGGTTTTAATTTAAATCTCTTTAAGACAAGACGTTTATGTTATGCATCCCAAGGTAATCTTAGGCAGTTTGGCATCAAAAGGGTTAGAGTTATGTTACTGGTTTATATGAAGAACGGTAAAAATAATTACCTGAGGGTAGTTTATGTGTCTCTTTAATGCTTTTGATAAATTCTTGTAGAAGAGAGTTGGTTCCACATCTGTAACAAATGAAGGAGCAAACACTAAATGATGAGGATGATGATGGTGATGATGATGAAGATGATGATCCTTTAATGTCCACTTTCCATGCAATCATGGGTTGGACGGTTTGACTGGAGCTGGCAAGCCGGGGGGCTAAAACCATGTTCCAGTCTGGTTTGGCTTGGTTTCTACAGCTGGATGCCTTTCCTACCGCCAACCACATTTACAGTGTGTGCTGGGTGCTTTTAAAGTTCAGCCTTTGTATGATCTACAAATGATGGACAATTCCTGCTCTGGATGGAATATTCAAAGACAGTCAACTGTAACTAGAATCATAACATTGGCACAAGGCTGGACCAAGACTGAAATGAGGGCAAAGAAATATATGAACACACTGACGTAATCAAAATCTTCATGTATAGAGAACAAAAGGCAGCAGTAGCAGAAGCAATGATTGTCATAATGGTATAAACATAATTCTAAGACTATATTCTATATTAACCTTAGGAGCACTAGAATGACAAGTTTGATAAAATGCCTTAACAGATGGTAAAACATGTCTAACAAATCCATCTTCAACACTATGGAAATGCATTTCTAAGGCAAATTGGCAGAGTCAGTAAAGTGTTGGATATAATGCCTGGTGGTATTTGTTCTGACACTTGGCATACTGAGTTCAAATCCTACTGAGGTCAACTTTGTCTCTCATCCTTTTGGGGGTCAATAAGAAAATGTACAAATCCAAGATGGTGAATTGGTAGATCTGTAGGAATATCAGGTCACATGCCTTTCAGTATTTAGTCTGGTTCATGGCAAATGAGTTCAAATCCTGCCTTGGCCTACATGGGTAGTAGACTTAATTTGTCACTCAATTTATTATCCATGTGATACTTGGGGTGCCTTTAGTTCAGTCCACTCTGTTGTAAGTATTTAAGCCATGCCTTCAGTTTTAGGATACCTTCATCTCTCCCTCCCACCTGTAAAGGTTCATGAGTAGAGCCTCTGCTCCTGACTAAAAAAAGATAAATAATGTTTAACCCAGTTTTGCAAAGATTCATGAGTATAGCTTCCCCTAAAACAAAAAGATGAATAAATAAATGTTTAAACCATTTTTGTGAACATATTTGTAATAAACTCCACTGTTTATATGTTTCAATCAATTTTGATAACAATCAAAAACCTAGCAGGAATTAGCGAAATAGCTAATTTTTACATTATGAGAATTTAGTGTTTAGAACAAAGTTCTTGCACAAATTTATTATGGAAAATTTTAATTTGATTTTAATTTGATTTTATTATGGAAAATTTTAATTAAGATTTTAATTGCACAAAATTATTATGGAAGATACAAGCACATCTTGATTGATATCACTGTACCATAGCACCAGCAGTAATCTCAGGCATGTTAGAGGCAAAAAGGTTAATGTCTTGAGACGAGATTTTCTTATTAAAGATGATCAATTGCCCAGACTGTTATTCTCATTTTTAGAGTGTAAATTTTAAATATTTGTCTTTGCTAGAGCAGAAGACCAAAGAGAGGATTTATGGACCTATTCTACCTACTTCTATTATTGTTGCTCAAAGTGGAGTAGGCTTTGCTGGCTGCTGTCACCATATCAAACATCAGGTCATATAGGATGTTAGATTTCAGAGTATTTCATACTTTATTAGTAGATGAAGATCATTAAATTACAATGATGTAACTAACTGGGATACACAACATGAAAGTGAGGAACTACCAAAACTAATGGAGATCAGATATTCCTTGCAAGGTCTGGTCAAACACATCTTCTTTATGGCTGTTTGAAGAAGGCAATATTTATATTTACATTAAACTTTCATTAGTTCAACTGCTAATTACCATTAAGTGTTTTATTCCTAAGTATGTACATTAGCCCAAGGTAGATTTGAACTATACACCTACTTCTAACTGAAAGATAATAATATCCTTATCCACATTGCCATGAATACCATGTATTCATGGTATTCGTTAAGTACTGTAGTACTTAATGTAAATATACACTCTAAATATGAGGTTAATAGTTCAAAATCATTAGCTTAATTGTTAATATTGATTATAATCCAAATTAATTATTTCCATTGAGTACAATCAAACTTAATTAGTTCTATTGATTATAATCCAGTTTTGGATATTAAGGGATTGTAAACATCATGAAAACAACAAATACACTTCACAACATTGATTTTCTAAGTTGGTACTTTGGCACCATTGTAGAACATTGGAATTTCTTAAGTAATCATTAAGTTGAAGGCTTCCTAACTAAGCATTAGCTTTCTTGATATTTTCTGATTGGTTTCTAATGGCATAACCTAGAAAAGGGATGGAGGATGTCAAATTACTAATTTCCATATAATCTCACATCCACCCCTATCACCTTTTCTAAGAAATGTCATAAATTATAAGGTACTAAGAATGATGTGTCAAGTTAAAGGCTGAACCAAAATCATTTGAAAATCAATTATCTAAACTTTGTCAAGTTTGATACTGAAAAGGTGGACACTCATGCCAAAAACTCAGAACCAAACTGAATATTCCTTGAAGTTTACAGAGAATTTTCATAAAGCATTAAAAATCATTACTTAGAGCAAAACTATTAGAGTATCAGAAAAAAATGACTTATGATATTTGTTTTAGCTATTTATATTCTGTTCTGAGTTCAAATCCTGCCTAGGTTAATTTTGCCTTTCATTTTTCTGGAGTCGATAAAATAAAATACCTGTCAAGTACTAGAATCAATATAATTGATTAATTTCCTCCTCTAAATGATTTATTTGGAGAAGGGTAGGCAGTAACTCGACTCTTTTCAGGTCCTTCCTAGACAGGGGAAATCATTACAGTTGATGTTCAGATGGTTAGAAGTTGAATTTAGAAGAGAGCTTAAAGAGCTGTTATGTTGATCAGGAATATGGTGTTATGAAGGGAGGGGTACAAGACCCAAACAGGGTCATGTTCATTGAAATCACCAAAGAAGTTGAGAGGGAGAGAAATTAAGATGATTGTTCACATTGTAGGACAACAGATAGTTGAACAACTGATCATGGTTAGAGGAGCTTGAAGAATGGAGGGGATATCAGAGAGCTTAAAGAGACTTAGAGCTAGAGTAAATAAAAATCTTTGCTACCAAACAAGAGAGGAGAACATGTGTGAAAGTGAATTCCACAGAAGTGCAGGCACCACTTTTCAGAACCAATCAAAATAAAAAGTAAATATAAATACTGTCTTCCTTTTTCAAGCAGCTACAAATAAGAAGTGTTTCACCATGCCTCACCAGGTATATTCGGCCCTCTGGCAGGTCCTCAACTTTGTGTTGTGTTTGTCTGACAATAATATTAGTGAAGTTAAGTTGCCTTTGTCCTCTATTAGGGTTCAGATGTCTCCAAAATATAACATCTAGTATGGCAAGATCTTCAGCACAAAGCCTGCTCTGCACTGAGCCACAGCAGAAGAGATGGGTGGAATTTGTCCATGAATTTCCTCATGTCACTATCTTTTAGAAAGATGATAGAATACAGAAAGTAGAAATGAGATATGCCAGAAAAGATATTTGTGCTTCAGAAAGGAATAATATGAGTGCACATATGCTGATGGCATTTAAACTAAAATCAACAGATAGTGGAAGAGACAAGGATAAAATATCCAAGACATTTCCTTGTAGTTTCTTTTAAACTTTACAAGATAAAGAGAATATTTAGTGATGAAGAGAAAGAGGAAACCAAAGCTTGTTGGTTGTCACTAAATCCTATGTAGTTCTGTAATTATTAGTTCTGGGCCTATTAACATTATGTGCTTGCTACAGAGAGGCACTGATGAAATGAGGAAGGAAAGGATAAGCAATTATATGCTGGTTGATAGGACAGTTTCTTTGGATGTAAGTTCAAATCTTTACTGGGAAACCATTTTTTTTTCTACCAGTAATCTGTGATTATCAGATCCACTACTCAAAGGAAAGTGATGTTGAATGCAATTTTTCAAAATAGCCAAAGAGGTGGTGTTAAACAAGGTAATGTGTTTGGACAACCATCCAAAATTCAGAAGATAATGATGCTTATAGATTAATTTCAAATACGTAACACAAATGTTAATAACCTTTATATTATATATTCTTTTACTGGTTCCAGGCAATCAGTTGTAGCCATGCGAAAGCATTGCTCTGATTAATACTGTACAATAACAAAGTTCAATTTTCATATAAACGTTGGATTCCACCTAGAATATGTGCAAACATCAATTTTCAAAACATCACATCTGAGAATTATATTTTCCACTCCAATGAAATTCTGCTGGATTAACCAAAGTGAATTTTCAAAAGAATTATCTTTTCTTTTTTTCTTCTCCCAATCAGGATTTTGAGGAATTTGGAAGAAAATGTCCTATAAATGGTGTCAGAGTGAAAAGAAATTTTACAGGCCAGCATTCCTACTGATTTAGAAATAAGCTTATTGATTAAAATCCTTCTTTAATCAGAGCTCCTCTAGCAATTTAGAACACATCGCTAACAGTAAAGTTAACTAAGATATTCAATAGAACATACAGGAGCCTCCTTGATTTCATTCACCAGTCAGAACTTATTAGATATCTCCATTATCTGAAATTTTAGCCATGACTTTACTTAAAAGAGTTCTCACTTGAACTATTCAAGCATTACATGGTCTATTCTCTTTTGGCTGTCAAATATATTTATTCTTATCAAAGTATGCAATTGATCTACATAATTCAGTTTGATGTGGAATATCTTTCTCCCCATTCATACATAATCAAACCACAGCCAGCTTCTTTTATTTGATCAACAACAACAACAACAACAATAATCAACAGATGATGAGTCAGCCATCAAATGAAGCCTATTAAAGTAGATAGGTTTTTGTTAACCAGAAAAAAACATACATTTATTCATACATAGATAGGAGTGTCAGCTGTGTCAAGATCAAATGTTCAGGTGGATAAAGTATTCAACACAGGTCATGGATCATAAGGTTTTATTTGCTGCAGTTGTCTGCTGAGAGTATGTGCTAGCATAGAAAGAGAAAACACGATTCTTCGTGTTTCAGAGCTAGTTAACCTTTCGGTGATATTGCCTAACATAAACTAGTATAATCACACACACACGTATATATATCATACATGTGGTTGTGTGGTAAGAAGCTTGCTTCCCAACCACATAGTTCCGGGTTCAGTCCCACTGCGTGGCACCTTGGACAAGTGTCTTCTATAGCCTCGAGCCAACCAAAGCATTGTGAGTGGATTTGGTAGAAGGAAACTGAAAGAAGCCCGTCGTAAAATATAAATATATGTATATATCTATGTGTGTGTGTCCTTGTGTCCATATTTGTCCCCCACCACCACTTGACAACCAGTGTTGGTGTGTCTATGCCCCCAATAACTTAGCAGTTCGGCAAAAGAGACTGATAGAATAAGTACCAAGGTACAGACTTGAATAATTGTTGAGAGATATCTTTCCCAACATGAAACTAATGGTAGTCTGGTTACCCCATGAATAAAGAATATTTATTCACCAATACGGTGTTGAGCACTCATTCTCACTGTTCAATAGTAATGTGTGTGTGTGTGTATATATATATATATATGCCACTGCCTTGGTAACAGCAGTTATCTTTTCTAACAACCAGACATTCTTCAGATAGAACAAAAATTTGCTAAATTATTACAGACATCCAAACACCTTAATTTTCCCAACCTGCTAAAATTAGTAGCTAAATTTTCCTCAAATGAGACAATACTGTCTATAAAAAAAAAACACATTGGATCAGGAAGGTCTATGTACAACCTGTTAATGAATCAGAGGGGATGGTCATAGCATCGTTGGATTTCAATAACAACTTGAATAAATAAATAAATAAATTTTACTTAGTTCAGAGAACAAAATCATAAACACAGCAAAAATATATGAAAAGAGATATTTCAGTAAAGTGGGCAAGTTAACCTCTTTAATGCCAGAGGAACACTAAGATGCATCCAGTCCATGCTGTAAAATGGTTGGCAGGTAGGAAGGATCGCCAGGTGTAAAACGGTTGGCAGGTAGGAAGGATCACCAGGTGTAAAATGGCTGGCAGGAAGGAAAGATTGCCAGGTGTAAAATGGTTGGCAGGTAGGAAGGATCGCCAGGTGTAAAATGGTTGGCAGGAAGGAAGGATTGCCAGGTATAAAATGGTTGGCAGGTAGGAAGGATCACCAGGTGTAAAATGGTTGGCAGGTAGGAAGGATCACCAGGTGTAAAATGGTTGGCAGGTAGGAAAGATCGCCAGGTATAAAATGGTTGGCAAGTAGGAAGGATTGCCAGGTATAAAATGATTGGCAGGTAGGAAGGATCGCCAGGTGTAAAAATAAAACCATGTCAAAAAACAAATACACACACACACACCAGAAGAGAAAAAAACATGACACACGCATTAATAAAGATTGAGGATTTTTCTGAGTTGCTGTATGTATATATTAGAGGATGAAGGACCAAGAGTATGTGGCAAAATGCTGAGAGACCCATTGAACCCATATCAACATGGAAAAACAAATGTTAAATGATGTAGACAAGGAAGAAGAGAAGGAGGTGTATTGTCATCGCCACTGATGCTGCCACCATCACCATCACCACCACCACTACCACCACCATCAGCTGCAGCATTTGATTGAATTAAAGCTTAATCATTTGGCTACTGAGATTTTCCTAACAGACGTTAAAGGATGATGATGATGATGATGATGATGATGATGATATCCATCAAGTGATTCTATTAAATAGTAAGGCAGCAAATTGGTAGGGTCATTAGGGCATAGGATGGAATACCTTTTGGTATTTGCACTAACTCTCGGCCCTCTGACTTCAGATCCCACCAAGGTCAACTTTGCCTTTTATCCTTTTGGAGTCAATAAAGTGATGATGATGTCTAGGACTAAACTATCTATTATATCCTTTATCTACTTAAGAGAGATTTGACTGCTATTTCTAGCATACTGAATGACTGTGTAAAGGTTCCATTATTGCCTCAACTTAGACTAGGAAATATTGCTGAGTCATCAAGACCTTAGTAGAGTGGGTGCTGGTCAGTGAAAGATTAATCATGTATTCTTCCTTAGGGTAGAATTTGAGGGAGATTGAGCAGCTATTTCTAACATATCAAGCAACAGTGTAGAAGTTCTCTGGTTGGCTCAACCTGTGGCAGTTACTGTTTAGCAACTGGATAAAGAAATAAGAGATGAAACAGGGTAGTTCTTAACAGAAGCCAACCAGGAGCTTGTAATCACCACTTTTGATTGTTTGGGAAGGGAAAGGAAAAGACATTTTGTTCTACATATCTGTATCATCGTTTTGTAGAGTTAGCATCTGTATCAAGGGATCTTTCAAGCATCTTCTTATGAGAAAACAAAACAAGATCAACAGATTTATCACAATGGAAATTTGTGATAAACCAAATTCCTCAGCATGCTGGCAGAACTTCATGTAATTGTTGTTTAGCCCTTTAGCGTTTAAACCAGCTATATCCGGACCAAATATGCTACCTGTTTTATGTTCTAAACAGTTAGATCTTGCCTATCACACCTACCCTTCAATGCCATTCTAAAAATATACTATCACATCATCAAAATCTCAAAGATATGAGATAATACATGATTAATTAAAAACAATGTGAATGGAAAAGCATTACATTCGACAGAATAATCTGAATGCTAAAGGGTTAGTCCCAGGTCAGTGCTGATCAAAGATGTTCCAACCATGACCATCCTGTTTTTTTCTATATCCACAACTGTATTATCCATTTTTTTTTTATTTTAAAAATACTGTAAGTTGTAATTCAAGAGAGATTTGGCTGTTAATTCTAGTTATGTCAAGCAAGCACATAGAGTCTCCTTGTTGGCTCCAACTAAAATGACTTGCTACCATCTATGTCAGTAAATCTATTTTCTCCATAGTAGCTTGATACGTTACTTTTCCAATGAGCCAGCTACAAGCTAGGGAATTGACTTCAAAGGCTACTTAGCTATTTATTTAAAAATCCCCTATATCATTTTGCTCTTACTCTGCTTCGATTTCTAAGCAAGACCATGTGGCTGTCATTGATAATTTCAAAATGATCAATTGACAAGAACTACATCAAAAATAGCAATCACAGGTTTTTCCAAAACATTAAGTCTGAAACTCTAAAAGACTGATCCTAATCAACTGTGTAAACATCAATGCCATTTAACAAATCATCATCATTTAACATCTACTTTTCCATGTTTGCATGGGTCAAACAGAATTTGTTGAAGCAGATTTTCTGTAGCCAGATGCCCTTCCTGTCACCAACCCTCACCTGTTTCCAAACAAGGTAATATTTTCCCATAGTTGGACATGTCTCTCATAGAAGACTGGAAGCAAACATCACTTGTATAACAGTGATGCTCATTTACAGCCTTCACATGATGTCAAGACAAGAATACACACACACACACATATATATACAACGGACTTCTTTCACATTCTGTCAACCAAATCCTCTCAAATGGTTTTGGTTAACTCGGGGCTATAGTAGAAGACACTTTGCCCAAGGTGTTACACAGTAGGACTGAACCCAAGACCAAATAGTTGGAAGAGCATGCTTCTTACCCACTTAGCCACGCCTGCACCAATAGCCACACCTGTACCTATAGCCACGCCTGCACTAATAGCCACGCCTGCACCAATAGCCACATCTGCACCTATAGCCACGCCTGCACCAATAGCCACGCCTACACCCATAGCTACACCTTTACCTATAGCCATGACTGCACCTATAGCTATGCCTGCATTTATAGCCATGCCTGCAACTATAGCCATGCCTGCACCTATAGCCACGCCTGCACCGATAGCCACACCTGCACCCATAGCCACGCCTGCACCGATAGCCATGCCTTCACCTATAGCCACGCCTACACCGATAGCCACGCCTGCACCGATAGCCACACCTGCACCAATTTAATAAATATTCTCTTAAATTTCATGAAACATGCATTTGAGGGATTAGAAAGAGATGGGTAGGCCACACACCAAAAATGATGAATGTTTAATATTTAATGAAAAAAGTTATCACAGCAGTATAAAAAAAAAAAACTGACACAGGAAATCATTGAAGAAATATTAGGGAAATTCACTCAAGCCTGAAAACATTTCAATTAAAAGTTTGCAGAAAGTACAGAGAGGAATATATAGCTCAAAATACTGTTCAATGTACCTGTAAGCATAAGCCAGAATACAAGGTCAAGGTACTATCTTCAACCACAATGTAAATCTCTGAGATGGGATTTAGTTTCCTTGAACAGAGGATGTATTAAAAAAAGCCATACAGTAGAAATCTAATTGCAGGATGCAATGTAGTCAATGTACAGGGTGGTCCGAAAGTCTTGTCACCCTACATATTGTTTTAATTTCACTGCAAGATTCGGCAAACCAGCTCCTCCGAAGAGGACAATACTGCGATGGAAACAAACTGTTTCTCACAGGATCAATTAAGGACAAATCGAGGACAGGATGGCCCTCAACGTGAAGGGACACATGTGCAGAGGTGGAGGCATCTGTGCTATAATCACCTAAGATGTCACTACGAAAACGGTCTTCTGAGCTAGGAATCCCCAAAACCACAATGTTAACACACATGACAAAGGATCTTGATTTGAAATCTAGTGTTCTCATTACTTTTTGGTAGAGGTGTGACAAGACTTTCAGACAACCCTGTAATCTCTCATAAAATGTTGGGTTTGTGAGTATGTTAGAAAGTATAACAAAGCTGCAACAATTTTGCTAATCCTCCACAACTCTAATAACAATATTAATAATGACTTCAAATTTTGGCCCAAGGCCAGCAATTTTGAGGGGATGGGGCAAGTCGTTTACATCAACCCAAGTATTTGACTGGTAGATTATTTTATGAACCCTGAAGGGATTAAAGGTAAAGTCAACCTCAGCAGTATTTGAACACAGAACATAAAGAGCTGGAAGAAGTGCCACTAAGCATTTTGTTTGATGCACTGATGATTCTGCCATAATCATCATCATCATTTAACGTCTGTTTTTCCATGCTCGCATGGGTTAGACGGTTTGACTGGAAACTGGCAAGCTGGG
>JAOPUL010000839.1:696393-709131 GCA_027564515.1 Octopus rubescens | reverse complement strand
CTCAATGATGAGATTGTTTCTTTTTAGAATGGCATTGTAAGGTAGGTGTAAGAGGCCAGATCTGGCTGGTTTGAACACTAAAGGGTTAAACATCAAGTTCTGGTTCTAGATCTTATTCATTGTTCTCATCTTTCTGGCATTATCTATCTTCCTGCTAGCAATCCATCAGTTACACAGGGTTCCCATCCTGAAGCTTAGAGTAGGGAGCATGTATCCAAGTATTACACCCATCCCCATATTAGCTGTCTATATTTATGTAAGATATTCAGACATCAGGGGGTCAAGTATATTTGACAAGGAAACAGTATTTGTGGAGGTGATGCTGACTTTAAAGAATTCTAAGCCAATCCTGAATGTACTTCCTTCCTGCTGTACTCACATGTTTCAACATACAGACTGATCTAAGTTTGAAAATTTTACAAGTACAAGAAAACAAGAAACTTATATACAAATAAAAAGAATATATAATTTTTATATTTTTCATTCATTAGACTGCGGCCATGCTAGGGCATCACCTTGAAGAACTTTTAGTCAAAGGAATCAACCCCAGTACTAATTTTTTTTAAAGCCTGGTACTTATTCTATCAGTCCCTTTTTGCTGAACTGCTAAGTTATGAGGTTGTAAACAAACCAACACTGGTTGTCAAGTAGTGGTGTCAAGTGCCGGTGGGCTTTGGTTCGGCCCGAGGCTATACTAGAAGACACTTGCCCAAGGGGCCATGCAGTGGGACTGAATCCAGAACCATGTGACTTGAAGCAATTGCGAGATGTTTATGCAGCAGAAATGTACTTCAGACGGATTTGAATTAAATATGGTGTATAATTGACTGTAAAAATTAATAAAAAGTGCAGATGTATTAATCTCCATATTCACTGTAATTGTCTCATATATATATATATCATCATCATCATCATCATCATCATTTAACATCCATTTTCCATGCTGGCATGGGTTAGACGGTTTGACTGGAGACTGGCAAGCCAGAGAGCTGCACCAGACACCACTCCGTTTTGGCTTGGTTTCTATGGCTGGATGCCCTTCCTAACACCAACCACCCCAGAGAGTGTACCAAGTGTTTTTAATGTGTCACCGGTACGAGTGTTTTTAACTTGTCATCAGCATGGGTGTTTTTAATGTGTCACTGGCACAGGTGTTTTTAACGTGTTACTGACACGAGTGTTTATAACGAGTCACTGACACGAGTGCTTTAACATGTCACCATGTTACTGGCACAAGTGTCAGTGGCACAGTAACCATAATAATAATAATTGAGGAAATTATTAAGAGATGATTGACAAAAGTATCAATCCTCTTGAGTAAGTGCAGCATACTAGCACAAAAAGAGTATAAGCACAGACATGACTGTGTAGGTAAAAGAGTGCATTGGGATGTTAGCCAAGTGTGCAACTTCAAAATAACAAGAAAGTAGTATGAACACAACGAACCAGAGGCTGTGACGGAGAATGAAAACTACAGGATCACCATAAAGACTGACCATACTATTGAAACAAGAAGATGAGATATGATTATAGAGGACAGAATAAACAAACAGTATAAGATTATATAGACTTTGCAGTGTCCTATTATAACAAAATCATGAGAAATATCAGGATCTAGTCAGAGAGCCGAGGAGACTGGAGGAAGGCAAAACAACAATTATTCCTATGGTTTGGCACGGAACCCAAAAATGCTATGTATAGGACTGAAAAAGACTAGAATTGAAACTTGCCCTGTCGATCTGTGGAAAATATCATCATATATCCTTCAAGAATTCTAGGAAATATTCTCAAGATTTGAGGAGACTTGTTGTCATCAGATTTCAAGATAACATTCCTGCTAATTAAACTTGCTTGTATGCTTCACCCCCCACCCCCCATCCAACAACACGGAGGTGTAGCAGTTGATGCAGTAGAATTTTGCCTGAATCTACCAAATGTTGAATAATAATAATAATAATAATCCTTTCTATACTGGGCACAAAGGTCTTAAATTTTCGGGGATGGGGATAGTCAATTACATCGACCCCAGTGTTGAACTGGTACTTATTTTATCAAGCCTGAAAGGATGAAAGGTAAAGTTGACCCCAGCGGCATTTGAACTCAAAATGTAAAGTTGGAAGAATTGCCGCTAAGCATTTCTCCTGGCAAGGTAATGACTCTGCCAGCTCGCCGCCTTCATCCAGCTCACCGCCTTCTGCCAGCTTGCCGCCTAATAATAATAATAATCCTTTCTATACTGGGCATGAAGGCCTGAAATTTTGGGAGAGGGGAGTAGTCGATTTCACCTACCTCAGTTCGTAACTGGTACTTTATCGACCCCAGAAGGATGAAAGGCAAAGTTGACCCCGGTGGCATTTGAACTCAGAACATAAAGTCGGAAGAAATGCCACTAAGCATTTATCCTGGTGTGGTAATGACTTAATAATAATAATAATAATAAAAATAAACTTTCAAAAGAGGCGGGGACACAAAATTATGAAATCCAGAGTAACTTAATCCTGGAAAAACAAAGGTTGAATACTCTTATTTTGCTAGTATTTAAACTCACAGCAGCCACATTCAAACCCCCCCCCCCCCCAAACTCCATTTTATGGTTATGAAAGACAGGGTTGTGTGTGTGTGTGTGTGTGTGTGTGTGTATGTGCAGGTTACTTAAACTCATTAACCCTTTTTTGATGTTGACCCACATAGACCGTCACCCTTGGTTCCACGATAGAAACGTTTTGAAGTCAGTTAAAACCCTTCCTTCAAAATACTGACAAGAATTATTTGACTAAATTCTTCAGTATCTTTGAAAATGAATTTGGAAGGGGGGGGGGCTGTACTTCAGCAAAGTTAAGGTAACAAAAGAGTTGAAATACTTACAACCCAACATGCATTTCCTAAGTCGGCAATTTTTACTTTAAGGTCTTCACACACTTCATGCACGGGGTCTTTTCTCCGCGTTACATTTTCATCTGATGGAAAGAAAGAAATAAAAAAGAAAACATTAAAAAAAAAAAAGAAAACCAATTTTATTTGCGTTTTTGTGTAAATTATCAGACAATGTCTGATATATTTATGTTGCCAAAAGAGTTCAACTATTCAAGAAATGTTTAAACTTTTTTTTTTTTTTAATCATTTTAACACCTATTTTTCCATGCTTGTATGGGATCAGATGAGAGTATGTTAGGGCAAAGTTTTCTACAGCAGGATCCATTCCTGATGAAAACCCTCCCACCTGTTTTAAAGCCAAGTTAGAATCTCCCAGTCTACTTACTGAACAACACAATCTGGGCCTTGTTACACAGAAAACTGGAAACGAACAACACCATATTAACAATCCTTTTGTTTACAAAGATCGTGCTACACGCCAAGAAGACTGGACATGCTTTTACAGTGGACTGCAAGCAAAAGACACCATCTGAACAGCAAGACCTTTCTTTACAATCAGCAAACACACACAAAGATAGGTAAAATACAAACTTACTCACACAAATAAAGATATATATATATATACACACACACATGTATGTATGTGTATATATATATATATATATATACACACACACACATGTATGTATGTGTATATATATATACACACACACACACACATGTATGTATGTAAATGTATATATATACACACACACACACATATATGTATGTATATTGTTATTTGTGTAAGTCTAATGAGGATTTAGTTGGCCAAAACTTCAAATTCACTGTCAATAATATTTTTGTTTAAGAATAATAAATGTTTACTCTACAAAAGTATAGAGTAACCCATCAGATTAATGAAAAATTGTTTCTATTATAACTGAACCTCTATATATACAAACATACATGTTTCTTTCAGTTTCTGTCTACCGAATCCACTCACAAAGCTTTGGTTAGCCAAACACTTTCCCCAAGATGCCACACAGTGGGATTGAACCAGAAACAACATGGTTGGGAAGCAAACTCCTTAACCACACAGCTACACCTGCACCTCAAAATCACTTTACGTAAAATAAAGTTCCATGCAGACAAAAAAGTCGACTACAAACAAGTAACATGTCGATAGAATAACTCGATTAATGAGACAAACATTAAAAGAATCACACCTACAGATTAAACCATGGTTTATCAACGAGACACAAACACAGACGATTTTGTCAGACATTTGTTTTTTCCTTTTTTTAATACACTGACCCTTTCTCTAAATGATTTATCCTGCAGGAAATTTAAGGAATCCTACTGCAACTAAATTATTTCTGACAATAGAAAAAGGAAAAACAGAAAGATACATAGTTTTTTAAGTTTATATTACTAAAATAAAATTAAATATAAAAAAAAAAACATAAAGAGATTAAGCAGCATATCATTGATTTAGTTATATGTTACATTAATGAAAGTGCATCATTACAGCGTATGTGGCTGAGTGCATACACACACACACACATATATATATAAATCTATACTGTTATTATATGCACATTCTGATACAAAGAAGCATTTCAGTCTAGAGCAAGTCATCAGTGACATAGAGACATATGCGTAAAATGCAAGTGCAGAATGGAAACTAGAGACGAGAAAGCTAAAACAGAGCAGATGCTTGAAATGACAAAACTCTATTGACTGCTAACATAACTCATATATATATATACATACATACAAACAAACATGCATGCACATATATGTGAATATATATATATATATATACATATATCTAGATTTGTATGCATGGGATTGAAGTCAGAACACCACTACACAGAACATGGTTTTATGGAGGTAGACAAATAGTACAAGAGAAAGCACATCAAAATGTTAAAAAAAAAAAACCCACTCAAAGTTTATGTTGGCAACTAGTGTGGGGGTCAAACAAAACAGTAAAACTTGAAATACTGCATTCAAGACGTGTTGACCTCTTGTCGAGAAGGAATGCCACCTAGCCCAACCCATTGAACTTCTTGAGAAATTCACAACAAGAGCCATGCAGGGAATTTCAAAATGGAAAACTCAACCAAACTCACCGCGCGACTTCCTCTCAGAACCAGCAGACCCTATATTCATTGTTTGTATATGGTTTCCCTCAGACGAATTCTGTTCCATTTTCTCATTTAGTGCTAAATTGAGATTCTCAGTATCAGAAGAATTTTTATTACAGTCCTTAGTCTTTTGAGATTCATACTGTCCATTACAGATCGGTTGAGCAAGTTGTTTGGTGACGTTCCGATTATTAATGTTTTTATTTGGAAGATCGCAATTAGGAGAACTGTCAACATTGGTTGAGTCTGTTACCCTGCTTTCTTGAGTATAATCATTCAAATTTTTATCTGAAATGATGCAAGAAAATGGGAATGAAGAGAAGAAGTAAGAGGCATTGGCATGCCTCTCCAACTCAGCACACAATATCTGCCGTGGTTTTTTCACAGTGAGTACTTACTTACTCGGGGCAGATCTTCTGAAATATATTTTTGCAGGGGTTTCACAGATGCTGTACAAAAACTATGCAAACGGCACAGGCAGCATCAATAAAGATGCCCAGAACATTTAGAAAAAAAAATTTTTTTTTTAAAGCACTTGTTTCCATAATATCAGTAAAAATACTAAATGCAAGTTATGACGAAATAGCAGTGATCAACATTGACAGTCTCAGAAGACAGTAGTAAATGGTGACAAAATATTTAAAATAAAAAAAATAAAAGTGTCTACGTAAACATTAAAATGGAGCAGCTGTGAGTATAGAACGGATGTCAGAGGGAAATGATGCTTTACCTTAACAAAAAAAAACAAAAAAAAAATGGAACAAAAAAAAGAATAAAATAAAATAAAAAGATATTAGATTGAATTTTATGGGAAAATATTTTAAACATTTTTGATCAGCTCCTGAGAAATTACAAACAATTTCACCACCACCACTGCCATCGGAGAGAAATCATTTTGTGTTGTTGTTTATTTTTAAGAGTGGGGCCATTTTTTGTTCTTTTTAGTAATGCAGAAAAATAACTTCACAACACGAAAATGTTTGCTAACAGACAAAAATAAACAAAAAATAAATAAATAAGTGTTAAAATTGAGGGAGGAAAGAGAAGTGACAATGAACACAAACTAGGAACACCAGGGTAAAATAAATATGAAAAACAAAGTGAATGAATGCAAACTAAGAAATGCCAGGGTAAAATAAATATGTAAAAGAAAAGGACAATTTAGTATCAAATTATAAAAACAGAATCAATAAAATTGAAATGAAAATGCATATATAAAAGAGGAAATAGCTAAGACAATCGTTTAAAAAAGAATTAAATGAATATTGTAGAATAATGCTGATAAAAGAACTCACTAACAAAAATTATAATTAACCATTAAACAATTTCAAGGAGAAACTTGCTCCCAAATACCTCAACACCTTAATTTTAAAATATAAATCAGACCAAGTTCAAAACTTTTGTCAATGGTAACCAAGAAATTTCTAGGTTTAAGTTTATAACAGCTGTTAGCAATCAATATGTAGTGTAAATAAAGAAATACTTCCTAAGATGTGTACATGTATGTGTGCCTGCATATCAAGATGTGTGCATATATAGCCAACTTGTGCTAACAGAGAACCGACTGAGGAAGAAAATTAAACTAACAATTTTGGGTAACACACACAAAATAGCTTTGTTTTTGGAATGTGGGTGACAAAGATAATGTTTTGTGGCAGTAAAATAAAGAAAGTGTAAAAGACTAATTTATCACAATTCCTACCATAACCATCACCAGCAGCAGAAGCTGACATAACAACGACAATAATCCTAGAGTTCTACGACAAATAGCTATGCTTATAACAAAAATATATTTCATAAATTAAAAATGAACCTCAAAGATTAAATGATTATTCAGATAACAACAACAAAAATGACTAAAAAAAGGTAAAAAACTAATAAATACTAAACAAAACCTCCCAAAACATTCAAAGGACAGTAAAATTTGGAAATAAAAAAAAAGTCTTAAAGAAAGATAAGGAAGAAGAGAATTTGTTCTGGATTCTATCGATTGGAGAAAATGAAGCTTAAACTTGTAGTATTCCTGACAAGACAAAGAATGATGCAACCACAGGTGGACTATGACGTAATACATATGTTACATTTCAATAGAGAGGCAACTGAATTATGCCAAGATTAAAATGTCCTTGTTATTAATTAGTTTGAAACAAACCAACCTGCCCGAGACTGACCCTGGTTCTGTCATACAAACTTCCAGCTTTAAAAACAATCTAAAGTAAAATGTTCCACCAAAATTTTTTGTTGATTTATGTTCCAAACACAGGCTTAGATAATGACAGTTATTTTACCAAATGCTTCATTATTTTCAAAATTTAATTGGAATAAAGGCAATGTATTTAAACAGAAATATGATAAACAAAAGAAATGGGTAAGGGGACCAGGTTCACTAATGAAGAGATGAGAACAAAGCAGACCAAATTACTTGTATTGTCGGATGTTTTCGAAGTTGTTGGCGATGTTGGGGAATTAATATTGTCTTGTGAATTGGGCTGTGGAGATGGCAAAGACTTCTGTTGTTCTTCAGGTGATGTCACGGTAGCAGATGATATATCATCATCATCGTCATCATCATCATCATCTCCTGCATCAATGCTATTTTGGGACAAAGGAACCATGTTTGGCCTCTTGTCTAATGAGTTGCTTGTTTCATTTGGCTGAAAAGAAACAAACAAACAAACATATTTTTTTTTACAAATCCAAACACAACCACAACTTAATTCAGCAATATCATTTCTAATAAAGAGCTTAGCTTAATCCTTAAGTATTTAAACCAGCCCTATCAGGCCAAAATATTCTGCTTATTTTATATAAAAACTGGCCAGATATGGCCTCTCATACCTACTCTAATTCAAAATAATGTGAATAAATATTCCATTTGACAGAGTAATCTGAATGCTAGAAGAGGGTTAAACATTGCTATTTGGAAATACCAGTGAATAAAAAATTTATTGTGTTCCATGAAATCTGGTATGCAGCAGGAAGAGTCATAGTTACTGACTACAAAATTAACCAAGATTCATAATCTCTCACTCAGGTTTCAAGTATCAATTAATAAAAGGTTCACATCTTTTGGTAACTTAGTGCCCCCTTTCATAAAATGGCTTTTTACAACCCCCACCCCACAAAACCAACAGCAAAAAAAATAAATAAAGGAGATTATTTCACTCAAACAGAAGATAATTTGGGGCAGTGATTTATTATTATCATATTACACACATGCTCACTGAAGTAGACTACCCAATTTCCCAGTACCTCTTTTAATCTGGACGTTAATTATGTGAGGATACTTAAATTTCCTGTGACCATTATTAGTAACTGTTTTTTCACCAGTGGGGTTGATGTAATCAATTTAAGTCCTCGCCTGAAATTGCTGGTTTAGTGCCAAAATCTGAAATCATTATTTAATAACTTTGGTTTTGCTACTATCCTTTCATGGCATACCCGTGTTCGCTCACCAGAAGCATGACAAAACAGTTGGAAACATTCTTCCAAACCTTATATGGAACTGGTTACTTATTTTATCAACTCTGAAAGGATGAAAGGCAAAGTGGATCTTGAGCAAAGTTATTAAATGATAACATGGCAGCAGCCTTCTAAGAATCTACTCAGAATTTACCATTACATTTACATGACCACTTTTTATCTAGTAATGCAGATTAAAGCAGCATGTGTCTGGAACCAAGGATGTCGTAAAGTCAGTGGAGCACCTGAGTGAGACAGCGTGCACATGTGAGCAGACACAAATGGATCTTTAATTTTTATTTGTAGGATGTTGTAGGATGCAACATTATGGACAGTTAGAGGAGTCGGGGCTGTTTTCTATTAAGATTATAATGTAAAAATATTGAGAGCAAAAGTGAGAGTAGTGAATACTGGACAACAAAGAATGTCCCATACGACACAATTTAATGAGAGATATGAAACTCACTTCATTAGTAGCACCGATTTCTGGTTCTGCACAGGTCTCTTCCATTTGTTGCAGTTGGAGGTTCATCAGTTCTTGTTGGCGTTTCAGTTTCTTTTTTAATTTTTTCTTCTTATTTTTGGTCATTTTTACAGCATCAACCCTCTCCTTGGGAGCAGTACTTACTGAAATATATTGAAAAAAAGTGGTATTTTTTAAGAAATAAAGTCTATGGGGAAATAAAATTGTTGGTAAGAGACCAAAATGCATATATGTGATTGGAAATAAGGTGCAGGCATGGCATCTTGGGAAAGTGCCTATTACTATAGGCCTGGCAAGTGTGACCTTTTAATGTGAACGGATTTAAGGTGCAGGTGTGGTTATATGGTTAATCAGCTTGATTCACAACCATGTTGATTCTGGTTCAGTCTCACTGCATGGCATCTTGGGAATGTATCTTCTACAATAGCCTCAGACTTTTAAGTGTGCTTTGCATGAATAAGCAGTGACCTTCAAATAATGTTAGCTCAGTACTTCCAGAGATATCAGGAATGAAAAACCAATCCCTTATTTCAAAATCAGGAAAGAGTTAGTGACAAAAAGTGAACCTGATTGTGAAATAACGCCTTAATAATATATATTCATCTGTCATCAAACATAACCAAAAGAATTTTAAATAAATGGGATAAAAAGAGCTTATATATATTGTTAGAAGGAGGGGGTCATTGATAATGATGGTAATTATGTTAACGAATGAATTTTGATAAAGTACGAAATTTAGAGATCATTTTCTTCTTTATCCCATATTCACACATTTAAAACTTTCGCATTTAAACCAGCCATATCCGGCCCAAATACTTTACCTGTTTTGCGCTCAAACCAGCCAGATCTGGCCTTTCACACCTACTTTACAATGTCATTCTAAAACTAAACAATCACATCATTCAAATCTCAAAGCTATGAGATAATCCATGGTTAATTCAAAATAATGTGAATAAATAAGCATTACATTTGAGAGAGTAATCTGAATGCTAAAGGGTTAAAGTGAAATATATATTTGATGAATACTAATTATTGCCCCAATATTTGGCTGGAACTTAGTGAGTTTTAACTTTAAATTACTGCACACTTCCAGATTTACTTAGCTAATAATTCAGCACCTGTAACGCTCAAAATCTTTTCAGGTGTTTATCAACTCCTTGGGTAGCCACATAAATCCCTGGGGTCAATATTGACCCCTTTGCTTTCCTGCATTTACAGTTCTACCAATCCACTACTCAGGATTGGTACTCTTTTCTTTTTCTTTTTCATTTTTTATCAATCCCAAAAGGATGTAGAGAATCAAAACAAATACCACTAGGTATTTTATCCAATGTGCACTCTGACCCTGCTAATTTGTTACCTCTATGGATGTTAGAGTTGGTTAATTCTGGGAACTGGAACTGTGTTGCTTTTTGGTTCATTGTGCCAGTGGCATGTAAAAAGCACCCGTGCTGGTGGCTAATCAAATGTACCCAGTATACACTGTAAAATGGTTGGTGTTAGGAAGAGCATTCAGCCATAGAAAGCAAACCAAATTAGACTGGAACCTGGTACAGCTCTTTGGCTTGCCAGCTCCAATCAAACCATCCAACTCATGCCAGCATGGAAAACAAACATTAAAGGATGATGATGATGTGTGAATGTAAAATTGGCTAAATGAAAACTGCATAGAAAACCATCAGATGGATTGTACTAGTAATTCAAAAACCACATATCTGAGAGATATGTTAAGGGTACACATCATCATTATCATTTAGCGTCCGTTTTCCAAGCTGGCATGGGTTAAACAGCTTGACTGGAGACTGGCAAGCCAGGGAGCTGCACCAGACTCCAGTCCGTTTTGGCTTGGTTTCTATGGCAGGATGCTCTTCCTAATACCAACCACTCCAGAGAGTGTACCGGGTGCCTTTAGTGTGTCACCAGCATAAGTGTTTTTAACATGTCACAGACACATGTCTGAGGAATACTCGTCCACTTTTATGTAAATTTAGGAGCAAGTAATTTAGTTGATCAAACAACTGAATCCTCATCCTCGATTCTGATGGAGAACCATCCGCTGTTGTTGTAGTAGGTATGTTGTATGCATTGACAATCCCTCCAATAACACTGGTTTAGTATTTCGTACTAAAGTGAAATATCACTGGTAATATTTCAATATAATACAACTGAATTTTTATTGTTCTTTATTAAGTTTGTTTAGTATTTTCATTTAAACTTCTTTAAATATTTTTCTATTAAAGAGCAATTACAACACAAAAAAAAAATTGTTTTTAAATCAAAAATATTTTAATAAATATTTTTTTAATTTATTTTAGAAATTTAAAGGATGGTAGAAGGGGTGGGGGAGTATCATTGATTCCATGAAATGGATCAATGGTATAAGAAGTTTGCCAACCCCTGGTTAAAAGCATCAGGCAGTATCTGTTTCAGTTCTGTGCATTCCGAGTTCAAATCCTGCCCCCGTAACCATAAAACAATGACAAAACTGTATCAGCAATTTGAAAAACTGATTAAGATGGTATGGACATGTTGAAAGGATGGTAAATGTAAATCCAGTCAGCAGATGTAAGTTTATTGAGGTTGACGGAATTAGAGGGAGGGGTAGACCATGTAAAACATGGACCCAGTTAGTTAGATATGACTTTAGAAAGTTGAGATTACGACCAGGCCTTGCACAAGATTGAGAGGTCTGGAGAAGAGCCATTAGGTAAAACTCGTCCAACCCATGCTAGCATGGAAACGAACGTTAAATGAAAAAGAAAGAAGAATATATATATATATACACATATACATACACACACACATATATATATATGTATATATATATTGGTGAAGGCGCGTGGCTGAGTGGTTAGAGAATTGGATTTGCAATTGTGAGGTTGTGAGTTCAATTCTCCTTCTACCTGGAGTTGCAACCGATCGATAGTATTAGCAATTGGAAAGACCAATGGAAACATTGTCTCCTCGGTCCGATCTGATGAAAGTTGATCGGCTGTCGATATGTGTGGTGTGTGTGTGTGTGTGCCTGTTTATGTTTGCGTATATATTTACATATAATAAATATTATATAGTTGTATGTAATAATATATTTTTTATTCTTATATTTATATTTAGCTTTTGTTTATTTCATAGTAAACAGTGGTTACTTTTCCAATCTCTGGTTTAATTCAATTGGCCTTTTGTTCGACTCTACATTAGAAAGAAGTTATTTAAATACTATAAATTCTGATTGCTGCATCTTCATGTGATCCTTGAATCAACAGTCATTTATCATGCATCAGGAAGATCTTTGTCAGGAATTTCAAAAAAACCCAGCTTTGATGTATGATAAATAATGGTTGATTTCAATAAGCACATGAAAATGCAGTGATCAGAATTTACTGTGTGTCTGTGTGTTTCTTTTTTTCTTTCTCAGTCTGGTGATCTATGCATTTGACCAAAAGGCCAATTGAATGAAATTTGGAAATGTGTTCCCCGCTTATGTTACACATGAATAAACATAATAATGTATATCATATAATAAATACATACAATATTTATAAGTATGTATAATATCTCTATGATATAAAAATGTTATATCTAATAATATGTTAGTTGTATATATCTGTCGTTATAATACAGATGTCTATATAATATAATGGTTATGTAAAATTAAATATTTATATAATATGCCACAGGTATATATATATATATATATATATATATATATATATGTATGTATGTATGTCTGTCTGTCTGTATGTATGTATGTATGTATGTGTATGTATGTATGTATGTATGTATGTA
>JAOPUL010000839.1:659537-670462 GCA_027564515.1 Octopus rubescens | reverse complement strand
GGTGCAGCTCCTCAGCTTGCCAGTTTCCAGTCAAACCGTCTAACCCATGCCAGCATGGAAAACAGACATTAAATGATAATGATGATGAAGTTTATTTTAGCAAGCTACACTTTTATTCAAGCCACTTAGTTCACAACTAAATATATTTTGAATGGCACCAGCCATGTTATACAGTACATTGTATATATATAGAGTACTACAGTGCTTCCTCTACATCAGGGTGTGGTGAAGTCAGAAATAATGTATTTCTGAATTTGACATTCTAACACTTCTATAATGGTCATTATTAACGAATTATCATACTAAGAATTTTGCTTTACCAGTCTTTACAAGCAATCACCATACAGAAATGGAGGGGCGAAATCTCAGAAAACACAATTTGTATCCCACTTTTGAGTTCCCTATTAAAGCCATTTTACTTCAATTACGCAATTAATTATCCTCCTCCTTTAACGTCTGTTTTCCATGCTGGCATGGGTTGGAGAAATTAAGAAAGTTACAAATCAACTTCAATGTTTGTTCAAGAGAGCAATAAGAAAGCATTCTGAACACTTGTCGTTAACAAAGTATGTTAACAACAAGCTTGCTTCCCAACCATATGGTCTTTGGTTCAGTCCCACTGCACAGCACCTTGGTCAAGTGTCTTCCACTATAGCCTTGGGTTGACCAATGCCTTGTGGGTGGATTTGGCAGAGGGAAACTGAAAGAAACCTGTCATGTGGGTGTATGTTTGTCCCTCATATACATATGTGGGTGTATGTTTGTCCCTCACCATTGCATGACAACTGGTATTGGTTTGTTTACATCCGCGTAATTTAACGGTTCAACAAAAAGACACCGATAGAATAAGTATCAGGCTCTAAAAAAAAAAATTTTAAAAGAGCACTGGAGTTAATTTGTTCACCTAAACCCTTCAAGGTGGTGCCCCAACATGGCCGCAATCCAAAGACTCAAACAAGTAAAGGATAAAATATAAAAGATATTTATAAAGGGTGGCAGAGTCTAGCTACATGATAGGATAATTCTCCCCCTTCACCCCTCCCTCTCTCACACACACACAAAGTAAACATTATCCACCGGCCATGACAACAAGCATTCCAGTAGTTTGAACAGAACTACTTGCTCAGTGAATTACGTAAGTAGCTGACTAATTAAACAGACAATTGCACTTTCAACGTGGACAAAGCAGAGTCAGCATGACATATAGTTTGTGTGTGAGTGTGTATGAGTGAGAGAGAGAGAGAGATAGTGTGAGAGAGAGATAGAGAGAGAGAAGAGAGAAGGCTGGTTTTGAATCAGTCCATCAGACATATCTTCTGCCTGTGCCAATTTCACTTAAATGGCTTGAGTTGACTATGACTCAAACCCTAGACCCAATGGTTATGCAGTAGACCCCTTAACAATTTAGGGATAACACCCTACACACACAAAGAGAAAACAACAGCAATATTTTCTTTTTTTTTTCTCCTTTTTTTTTCTCCTTTTTTGTTTCTATTTAAATGGTTTTCTATCAATGAACTCCAACCACTGACAGTAGGAGAGTTTATAAATTGAAACATTTGTAAATGAAATGCTGTAACAAAAATATTTATACATATGACTAGCTTCCATTCAACTAAAAAGTACAAGTATTTATTTCCAATCTAAACAGATTGTGTCTTATCTCAAGGAGGGGGGGAGCACTAACTGTAAACAAAAGTTGCCACTTTCTTAGGAAACATTAAATTTACAGGTACAATATCACTAAGTTTCAAAAGAAAATTACAAACCATCTTAACACTTTAGTATTTTAAACTGGTCATATCTGGTCCAAATATTCTACCTATTTTGTGTTCAAACAGGCCAGATCAGGTCTGTAACAACCCACCCTACAATGTTATTCTAAAAATAAACAATCACATCATTGAAATCTCAAAGCTACAAAATAATGAATGATTAATTGAAGACAATGTGAATAAATAAGAGTTACATTTGATACGAGTAATAATCTGAATGCTAAAGGATTAAACTTGAAAAAAATTTCAATTGTACATTTGTGTCTATGCAACAACGTTTAGCTATTGATTTATTTTTTGGGTTAGGATCATCATGTTGACTCGACACGCTTCACCAGGACTTGAAAATCGCCGGTGTACACCCCACCCCGATCAGGCACACGACCGAAGGAAGTGGAAAGACAGGATAACATCGGCGGACCCTGCAATATGATGCGGGACAAACGCAAGGAGAAAAGAAGGTTAGGATCATCATCACCCTTGTTTCGTGTCTGCTTTTCCATGCTGGCATGGGTTGGAAAGGTTTTCTGAGGCAGTGTTTTACAGCTGGATACCCTTCCTGTTGCTCACCCTTTTGATCAAGTCAAAACATATAGGGACACTATCTACTAGTTTTAAAACCAAGTTATACATGGCTATTTTCTTTTTAATGATGATGGCATTTAAGAATAATATATTTTCCTAACACACGTCTAGTTTTCTAAGCTAACAAGTACTCTTGAACACTTACTAATGAAGTCTATGCTTCACTGAGAGGTTTAACCCTGTAGCATTTAAACTGGCCATAACCGGCCCAAATATTCTACCTGTTTTTATGTTCAAACTGGCCAGATCTAACCTCTCACATCTACCCTACAATGTCATTCTGAAAATACACAATTATATCATCAAAATCTCAAAGCTATGAGATAATGCATCATCATCCTTTTAACGTCTGTTTTCTATGCCGGCATGAGTTGGACACATGGTTAATTCAAAACAATGTGAATAAATTTGCATTAAATTTGGTAGAGTAAACTGAATGTTAAAGGGTTAAATAAAAAATGTGAGCAAGCATTTACACAAAATATGCACAGAATACATTATAGGAAATTATACTATAAGGTGCAGGCATGGCTGTGTGGTTAAGTTCACTTCTCAATCATGTGGTTTTAAGTTCAATCTCACTGCACAGTACTTTGGGCAAGTGTCTTCAATTGCAGCCCCAGATAGACCAATACCTTATGAGGGAATTTGGTACATGGAAACTGAAAGAAGCCCACCATGTGTCTGTGTGTGCGCATGCAATTAGAGACACTACATCCAGCAATAACACCATTTGTATCTGAGCTGACACTGGTGACATTTATTGATATTTCCTGCCAAAAAACAATATCATCCACTTGCACTGCACTTTCAAATTCCTCTGGAATTAACATTTCCTTACTTGAAAAACAAGGGTTTGGTGGCAGAAATATTACCCAGCCATAGTCTTAACAACCTCTGTTCCTTGCCAACATAAAAAAAAAAATCACAAGTTAAAACAAACAAAGAAATTGCATATTTTTTATATCATAGAAAATATCAATTTACTTACACCATGTCCCAACACAACCAAACGGTTGAGAAATGACCCCAACCAAGCTTCCGAACAACATGGTAACGTCCATGGAATAAATCACCAATTTTAACTGGGTGGTAGCCACCTACATAAGGGGAAAAAAAAAAACATTGTTAAATAAACAATACATATATAAGAACAGCTCATAATCCTATTTTTAAGACTTACTTATGGCATCAGTTTATCTTGCCAAAAATAACCATTAATTCTTTGTAATTCAAATAATAATATACAACTTGGGTACAGAGTGCCTGGGGTTGTAAAGAGATGGGCCATAGGAGAGGCTGAAAATCGAACCTTTTGAAGTGGAGGATCTTTGAATGCAAATTCATGATGGTATGCGATCTACTTAGTAAGTGATAGTAACTAGTTTACAACTAGTGACTACAGCTTTATTCTGAGTTTGAACAAAAGTCAACAGGTAGAAAGAAGTTGGTCACTTAAAGGCTAGACAGCTGGAAAACTTTGTAACAAAAAAAAAGTGCATAAAGAAAACAAGAAGTCATTAGTCAGAGAGAGTTGAGAGAGAGGGGGAGGGGGGGAGAAGAGAATAGAAAGATTGTAATTAATTAGACTATATATATATAAACAGGAGGGGTGTAATTACTTTCTCTAAAATGATTGTCAGCAATCGAAACTAATTAATACGAAAATAACTAACCGTTTGAAATTATTTGATTGGTTAATTAAATGTGTGTGTGTGTGTTTTTATTTTTGTTTGTTTGTTTTGTTTTTTTGGGGTGATGGGTGGCAAAAAGTGTTCATCAAAGATCAATTCTCAAACTTTCTCCTGTTTATTATTAGTTCTCCAGGTCACAATAAAGGTTTTAAAGACCAGTTGAAAATAGGAATTCATGTATACTTAGGTCACATGGCCAAATCAGTCAAATAATTAAAGGAATGGTACCAAATAAGGAAGTAGAGCACAGAATCAAATAGTCTAAAAGTAAATATAGCAAAGACAAAAGTCTTCTTAACCTTTTAGCATTTAAATTGGTCACATCCAACTTATCACACCTACCTCACAATGTCATTCTAAAAATAAACAATCGCTGAAATCTCAAAAGTTACAACATAATGCATAATTAATTCAAAACAACGTGAATAATTTATTCACAGTGTTTTAAGCATTACATTTCACAGAGTAATCTGAATACTACAGGGTTAACTGGTAGGGAAGCATACAGAACTCTACAACCATCTTGGAAGGAATCGTAATATATAGAGGTGTATGTATGAAATTCTATACTACGGAGCAAATTATAAACTATGGGTGCACAAAAGAAGCAGTGGGATCACAGAAAAGAGGGGCTTCCTATGTACAAGAATAGTTAGCAACAAGAGCAGCACACTTATAAAAAATTCTTTCAAATGCTCAAAGAGCTCACGGAAGTAGTTGATACTTCCTGTGAGCTAAGTAACCAAGGAAAAAGTTCAAATTACCTTTGTATATATAATGTGTATGAACAAAGTGGAGTATTGCATGGTAGTGAAAGATGGACAGAGTGAATGCAGGAATGCCAGAGCAGAAATGAGCCGAGAAGGAGAGTAGAAGATGATTCAGGTGAAATATACAAGAGAAAAGACTGTGCTGCTACAGATGTGTGGTGTGTATGAAGAATGACATTTGAGTGAAGAAATAACAAGTGAATCAAGTTGAAGGAACTTGTAGGAGAAGACCAGAATAGACAGAGGGAAGAAGTGGAGAAAGCTGATCTCAGAGTTGCTGTACCTCAGCAAGATGACAAAGGACTGCAACATATAGTGAAAACACTATGCTGAGAGAAGAACTATTCAACTCGTGCAAGCAAGGGAATACAGACGGAATAAGGACAATGATGATAATGGCAGAATTATAGAATGTTTCTGTTGATGCATTCTATAGAATAATTCTGTTGATGCCAAATCACACATCAAATAAGCTGTTGGATTACAGCAAATAGGGATCTTAATCGGATTTGTCAAAATCACCCTTTCTTTGATATCATTTCAAACATTTTCTGCTCACATTTCGGTATGTGTGCATGTGTGCGCATGTGCCTATCTGTGGTTGTGTGTGTATATATATATATACACCAAAATGTGAGCTGAAAATGCACACAATAATTCACTTCCTTCTCATATTCTTTGATTTGATTTTATTGAGGGCATGGAGAGAGAGCTGGATGCATTACATAGTTTGAGTATATGTTGAAGTTAAATATGATAGTCACAATTTATATGAAGACAACTTTATAAAGATGCTATAGAAAGACCATCAAATACAAATTTGAGGAATATCCTCCAAAGCAACCAGGGATCTATCTCGGTGTTCTTTGAAGGAAAGGGATTCAGTTCACTAAAACATCCTTCTCAACTGCTTCATGCATTCTATAAAAACTCAATTGTACTACTTTTGATGTAATCTTTTAGCATTTAAACCGGTCATATCTGGCCCAAATATTTTACTGGTTTATGTTCAGACTGACCAGATCTGGGGCCCTCACACCTCTCCTACAATGACATTCTAAAAAAAATAAACAAATCACATCATCGAAATCTCAAAGTTACAAGACAATGCCTGATTAATTCAAAACAATGTGAATAAAATAAGCATGACATTTGACAGAATAATGTGAATGCTAAAGGGTTAAGACCAAGTTTTTAAAAGGAATTGATATATTATTAAATTGAATTTACTATTGGGTTACCCTAGAACTGAACAGCAGATGTCTACATTTAAGTCAATTAAAAGATAAAGAACAGCCAAGAGAGTTAACACAATGGAGTATCCTTAGTTCTTATACAGATACTCCTTATATCTTATATCTGCATACCTTAATTTAAACATAATATACTTTTATTTTGGTATACTCAAAATAATTTTTTGCGATATTTTTAGTAAGTCAAACATTTTTTTTTTAATCATTTTCTAATATTATTGTTAGTAATAGAGTTTATACTTCATTGTTTTCAAAACCTTTTCCTCACAATATATCTAATGTTTTGTTCAATAATAAAGATCTGCAAAACGCTAATATTTTTCTATGTATGTAATTTCTACAACAATTTTGACACGTCATAGCAAAATGTGAGAATATACATCATCATTTAACATCCATGCATGGGTCAGACAAAATTATTGAAAACAGATTTTCTATGGCCAGGTAATAACATGAATTTAAATTTACCAAATTCCATTGTTTCAACATACCTTGAAGATGTATTGATCATGTTACATTTGTCTTTTGTACTCAGAATAAAGTAGAAACTTGTCAAAGAATGGATTACAATGAGAAATGAAACATTCAAAAGGCACCACGCTTATTTATTAACAAGAAACTAAGTCTATATACCCTGAGTATATATTTCCTAGATCCTATCAGATCACATCCAAATTAGGTATGTTAACCCTTTAGTATTTAAACTGGCCCTATCCGGCCCATATATGCTACCTATTTTATCTTCTAGCCAGCCAGATCCAACCAATCACACCTACCCTTCAATGCTATTATAAAATATACAATCACATCATCATAATTTCAAAGCTTCAAAATAATGCATAATTAATTAAAAACCATTTGAATGAAAAAGTATTACATTTGAAAGAATAATCTGAATGCTAAAGGGTTAAAGGCCAAGAGGAATTATTAAATTTTTCATGCTTTGAGTATCAACCATTTTAAAAAAAAACTATCCAAGGTTCTTTCTAATCAGAGTAGGAAATATTCACCTTTTACGTAATCGCGAGGATCTTCTTGTTCATCATCGTCTGACCCAAGGATTTCTTCTTCATCTTCATACACAGGGTCACAAGACTTGTGTGTGTCAGCAGACCTTTAACACAGAAAAGAAGGGGAAAATATGTAGTATTTAATAAAGAACTGATGACAAAGCAAATACATATAATGAACTTGTTTAACTAATAATCCTCAGTTATTTAAGGGAGTAAAACCTATTCAAACACTCTTAAGACACATAGAAATATCATCTCCAACACAATCATAAAATGTTCCAGTTTCAAATGAAAAACAAAATAATAAAAATACAAAAACAATAAATTATCAACAATTAAATTTTTTCTGCAGCCTTTCATTGATAACCCAGAAATATTGAATGATTAGAAAAATGAGCGAAAGCAATATTGTGAGTGACATGAAATTTTCTTTCCCTTTTATATTGCTCAATAAAGAACTAAAAATCAATCTTACGGTAACTAATTAAAAATTAAAGGATAATGACCTAGTCATTTTTAACTGAAATCCTGCAACATTTTTACTATTGAAAAATATCAAAGACATCAAAGAGCAAGTTTCTTTGCTAGAATTAACCATAAAATCTTCCTCAAATCACAGTAATCCTAAATACACAATGTTAGGATTGTTACCACATTGATGACTTTGATTAGAGGTCTGGTCTCAATCAAAGATGGCCTGGAACCTAATCAACATAATACAAACAACAAGGAATTCACTACTAATGACTCATTAATTATACACACCTCAACGAGCAAAAGAACAGAATACAGACCACCACAGAGATTAACCCTTTAGCATTTAAACCGGCCATATCCAGCCCAAATTTTCTACTTGCTTTATGTTGATCCTGGTCAGATCTGGCCTCTCACACCTACCCTACAACATCATTCTAAAAATGAATATCTCAAAGCTATGAGATAATCCATGATTAATTCAAAACAATGTGAATAAATAAGCTTTACATTTGACAAAGTAATCTGAATGCTAAAGGGTCAATGTAAACAGAGACACAATACTAAACCCAAAATTAAAACATTTGTATATTCTTTGACTGCATTCAGTCATCAGACTGTGGCCATACTGGGGCACTGCTTTCAAGGGCTTCAGTTGATCGTATTGACCTACTACCATCCCCCAATATTTATTTCAGTTTGGTATTTATTTTACTAACATTAGTTGAACTTTTTGACACACCAATAGTTTTACATTATGGAAAGGCTTCTGCACAGTCTCTCTACTAAATTCCACCCAAAAAGGTATCGACTGACTCAAGGCCACAGTAAAGTAGAAAACACTTGCATAGCAGTGCGGTCACAGCAAACATCTTAACCACATACTTAAGAATTATTTTATTTTTATTTTTACTTTTTTTTAGTCATTGGTCTGCGGTCATGCTGGGGCACTACCTTGAAGGGTTTTGTCAAGAAAATCACTCCCAGTATTTATTTTTGAAATCTACTAATTATTCTATTGGTCTCTTTTGCCAAACAGTTAAGTTATAGGGATGTAAACAAACAAACATGGGTTGCCAAGTGGTGGAGAGGCCTCCCCAAACACACACAAATACACAAACAAACATACATCATCATTATCATCATTTAACAGCCATATTCGATGCTGTCATGGGTTGGACAATATACTGTTTGACATGCGCGTGTGTATGTGCACACGCGCACTAAAATTCCAGTTTTTGTCTACCAAATTCACTCACAAGGTAATTGGTTCGACCAGAATTATAGTAGAAGACGGTCACCCGGATTGCCATGCAGTGGGATTGAACCGAAAACCACATGGTTGCAAAGCAAGCTTCTAAACACAGCCAAATTTGAAATACATTGATTGATTTGAGCTTCGAGTAAAAAAAAAAAGAAGAAAAAAAGAAGACATTTTGAATAATACAATGAACCAATTCAGTAATTTCTACTTTTTTTTTTAATCAATGCCAATAGTGATACTATATTAATTCTTAACACAGACACACAGAGCCTCAATTTTGGGGGATGGGGAGGGATGGTAGAGGGTAGTCAATTATATATAACTGGCATTTTATTTTCATCAACCCCAGAAAGATGAGAGGCAAAGATGACCTCAGCAGGATTTGAACTCGGAATGTAAAGTAACATAGGTAATTTGATCTCGACTCCCTTTCCAACGAAATCCCAGTCTCCCTGAAACGCACATTCTACTACTACTGCTGCTGCTAAAATTATTGACACTTCTCTTAAAATCACCTTATACAGACATAAAATAAACAATAAGCTGCATTATTTATTCAACAGTACCACTTATTACATGTTACCTTCTTTATCAATCAATGGTCCACAAAATACTATATATCATTCATTGTTTCTGTGCCTGATTTTTCCATGCTGGAATGGGTTGGCTGAGACTTATTGAGGCAGTATTCTAGGACAGGATACCCTTCCTGAGATCAACCTTTATTCCACAAAGTCATTGAGCTTTTTCTTTATGTAGAACATAAATTGCCCCCAGCAGTGTTAATGTGAACACATGGACAGAAACACATACTTGAAATGGGTTTCTTGACTGTTTCCATCTACCAAATTTCAATCACAAGCATTAATTGACCAGAATGGAAGATGCATGCCCAAGGTGTCACACAGGTGGATTGAAGTGGAAACCACAAACACACTCATCATCATCATCATCATTGCTTGAGTCAGATGAAATTTGTTGAAGCTCATTTTCTATGGTCAGATCCTCTCCCTGTCACTAACCCTCACCTGTTTCAAAGTAAGGTATTATTTCACCATGGCCAGGCATGATCTTCACAGAAGATTAGAATTGAATGTCAATCATTTAAAACGATCATGTACACACAAGCACAAAGAGGACAGGCTTCTTTCAGTTTCCGTCTACCAAATCCACTCACAAAGCTTTGGCTGACCCATGGCTATAGAAGACACTTACCTAAGGTGTCATACAGTGAGACTGAACCAGAAACCATGCAGTTGCAGGGAGAAAGAGAGACAGGCAGACAGATAGACAGACAGACATGGATAGACCAAGACTTCCCAGTTTTGCCAACCAATTTCGCAATAAGCAGTTAAGAATGACAAGTCTAAAAACTAAATACAATTTTCTACATCAAAAATCAAAAACAAAATTCACTAACTAATCCAAAATACCTCCATCATATATAATCTAGAATACATCAATCTAGATTAAGATAACTTTCAGACATTTCATGTTTTTATATTCCCCTGCCTTCTCTATTTTCTCTGCAAATAAAAGTATTGCGATAAATAATAAGCTTTGCACGCATGTTCTGAACACCTGATTTAAAACTAAACTAGGTGGGAATTTAAGGTACCAAGTAGAACTGCGAGTATATATCAATGTTTTCAGGTTGGGGGGGGGAGGGGCTTTGCTTTTACCCAAAATAAAATTTAGATAACATTTTTATGACAATAAAAAATATAAACCGCATCATCATAGCTTTTATATGAGATTAATGAAGTCTGTTCACAGTTCCACGGTTGCAAGTTCTATCTCACTGTGTGGCACTTTGGGCCAATGCCTTGCGAGTTTAATTGCTAGAAAGAAACTATGGAAACCTGATTGATATATATATATCTTCTTAAGCTCGAAAGTAACACAAAGGAGACTGAGGTTAACCGGACATGCTCACCGACATTCAGAGTTTGACACTGCACTCAGTACTCCTGTGGGAGCCCCTACACGGACACACTAAAAGAGGGAGACCAAGGTTGATGTACATTGATGCCTTAAGGACAGACACTGGTCTCTGGGAGACGCAGGACATGGCGGCAATGATGAAGGACAGAGACC
>JAOPUL010000839.1:608945-621513 GCA_027564515.1 Octopus rubescens | reverse complement strand
AGTAAATATATATATAAAGTAAATATCCTCCAAACCTGTTCAACAAATGATATTATTTACAAGTAAAACCAGTAAAATAGACAGAAATTAAGACCATATCTCTGGTAAACACTGATCATGAGGCCAGCCTCCAGAAAGTATATCATTAATAAATACAATGAAATAATAGAGGTTCCATAAAGCAAATGAAGTTTTTATCTAAATCTTATAAAAATTATAATTACAATTAGACCAGATTCTTCCAATCATTTTTAAGCAATTTTATTTGAAAAGAATGAATAAATATGAATACTAATTTGAAGATGAGAATTTTGACAATGGCTAACTTGAAATAAATATGCAGAATTTGCACAGCAACTTGACAATTAATGTCAGAAACATTGTGTTAATTTAGTCATAAAATTAACATGATAAAATTGGCAATAAAAACATTAGAAATGCATGTGTGTTTATATGTATATATACACACATCGTAAAACAGTCTTAAAACAACCTGTTAACACAACATTAAGTAAATAGAGGAGAGTTTTGCCAAATAAAGTGCAAATAAAATACAAGCAAAAATATCAACAAAACTAGAAGGTTAATAATAAACAGGAACTGATCAATATTAACATTGAACTTTTAGTATTGATTTATGGAACTTCAAAATATGGACATATGTAAATTATTCACTATTGAAACAGTTGCCAGGGAAAAACTTTGTAGAAAACAAAAGTTAAGAAAATGTCCACAACACTAGAAATCTTGAATATGGCATTAAAAAGAGGAAGTAATAACAATTAGCAAAGAATCATGTATACTGCTGTATACTTAATCATAATTAAAATTGAACAAAATCCACCGTCTACATAAATGGCACAGAGGTGACAATTTTCATGAGGGTGGCGGGGCTATGCCCATTAAAACTAGCAATTTGATTTTCCAAAATTATTTTCCAAATTTAATAATAAATAAACAATTTAAAACCTTCCTCTCTGGGTGGCTGTAGTTTCATTCAAATAATAACTATATTGTGGAACGTTTGCAAGATAGAAATACAATCTACCAAAATATGCATGGAGAATTATAATGTCCATGTCTTCTAGCATTTTAATACCAATAAATATAACCTCCGTTAATATTTATTCCAGTTACATTGTCAGAAGGAACACTATCAAATTGTAAATAACAGCTGATGGACAATTCCGGTTTAAATACAAGATACATTCTAAATTTCCATGTCAATGAAAATGGTCAACTTGCAGAAGTGTTTTTTTCTTCTTCTTTTTTTAACCCTTTAGCATTCAGATTTCTTTGTCAGATTTATTGCTTATTTATTAACATTGTCTTGAATTAATCATTCATTATCTTGCATTTTCAAGATTTCAATTGTGTATTTGTATATTTTAGAATGACATTGTAGGGTAAGTGTGAGATGTTGGATCTGATCAGTTTGAACATAAAACAGCTGGTAGAATATTTGGGCCGGATAGGGCCAGATTAAATGCTAAAGGGTTAAACTTAGATAAATTTTCTAAATAAAAATGAGAAATAGAAATAGCTTTGAAGTGAAATAAATAAATCTCTCTTTTTCTTTTCCTTTTTAAATCAATTTAAAAACGTTTAGATCACTTTAGAAATATTGATAATATTTAATCTTACTACAAATGCCAGAGCACATTACGAGATAAAGAATATCAATTAAAAGTTAAGTTACAATTTAATGATTGACATTAAAAATAATAATAATAATAATTAATAATAATGATAAAATAAAGTAAAAGCGACACATGATAACTGTTCCTAGATAGCATGGCAGAGAGAGAGAGAGAGAGAGATAGAGAGATAGAGGGGGTAGTAGAGAAAGAAAGACAGAGAAATGAGGCCAAAAAAAAAGAGAAAATTAAACAAAAAAAAAACAACAGAGTATAAAATTTAATAATAGCACTTTTTGTGCAGGTCACATTTGGCATCTAAGACTCCACTTACATGCTAATTTCTGGCTCAGGAGACAAAGAAAACTCAGGGGGTGGAGAAGGTTCAGACATTTTACAGTCAAGTAATGGATGAATGTATAAAGGGAAAACTGCCATAATATATATGGCAGCAAACATAGAGACCTCTCACATCTACATGTAAATTGTTTGGGTTTTTTTTTTTTAGTAAAAAAAAAAAAAAAATTGATAATAAATCAATATGTATTTTCAGAAATGCCAACAATATGTTGGTAATCTAACGAAATATTCAAAAGATGAAAGTTTTTTGCTTTCCTTAAATCTTTTGGGAACTTCAGGTTTCATTCTATGTCTTCTTGCCGAATCTCTCAGGAAATGTCAGAATACAAATGGTAAGGCGTAAAACATACATGCTAGCAAATATATTTCAAAGTGGGATACTTTTAAAAATATCTTATAAAAGGTCATCACTTTGACCTTAGCCATTAATATTTAAAAAAAAAAAATTTAGCAATTGGAACACAAAGTGAAGAAAAGACGTTAGGATATGTTACTTACTGTATCCATAGAACATTTGGCAAAGTAGTAAAAGAGAAGAAAAAAAACAGCGGTGAATCAGTGAATAGTCAATTAATTAAGGGTGCAGCAAATAATTAGGTACAAAATATATAATCGAGAAAATAGAAACTATATACACTGAAATAATAAAATATGATAAACATGGAAAGCAAGCTAACACACTAAGAATTAGATTTTTTTCAGAAAATATATGCATAAAATCAATTCTAGATGCAGGAAAATCCACATTAATTCCTTGAAACAAAATACTTGTACACAGAATTCAAAATTATATTCACGTTTACACGTAGGATACCTTAATTAACCCTTTAGCATTTAAACCGTCCAACCCATGCCTGCATGGAAAAACGGACGTTAAAGGATGATGATGATGATGATGATGATGATATCTGGCCTAAATATTCTAAATGTCTTATGTTTGAACCAGCCAGATCCAGCCACTCACACCTACCCTACAATGTCATTCTAAAAATGAAACAATCACATCATCAAATCCCAAAAGGTACGAGATAATGCATGATTAATTCAAAACAGTGTGAATAAGCATTGCATTTGATAGAGTAATCTGAATACTAAGTTAATTCCTTTAAGACAAAATACACACATACAGAATTCAAAATTCATATTCAAACTCTCGCACAGCAAAATTAACTAAACAAAACCATCATTATTTAGCATCCATTTTCCATGCTGGCATGGGTTAGACGGTTTGACTGGAGACTGGCAAGCCAGGGAACTGCACCAGACTGCAGTCCATTTTGGCCCGGTTTCTATGGCTGGATGACCTTCCTAACACCAATCACTCCAGAGTGTGTACTGGTGCCTTTAAGGTGTCACCAGCACGAGTGTTTTTAATGTGTCACCTGTTTATAATGTGTCAAACATATATAAAATTTAAATAAAAGAAAAAGGCAAGAACATTGAATCTAATAATAATCCAAAATTATGTCTTCAAATTCTAAGCTTGTGAAATAATTAAAGACCCTGTTAAGTTGTTCTAGAATTTGTTATCACCATTTTCAAAATTCTATGAAGAACAATGAAAATTCATTTTTCCTTTTACAGAGGATTAAAAAAAAAACCCTAAGTTAATGTAACAAGATAAAACAAACAGTACTCATTGGCTGGGAAGAAAACCAACAACATTTGAGCCGAGAACCAAATGAAAAATGCTAAATTATCTTGCACACAGCTCAACAACAAAATGTTTGGTTTTTATCTCAGTACCAAACCTGTCAGCTTTAAATTGGAACCAACTTTTAGAAAACAATGAATTTATAATGGACAGTATCAGCACCCCAAATCCAATTCTCCCAAACACATGAAAATATAGACACTATTTAGAATAATAACCACACTATCAGATAGGTTAAAAATCCCAAACCCTTATCCTTTCTTGTTTTAAGCAAGTGAAATTATTTCAAGCCTAACCATTAGCTAAACAAAACAAAATAAAGCAACAAAAACAGTTGCAAACAGCCAACACCATTCATAATTTTATCCATTGTACAATCACTTGAGATTCACTGTGTGATACAATATTTTTCCTGAAGCTTTATTACACTGCTGTATCTATCATGCTGACAAACTGGCAAGACAATTTATAACATTTTTTGTTATTACATTACTGTTGAAATACAAAGAAAGTTGAAATACACTCTATTTAATTTCAATAATTATCTTTTAGTCATTGGGCTGCAGCCATGCTGGGGCACTGCCTTAAAGGGTTTAGTCACACAAATCGACTCCAATAGATTTGTTTGTTTTTTCTAAGAGTCTGGTACTTATTCTATCAGTCTTTTTTTGCTGAACGACTAAGTTATGGAAACAAACAAACCAACACCAGTTGTCTAGTGGTGGTGGAATGAGAGAAAAAACAGACACACAGACATATATATATATATATATATATATATACACATATATACACACAAACACACACACAAATATATACATATACACATACAACAGGCTTCCACACAGTTTCCATCTACCAAATTCACTCACAAGGTATTAGTCAACCAGGGACTCTAGTAGACAACACTTGCCCAAGGTGCTGTGCAGTGGGACTGAATCCGAAACGATGTCATTGCAAAGCAAGCTTCTTAACCACACAGCCATGCGGCTAATGACTGATGCTTGGAAAACAAATTAACGGGAAATTTTAATGAGAAATGTTAATTTAGATTGCTAAGAAGTTTGTACTGGAGAACCAGAGGCGTGATGCGCAGGTCAGTATCAGAAGGGTTAAAGTTAGAATAATTACATATTTATGAGCTAACAACATCCAGTAGATTAGCAAAGGTTAATACAAACTTGACAAACGGATAGATCTGATTCACCTAGCAATTTCAATGATTGCTGCTGACACAATCTTCATTTATTCTTATTACATTACTAAATACAGTCACTGGACTGCAGTGATGACAGGCCATCATCATGTGCAGTGCTTTTAGTCAATCAGATCAGTCAGATTGACCCCAGGACGATTTCAGTCTAGTACTTATTGATCTTCATTGAACAGCGAGGTTTCATTTAGACAAAATAGGGATGCAATATGACAATGGCTTACACACATACGCTCACAAAATACACACGCACACACAGCAGTGCTCAAACATGGCCACAGGCTCTGGTTGAAACAAGTGTGTGTGTGTGTGTGTGTATGTGTGTGCATATATGAATATATCATCATCGTTATCATTTTAACACTCGCCGTTTCCATGCTTGCAATGGGTCAGACGGTTGGTATTGGGTTGGATTTCCTACGGGCGGATGCCCTTCCTGTTGCCAACCCTTACTTGCTTCCAAGCAAGGTAATACTTCCTCATGGCCAGACATGATTTTGCAAAATATTGGAAATGAAACAACAATCACATGATGTCAAGACATGGAAACACAAAGATACATTCACACATGTGAGAGAGAGAGAGAGAGAGAGAGAGAGAGAGAGAGAGAGAGAGAGAGAGAGAGAGAGAGAGTGTATGTCCATTTGTCCACATGTATATCATTGGTTTTTATGTGTGTCCCCCCACCGCCATGCTGGCATGAGTTGGATGAGACCAACAGAAACCCAGATACCCTTCATGTCACCAATCCTTGTTTCCCATGTAAGTTCTGTTTATATTTCAAAGATCAATACTGCTGAGCTACAGGACATATTATTCACAGGGGACGTAAACAAACATGACCACTGTTCACAAGAAGTGTTACTGTGGAAATATGCAGAGATCCATGGACATTTGAGTGAGCAAGTGTCCAGTGATCCAAGTGGAATGAGGGTGAAAAGAGGAAGGTCAAAGAAAGCATGAGGAAAAGCTGATCAAGATGTGAATCATCAGTGAGACACTCTGCTAGGAAGAAAGGTCTTCTAATTCTACAAAGTGAGGCAGAAAAATCTCCCATATTTTACATGGCTTGTGGTGTAATGCTAGTTAAGTTAGGCTTGTGGTAACAGTGTCTTCATTTTGCTAATGTTTATCAAGAATGGTGAATCAGGTCTGTACCCTACCCCAGCGCATCCTGTATCAAACAAACGGACATAAAATGATGACCGCAACTTAATGATGCCAAAGCAAGCAATGTAACAACCACTCTGAAAAATAATGGCACAGATTCATTTACAGTAAGGTATTCTTTAAGACTGAGCAGGGTTATGCAAGTGAACTGGACTTCCTTTTTGCTCACCTCTACCCCTGCCCCCCTTTGCAATGTCAAAGAAATTCTGGTTCATGGTTTCTCTCTAAGTTTTGCAATTCTCATAGATTTGTATTTACCCAGAGTACATAATTCAAATGTCTCCTTAGTGGGTTTTAGTATTAATTATTTGTTCCAAGCAACCCCCACCCTCTTCAGCAATTTCTAATTCTTTGAGATTTTCAAGTGCATTGCTACTTAGCAGATACTGGGTTGCAATCTTAAGTCTGTCACAAGCCAACATACTCATTAGGCAAAAAGCTTATTCTAGATTCTATGGCATTACCATTGACCAAGAGTGCAATACACCCCCATGAACAAGATGCCTGTCCATTGCAGGCTGCTGGTGGTCCTCATTTTTAGCTGAGTGGACCAGAGTCATGTGAAATTAAGAGTTTTACTCAAGAACACAGCATGCTGCCCAATCTAGGAATTGAAACCATGACCTTGTGGCCATGAGGCCAACACTATCCACTAGGCTATGTACAATAGAGTAGACTATTACTCAGCTCCATTTAGTGAAAAACCAAATGTCATACAATTTTTTTTAAAGTTGATTTGTTAATCTTTAACAAAATATATAATAGAGAGGCTAGTATTAAACAGCTTCAGGGGAACTAACTCCAACACAGATAAACAGTTATGTGGCTTTATTTTTCAATAATACAAAAGCATTTTGAAATGAAAGATTTGATGCAATAGCAGGCAATTAAGGTTAATTATTTAATTATATATACATAATAATGTATCACCCATTTTCCAATGTAAGTGTGAATATTTGTAAGTTTATTTTCTTCTAATTTCAACTTCCATAATTATTGGCAATATTTTTGACAGATTAGTATCCTTTCTGGTACTAATTAACTCTTTCTTAACCATATTTCTAACGAAATATTACTATCTGTGAATTTCTATAAATTTGAAATATAACAAACAATCTGGTTGCAATTTAGTTAAAATAATTTTTACATTTATTTCTATATTTAGCAGTGATTGGACCTCAATAAAAAGGCCCTGAACAGTCACGGCAAACAAATCTACTCCAGTACTTACTTTTTAAGCCTGGTACTTATCCTATCAGCCCCTTGATGCTGAACTGCTAAGTTACAAGGATGTAAACAAACCAACACTAGTTGTCGAACAGTGGCGGGTGGAACAAACACGCACCCACATATATGTATGTGTGTGTACATATATATATATATATATATATATATATATGAATGATGAGCTTCCAAAGTTTCCATCTACCTAGTTCAATCAAAGCATTGGTCAGTCCTGTACTATAATATAAAAGACACTTGTGCAAGGTACCATGCAGTGGGACTGAACTCAAACCCATGTGGCTGCAAAGCAGTCTTCTTAACCACACAGTCGTGCCTGCACTTATTTGCTAAAAATTCTGATGAGGAAAGTTTTTTTAATTTAAACATCAATATTTTAAAATAAGCAATTTTCCAGCAAATATTTAGAGATAGTTTCGGAGAGGCTGCTATCAATTGACTCCCCACATCTCAATCAATTGCGAAGTAGGGAAACAAACAGAAATGGGATTGTTTCTGTCATTAAACAAAATAGCTATTAAATGTAATGCTTATTTAATCACATTGTTTTTAATTAATCATGCCTTATCTTGTAGCTTCAAGATTTCGATGATGTGATTGTTTATATTTAGAATGACATAGTTGGTTAAGTGTGAAAAGCCAGAACCGGACAGTTTGAACAGAAAACAAGTAGGCTATTTGGGCCAGATATGGCCAGTTTAAATGCTAACAGGTTATGTCCTTGCTTTAGGGGCTTTTTTTTTATATATAGATAATATTTCAGATTACTTGAACAAAGGCAACACTATTAGACTAAATTCTGTATTGGACCAACAGGAAGCAAGCTTAATTCGGCTCATAAATTCATTTGAGTTTCTGAGGTTGTCTTTTATCTTTATCATTTCATTTTCCAGTTGTTGAAATTAATGTGCTATAGAAAACAGCTATTTCACAAAACTGTACACAAACAGAGAAATTAACATTAAAAGAAAAACTCAATTCTTTACTTCCTTTCAAACTTAATAACAGGAAGACTACAGTAATCATAGTACTCATGTATGGAAGCATGTTGAGAAAGTAATGTGAAAAGACTTCTGACTTATTTTCAACAAGAGCGATACTCCTTCACTCAGTCATCATCATCATCATTTAACGTCCGTTTTCCATGATGGCATGGGTTAGATGGTTTGACTTGGAGACTTGCAAGCCAGGGAGCTACACCGGACACCAGTCCGTTCTGGCATAGTTTCTATGGCTGGATGCCCTTCCAAACACCAACCACTACAGATAGTGTACCGGGTGCCTTTAATGTGTCACCGACACGAGTGTTTTTAACGTGTCAGTATTTTATCAAAATATCCTTATGGCTACCATATTTCTTTTGAAATACACTGCTTTTGTTTCAATTAATTTTGAAAACAAGGAAATAATATAGTAAAATAATAACTTTTGATATAATTAAGTTGATATTTCGAACATAAATTACCATGAAATTTTGATGAAGGGTTTTAATTAATTAAGATCATTTTAAAATAGGAAGTCTATATCACAAAACCAAGGAGAGTATCAGGTGTGTTGGTATCAAAAGGGTTGTATAAATAAATCTTAGTTAAAATTAAAACCAATAACAAAATCAAAATGTTCGCAAAATGAACCACTTCAAATCTGTTTTTATTGAAATAACAAAAGGGGATGGAGAAGATGAAAAAGTGTTTCTTATAGTGTACAGTCCTACACCCCACCCTAGTAAAGAATACTTAAATATCAAAATGCCCCTTTACATTATGAGAAGAGGACAACTGTCATAACGTTATTATGTCAATATCATACAATCAATTGACTTCAGGGTGGCAATACTTGCATATAACAATGGTGTGAACACCAATCAATGTAAAAGTACATTTAAAAATGCACTTCTTTAAATTTCTACATAGAAGTCAGAAGAACCATAAACACAAAACGAAAAACCTGTAACTCAGACTTCAGACTATATATGAAGATGAAGCTTTCCACTAAGGTATTACAGCGTTTGTGTGTGTGCGCATCCAAACCATGCCAGCATGGAAAACAGACATTAAATGATGATGATGATATATACATTATACACATGTACACACACACACATATATATACATATTAACTGATATAAAGAAACAAACAGAACGAATGAATATATACACACACACACACCTATAATTATACATATCCTGAATATACATTTATACAAATAGACCTACCATTACACACACACACACACACACACACACACACACACAGAATGTATGCAAATATACACACATTAATACTATTTTCAATTTACGATGGGTGAATAAACACTTACATACTGTAAGGAAATAGCATTTTGTAAATAAAACCCAATTGATATAATAAGTGTGGCCATATGGAACACTAAAATAGTCTCATTTTTCTTTTTCCTTCTATTTTCATTTCATGTCTGAATCATAGATGCTGTAATTAAAATTTACTTTAAATGACAGATTCAGAAACATCTGCCAAATTAAGTGATTTCTAAAAACAAAGCCAGAATAGAGGAATGATGTGTCATACTGATGTAATATACATAACATAATATAACATAACGATCAATAATATCAGTGAAACAACCCCCCACAACATTTACAATTCTTTATTCAACATGTGTTTATTAACCAAGGAACTCTCTCTCTCTCTCTCTTTCTCTTGCACAGCACTGATTTCATAATGCACAAGAGACAATTCTATAAAAATATACAATGTTAAGGAAATCTTTATAGCGGTATTAATAAAAATCAATAAAAATACTTGGATGGTGTCTTTACGAAAATAATCAATATTTTTAAGTAATATCTGATGGGTCAAGCAAGCTAAGTAAATTAAATTAACACAATATTCAAAGATACGGACGGCAGAACCATTGCAAGAATAGAGAAGGAATACAAAAACTAGAGAATAACTTATTCATCTCAGGAACAATAAGCAGTCTGCATAGAGCATATGTAATTGAGAGGAGAAATATTAAAAAGTAAAACCAGGGCAAGAAATTAAGACTAAGAACCAACACACTTCAGCTGCCACAAATAACTTCAAACCAATTTCTCTTACATTAAATGGGTTTCTTTTAAGTATAACTTCCAGGTCAAACAACTTAGGCCATAGAAGATAAGAGCCTTAGTATTATTATTAGTTGAATTATAATTAAAGTTCTCGAAAAACAAGCTTGGATACTAACAAAAGTATTGAGAGAGAAGGGCAGCGACGACGAGAAAGCATGCTTGTTAGAAATTACAAAAAAAAAACCCTCTTAGTTGGTAGAATTTGCTATAAAAGGAACATAAGTGATATTCTGAAACACATTTATTTAACAGCAAATAAATGCAACAAGAACTACAGGACATGCTTCCACTGGGCACATGGGATGCAGTGCCTTGCAAAAGTAAATGAGTCACAAGGAAGGAATATTAAATTAACTAGAAGAAACTACTACTTGATGAAATTCAACTAAAAACTACTTTATCAAGAAAGAGAAAGAAAAAATTAAGGGATACATGAGGATCTTTATAAATACTAATGATAAAGCAAAACCTATATATATATATATATATATTTCATAAAATTAGAGAGAAAGAGAGAAAAATAACATAAACTGATAATAAATGTCCCAAAAGCAAGTTAGAGAAACTGCATCAGGTGGTGTGTGATGGAGGTTTTAATAATCGACAACTATGAATCATAAACACGGAAAAGTAGATATTGTATTTCATTGAACGAGAGAAGAAAATATACAGGCAAAAATAGTAGCTATTCAATCAAAAAAGTATAAAAGATCTAAATGGGAAGCTTTGTGAGTTACTTAATGCAGCATGATGTCATAATCATATCACATGTAGCAAAAATCGAAAAAAAAAAACAAACAAAACTGAAAACGTTATATACGGAAAAGACAAGGAAAAACAATAGCATATAAACAATTACTTACAATTAATTTGGTTTTCGTTTATATAGAAAATAAATAATAAGGGATGAGATAAAAAAAAGTATCCTAAAATGCTAAGGGTGAAAATAGATGAAAACTTGAAATGGTTAAAAATCGAAAATGACCAGAGAGAGAGGAAAAGTGGACAAGAAACTGTATGACGACAGCCTAAGGTTCTGCTAGAAAGTAGCAGCAACAGTAACGACTGTGGAGTGGTTGGTTGGTTGGTTTAGCTGGCTGGCTGAAGCAGTAGCAGGCTCTTTAGCTATATAAAGCTATCTAGTATTGATTGATCTGGAACTGAAGTATTCAATGCCAGAAAAGATGCTGGCAATTGGCAGCAGCACCAACGTGTGTGTCAGCCAGAATGATTAATCCTTAAGTGGATGATTCTACAGTTTCTGTCCATTCTGATGAGGAAATACAATTAATCCAAGAATAACGAAGTATTCTAAGATAATAAAGAAAAATAATATTCATTTCAATTTAGAAAACAGAAGACCAAGTTAAAACACTTTCTGACCACATATTCAACAAACAGAAATAATTACTGAACTTTTCAAACTTACAAGAAGACCATAGCAGTTGCCTACCTTATGCATGCATGCGTGCGCCTATATATATAGCAGCCATGTCTAGTTCGAGTCCTGTTGCAAGGTAAGAACCGGCTATGCCGAGTTCCTGTGAAAGAAGTGCCTGCATAGAGTCCCTGGTGCAAGATGTGGCCACATCGGGTCCTGACGCAAGAAGCGGCCGCATCGAGCCAGAGTCCTGTTGCAAGAAGCAGCCGCATCGAGTCCAACTCCTGTTGCAACAAGAGGCCGCATCGAGCCAGAGTCCTGTTGCAAGCGGCCGGATCGAGTCCGAGTCCTGTTGCAAGAAACGGCCGCATCAAGGATCCAGTGCCAGTGCTACATAAATAAAAAGTATTAGCGCTGAGGGTCCGGTGCCAGCGGCACGTTAACACACCCAGTAGACACTGTAAAGTGGTTGGTGTTAGGAAGGGCATCCAGCTGTAGAAACCAAGCCAAATCAGACTGGAACTTGGTGCAGCCCTCTCCGGCTTGCCAGCTCTAGTCAAACCATCCAACCCATGCCAACAGAGAAAACGGACGTTAAAAGAGGATGATGATGATGATATATATATATGAGTAGGCATGAATATTTGCCAAAGAAGTTCACTTTGCAATCACATGGTTCCAGGTTCAGTCCCACTGCATGGCCCCTTGGGCAAGTGTCTTCTACTATAGCCTGGGCTAATCAAAGTCTTGTGATTGGATTTGGTAGATGGAAACTGAAAGAAGCCCATCATGTATGTGTGTGTGTGTGTTTGTGTTCAT
>JAOPUL010000839.1:554455-571955 GCA_027564515.1 Octopus rubescens | reverse complement strand
CAATTTACCTTTCATCCATTCAGGGTTGATAAAATAAAGTACCAGTCAAGTACAGAAGGTGGTGATGAGAGGGGGGTGTTGACTAACCCCACTCCCCTTAAAAAATTGCTGGCCTTGTGCCAAAATTTAAAACCATTATTTTAGAGCAAATGAGGTAGTAAGATAGTAGAATCATTTGAGTGTTGGAAAAAATGCTTTGTGGTATTTATTGTGACCCTTTACATTCTGAGTTCAAATCCCACTGAAGTCAACTTTGCCTTTCATCCTATCAGGATCAGTAAAATAAAAGTACCAGCCAAGTACTGGGATCAATGGCATCAATAAAAAATTGATTGTCTTGTGCCTAAATCAGAAACCATTGTTTTAGAGTAAGTTTTAAAATAATAATGGAACAAGTAATGAAAGGGTGACTTAACCCTTTAGCATTCAGATTACTCTGTCCAATTTAATGCTTATTTATTCACATTGTTTTGAATTAATCATACATTATCTCATAGCTTTGAGATTTCAATGATACGACTGTATATTTCTAGAATAACATTGTAGAGTAGGTGTAAGAGGCCAGATCTTGTTGGTTTCAACATAAAACAGGTAAAATATTTGGGCTGGATATGGCCGGTTTGAATGCTAAAGGGTTAATAATAATAATTTTCAAATGACCAGCAGTTTTAGGGTTAGGGGTTAGTTAATTGCATCTACAAACCCTCAACTAATGCTTAACTGATACCCTGAAAGGATGAAAGCAAAGTAAATCTCAGCAAAATTTGAACTCAGAACGTAAAGAGGTGGAAGAAATGCCACTAAGCATTTTGTCCAACATGCTATAATAATAATAAATATAAAATAAAATGTTGAAATCAAATTACTCTACTAAACTGTAGAAAATCTCAGATATATACTCATTATAACAAACATAGACAATAAATTTCAAAACCTAATTCAAATTCAATGTAGTATAAATAGGTGCCCATGCAACACTAAACAAATAATACTCAGTGTGAAACTTAAACAAATGCTGCGTGATTTAAAGAATAATAACAAACAATATGACAGAAGTAATTTATTTGGATAAAGATAAATATATATTGTAAAAATTAACAAAATACTGAACAGTAAAACCAAATTTATGAGGGTTCAGAAAGATAAACCACTCAATTCAAAAGTAAACCGAATAAACAAATCTTACTGATAAATATACACTGTTATGAACCCCTTATTTTTCCTGCACTGAGGGAGAATTTGCCCCTAACACTGGAAAGATATTATATACTTTCATCTGAAGAGTTCCTGGAGGTCTTAGAAGAAACCAACAAACTAAGTAACACCTCCACTTTAGGACATAGAAAGTCTGTTTACCAATATTTCAGTGGCAGAAACAATAGAAACTATATTTAACTTATATAAACACTAAAAAATGTAACCTAGCATACTAAAGAAATATCTAGATGCACTGTACAATAGACGAACGCTTTCATATCCACAAGGTAAATTATATAAACACAAAGAAAAAGAGTAGCCATGGGTTTTCTGTTAGGGACCAAGTTCTTGGCATTTTATATGGTCACAGCAGAGATCAAACTAGTACCAAGATTTAAACATATGATTGACGCTAGGTATTGAATAATGATATATTCCTCATAACAGATACAGTGGAGGACGTCAAGAAATTAAAGGAAGACCTAGAAAATGACTCTTTACAAAAATTCAACATGCGCAGAATAGTACAAATAAAAAACTCTTAGCATTACGACTTTCATTTCTAGACATAAACATTCTGATAGAAAGAAAACAACAGATGCATCACATCCATTTATACCAGACAGAAATACATGTATGTATTTACTTGGTGACAGTAAATAAATTTACTTGGACATAAATGTGAAGTATTAATATTAAAATTTTTACTTAGAAGAACCATGTACATTCTCCCCCACAAACAAAACACTGGATAAAAGAAATCCAGAGAATAAAACCAACACCAGTCAACAATAGGTATTATAACAAACAAAAGTAATAGACCAAGTAATAGAACAATACAGGAAGAATACAATGCCACAAATAATACATCAGACACCACACCTAAAAAAAGTATGTAGCCCACACATAATGTATTATATAAGTCTATGCTAGCTATAAAATAGAATGAACACATTATCAAAAAGCTTGTAAAACAGAATGCAAATACATTATACCAAACAATAAACTAACACTAATAATATATATAAAAAAAATGCTAAAATTAAGAACTTTTCTTTTAAACAACAAACCACAAGCATGCAGATCCATAAACAAGTTGCTAATGACTAATGTGATTATAAATTTGACTGCAAACATGAATGTTGTAAATTTCATATTTTAGCTGTTATATTGTCATTCTCCTGCTGACTGACTCATCATGCACTGGAGCAATTGTACTGCATGATACTGCACAAGTTAAGCAAAACTAGATAGGAAAACATCGGACACATTTATATTCTAAAGAATTCTCTACGAAAGGATTAATGACTGCAGCGATACTGAAATAACACGCAGACAACATACACAAGTCACAAAGGCACCCCCCCCCCAAAAAAAAACACAAAACAAAATTAAAAACACCTGATTGATGACATAAATCTAACAGTCAAAGATCAAATTCCTCTGGTTAATGTTGTGTACTATTCACATTGTTCTTGTCTACTATAAAGAAGCAACAACATATACCAACATCTCTTCATCCTGAAGACAAGACTATGAAAGTCCAGAAATGTTGGGGATGGATTTAGAAACCTTTTCTGTTCTATATAAACTGCAAAGAACTTGCGAAAATCTTTTTTAAAAAACCTTGGTAGAAAAGATAAAATAACACAGTTGTGCATTGAACAAAATGTGTGTGTGTGTGTGTGAGAGAGAGAACAAAAATATCTTGTATTCTGTACATGTAATTCATTTAATAATTGTATTTAATATCTCATTTAGAAGGTGGAAAAATATTTCTTTGTAACAATTTTAATTAAAGGTAAATTGATTGGAAATATTAAAAGTAATGTATTTCTAAAATCTTTAATTTGTAGAGTATGCATTATTCATCGGAAATATTTAACAAGCACTTCAAGAAATTAAGAAATACTGAATAAAAGCAGTTTGAAAATTCACTTAATTAAGCAACAAACATAAGTGTTGGTGCCCTATAGGTTTTTGATAGTATGAATAGTGGGGTGAGGATGGACGGGAAGATGTCTGCTTTTCCATGCTAGAATGGGTTGGATGGAAATTGATTTTGAGGAATGATTTTATGATTGGGTGCTATTCCAGTTGCCAAATCTTACCTGTTTTTCAAGTGAGATTTTTTTTATATATATTTCACTGGTCTTTAACAGCACAAAGTGACACGCCATAATAAATTCCAACAAAGAATATCAACATCAGCACTGCTTGGCTCAAACGGTTATGAATGAAATACTTCCATACATGCACATTTGCATATTACACACAAAAGCACATGCATATAAATACATACAACTGCTCAATACAGTTCCCATCTACTAAGTTCACTCACCAGGCATTGATTTTCTCGGGGTGACAGTAGATGCAACTTGTCACACAATGGGACTGGACTTGAATCCACATAGTTGCAAAGAGAGCTTCTTAACCACACAGATAAACACTATACAGCAATTTCAGTTATATATCATCGTCATCATCATTATCATAATCATCATTTAACGTCTTTTCCATGCTGGCATGGGTTAGACGGTTTGACTGGAAACTGGCAAGCTGGGGACACCAGACTCCAGTCTATTTTTGGGTTGGTTTCTACAGCTGGATGCCCTTCCTAACGCCAACCACTCCAGAGAGTGTATCCTTACACATAGGAAAAAAAAAAAAAATAACAGGAAGGTCACAACTGGCTTACCTTTAATCATAGATATGCTCAATTAGAGCAAAATTGGAGCTAAGCAATAACAACTAAAAGCCATTCTAGAACTCAGCCCTAGGCCAGTTTTCAGGGTTGTCTCAGTCAGCTGCAAGTTGTTTGTAATCCCTAATTTGAAGCACCACTATGCTCTAAAGAGCTGGCTGTGTGGTAAGAAGTTTGCTTCCCAACCACATGGTTCCCGGTTCAGTCCTACTGTGTGGCACCTTGGGAAAATGTCTTTTACTATAGCCTCAGGCCGACCAAAGCGTTGAGTGGATTTGGTAAACAGAAACTGAAAGAAACCTGTTGTATGTGTGTGCGTCTGTCTTGTCCCCCCACCACTGCTTGACAACTGGTGTTGGTGTACTTATGTCCTCATAACTTAGTGGTTTGGCAAAAGAGATCAGTAGAATAAGTACCAGGCTTAAAACAAAGTGTTCTGAGGTTGATTCGTTTGACTAAAATTTTTCAAGATGGTGCCCCCAGCACAACCACAGGCTGATGACTGAAACAAGTAAAAGATAAAAAGTTGTTTTTTTGTATGTCTTGGTTGCTCTAACAATTCTGCAAATCCATCAGTTATATTGATGATAATCAGTATCATCATCATCATCATCATCCTTTAATGTTCGTTTTTCCATGCAGGCATGGGTTGGACGGTTCGACCGGAGCTGGTGAGCCGGGGGGCAACACCATGCTCCTGTCTTTATTTGGCTTGGTTTTTTACAGCTGGATGCCCTTCCTACCGCCAACCACATTTACAGTGTGTGCTGGGTGATTTTAACGTGCCACCGACACCAGACCTTCATCGCTCGCTTCCCATACCATCGACATTTACAGTGTGTGCTGGGTGCTTTTAACGTGCCACCGAGACTTTAAAAGTTAAGGGATCAATGTAACTAACCCCATCAAGGCTGTAGTTCCATGATTGCAATCAAAGGAGTAATAGAATATAGCTAGAATTAGGGGATTTTACATTTTTTTAAAACTATGATGGAATCTTTTCACAAAACTGATAGTTCATTTTATCATTCATGCATTGAAATTTTAATCACTATTTTGATTTTAAAAATAAACACTTTAAATTAATACAAGCAACTTGACAACCTAATATTAATCAAAGTTATAAATACATCATCAAATTATCCAGTAAGATACTGTTTTGATGTTGGTCATATAACTCTCGGTAACTTCCTTTTCAATAATTTAATGCCTTTTAAATGTGTTAATTTTCACACCTACTCGTCATGTACAATATCATACCATCCGCTTAATGGTTGTCTTGCTACTGATTTGCTAAATTCAGTTGAAAAAATTATGCTTTACTGAGGAGGTCAAATAAGACTGAAACATGTCCTCTCTCATATTATCACTTTAATGTCACCTTTTCCATGCTTGTATGGATTGGACAGAATTTGTTAAGGCAGATTTTCTATAGCTGGATGCCCTTCCTGCTGTTTTCAAGACTGGACAGGTTTTCATGGAAAATTGGAAACAAAGGAGTTGCACAACAGTGATTACAACCATTACACAATGTCAAGACAAGAAGATATGCACGCACACATGCACCCTGCGCGAACATATTTCCCATCACTGAAACAAGTTGAAGGAGACTCTTGTCGAGAAATATTAATACTCTGAACTGAAGAGTAGCTCGATGATAGCTAGTAGCTTTGTGTCTTTTTTCCTTGGCAACAGGAAGAGTATCCATCAGTAGAAAATCTGTCTCAACAAATCTCATCTGACCCATGCAAGTATGGAAAAATAAACATTAAAACAATGATATTGATGATTTGATATTCATATGAAAAAAGACAACCAGGCATCATCACCTTTAACCCTTTAGCATTTAAACCGGCCATTACCGGCCTGAATATTCCACCCGTTTTAAATTCAAACCAGCCAGATCTGGCCTCTTACACCTCTCCTACAATGTCATTCTAAAAGTAAATAATCACATGATTCAAAATCTTGAAGCTACAAGATAATACATGATTAAAGCATAACATTTGATAAAGTAATCTGAATGCTAAAGGGTTAAGATATCACCCAGTTTAACAGCACCTGGTCCTTGGCTGCCTTCAGTGGAGTCCACTGAATGGCAAGCATTCAAAAAATTATCCAGTTTACCTCCCCAACTCCCACCAGTTTTGGAGGCCCTGTAAAAGGTCAAAGGGTCATGGATATTGCCTTCCTGATTGACTGACTAAAAGAAGAAGAAAGAAAAAAAGACTCCTCTCTAAAGTATTGACAATATTTGGGGTTGTTTCTGACAAAGCAACAATATAGTTAAGGTAACAACCCAGTATATTACTGGGAGCATTTTTTATTGACCACCTGCAGAAGAGAGCTAACACCCACCTTCAATGAGGTTTGAACTCTACATTGATGAATATAAATGAAAACCTCTAAATTACACTTCCTTGAAAATACTGACTAGAATTTATATGTATGGAAAATACACGTTTTGTTAAGAGACGAGCAGGGCCAGCAATACACATCAAAAGGAAATAGAAATCGACAGAGGATCAATATAGACGAGATACACAACAACATGTTTCATAACTTAACATAAGCAAAATCATTTCTAGATTATCAATGCATAGTGCAATGTGTCACAGAGTGAAGAGCAAATATCAAAAATATTTGATTTTTCTTAAGGAATAAATAATTCATCAATGGATGTTTTTTTTTGTTTTTTTTTTAGAACAGTTTGTATACTGGAAAAGGTTTCCTGGGTACCTAATAGTAATTTCCATCTCCTAGCAGTTGGTTGGCTCTATATCAATGGGTTTTTTTGTTTGTTTTTTTTTTCAAACGATCTCACACTGCCTTTTCATTCATCTATGAATTAATATGGTTCCATTTACAAGCTGCCATCATCCATTTCCATCAAAATCATCTTTAAACAGTCAAATCCAATACATAAGCTTATATCTATCTGTACACCAAAAGATTTATCCTATTAACAGAACTTTCAGGAATACTTTACAATTCTCATGCTTCTTTTTGGCATACTGTTATTTTTTTTTTTTTTTTTTAAAAAGCATATTTTGTAGGGAAAATCTCCATTTTAGACCAGTTTGTAACAAAGTCATCTCTGAATCTTTTTAAAAAATCTAAAGAAAATAAAAAACAGAAATAGAATCATCAATCGGAGTTTTGTGATCATCGATCTCCATCAATCCTACAGATTCCAGACAGAAGTAGGGAATAGAGTTGGATGACTGCTACAGCTAAATCTCCTAGGAATATAAGCAGAATAAGTAAAATAACTAGAACCAGGAATCTAATCTGGATGTGTCTGTGTGTGTGTGTGCATGTAATAATAATAAATTATATAAACTGATTCAAGCACTCCATTTTGTTGGGGGGGGGGGGTGAAAAGAATTGTAACCCAATTAAAGATTTTATTTGGCTAAAGATGTTTAGTAGGTTTTTACAGATGGTACAAATGCACATACATAGACAATAATAGTATGTAGAATAAACTAGTTAGTGTAGATTTCTATTATACAATATAAAATAGACAGACAAAATGAAAAAAATGAGTACACACTAACAAAACATATACACACAAATATGTACATATAGATATTGTAGGGCATTGAAAATTCTTTAGGTGTGGCAAGAAGAAATCAACCTATCTACGGCTGATACTACAATAAAATGCACCCAATACACTCTGCACAGCAGTTAGTGACAGACAGGACGTCCAGCCAGAGAAATCATGTCAAAAATAGAACACAAGAGTGGGATGTGGTGCCCAACCCATCTAAGAGGGCAGTAACTTCAAAGAACTGACTCAGACCTTGACAACTTGTTGAATTTATGTCAACATGAAACACAAAATGATTATCATTTTGTGTTTCATGTTGACACAGAAAAAATGCTCCACCATTGAAATGTAGATAACAAAAACAATGCATGCATGTATCTGTTAAATTTGATGATGACCTAATAACTGTTAAGAAAATTGAAGGAAAGAAATAAGGAAAAACAGAAGAGGAAGGTGACTAAAGTATCACTGTTTGTCCATTGGTCATCAATGAAGCAATGACTTTGACCACATGACATTTTAACAAGGGATACAGCCATTCATTGGGATCAAATTACCACACACACACAGGGAAGACATCTAATATAAAACCTCTAGCCAAAATTTCAAGGAAATCCAGCCATAAATGCCATTCAAGTTTAAAAGGCCAATCACAAAAGGTAAATGCTGCTGTTTTTAAGGGTCTGGACCCGGCATGGACAAGAAGTGGACCACATGAGTCATGTCTCATCACCAGGCAGGATGTACTCCTAAAATAATAGAGGAAATTTTTCCTTGGCATGTCAATTAGAAAGTCCTGTGAGCCACAGCCTAGACATTTAGTAGGCCACTGTAAAGCATTCTTGTCCCGACATACGAACAAACTGAAGTGTATATAAAGCCAACGACATACAAAAGATAAATAAATAACAATTTTTAAAATATCTTTATAGACAAAGACATTTAATCAAGAATTCTATTTCAAAAAGTTAGATACAAATAATACACAGGAGACTTCATATACAACAGCCCAAGTAGGACACTGAATTGTAACAGACACACTAAAAGCATAGGGAATATTGTGTTTTTAATAATGAATAAAACTGAACATTGATTAGAGAAATACCTCTAAGAAATACATACATACACACACATATATATATATACACACACACATATACACACACATTCTTTGTAATTTTTAAAGCTTCTAAACAATATTCAGTAATATTGCAAAATATATAATATACCAAATTAGATCTGGTTTCTAATTCATAAGACTTACCCTTGAGTAATCTAGACTTTAAGATAAAACACAGACAATTCACTTTACATATCTTATATTGGTGGTGATTGTCTTTCATTCCCATGTGAACACAAATGAATTTATCGATTACTTGCTAACAGATTGAATGATTTCTTTTATTTATCCTTTTTTCTTTTTTTCCTTTCTCGCTTTATAAAAATAAATGCATTTTGATATTTCCCTATTGTCACGCTTTGTCTATTACAGAGCACTTCCTAGATCACAGAGCAGTTATCAGTTTCACGGCAAACTCAATATATCTATTGATCTGAGTGCAAACATGCTATTTGAAGAATGTGTCATTCTTAGCTAGTTAGCTAATCTGCTGTGTTTATTTCTGAACTAATGATAGCACCAACAGATTACTGTCCCTCCTTCTCTCTGTCTCTTTTTCACATATCCAAGACTTGCATAGCGGTATTGACATTTACAATCATATAATGGAGTCAATAAGTTATGATTGGTCATTAACTAACAAGGAACTTTGCAAACATAAAGTGAGAAAAAAACCTGATTACTTTTACATATCTCTCTTTTAGTAAAGCACCACTAAAATGTAACAAAAGAATTATATTTGAGGAAAGGGCGGAGACTCACTGTAAAGTTTCAAAAAGATATATATTCATTAAGCGAGTTCCCAATCTAGCGTCGACATCCAGTGCCGGTGGCACGTTAAAAGCACCCAGCACACACTATAATATGGTTGGCGTTAGGAAGGGCATCCAGCCGTAGAAACCAAGCCAGACTGGAACATGGTGTTAGCCCTCCAGCTTGCCAGCTCCTGGTCAAACCCACGACAGTATGGAAAACGGACGTTAAAGGAGGAGGATGATTCACACAAGATAACTGTAATAACAGACAGGATTTGTTTGTTTTACATCTTTTGTTCATGCCAGCATGGGTTAGATGAATATATATTAAGGCATGTTTTACAGCCAGATGCCCTTGTTAACCCTCACCCATTTTTTAAGGAAAGGATTTTTTTTTTTTTAAATCACAGATTTTTGAAAGTACAGATCTATTGGATTAATTTTCAACAGTGAATTTAAATTCACTGTTTATATTTCAGTTTTCAAGTTTCCCTTCTGTGATGCACAGAATATAAATATTCATAGATGTGTGTGACACACACATACACACACACACACACACACACACACACACACAAAGCTTCATACATTAGGCAGACCAGGGCTACAAGGGAAGACTTGCTCAAGATGCAATACAGTGAGACTAAACCTGAAACCATATAATTAAACCAGTTTTTTAACCACCACAGCCATGCCGAGAATCAACATAAGGCCTGTGTAGAGTACAACAAGTCATGCTCTCTACCAGGGCCATCGCTCAACCCCTGCGGTCGCAGGGGGCCTCATGTTAAGATCAAAGTACATAGATGAGCTACCTATTTACTTTGGTTAAGATATTAACTGAAAATTTCAACCCAGACGAGGAAAAAAAACTTCAAACAGAATAAAGTAAAATATAGTTATGAATAAAAGGTGCGTAGGTTATGAATTTTGATTGAAGAGATGGGGGCCTAGAAACAAAAAGTTGCAGGGGGCCTCTAAAAGTCATGCAACGGCCCTGCTCTCTACTTAAAGGTACTTGTGTCATGAGCAGAGTGAGAAACTAAATGGTCGATTCACCAAAGACTTACTCTTTCACCAAGATGTCCTACCATAATATGGTAAAATAAAATTATATTCCAATAAAATTACAGAAGATCACAAATATAGAGTAGAACAATATAAGAATGGAATACATCTCTCTCTCTCTCTCTAATTTACTGGACTAATGCTTAATGGTTAGACAATTTCAATCTAATTCAATACAGATTTGCTGTCCTGCAAAGTATAATCACTGTTGTTTTAATAGTTTTAATGTTTGCTCTCAATGAAAGCACTGTAAAATCACCATCATCTGCTTTCCATGGGTTGGACAATTCCACAGGAACTGGCAAATCAGAAGACTGCACCAATCCCTGCGAAATTGAGAATAAAATAAATACAAACATCTACTCTTTCATTTTCAGCACAAACTATTTTGAAAGGCCCATTGCACCGACACTTCACTGGTTTACCCTTAAATATCTTTCATTGGATTTGGCTATTAACAGACTTTTCAAGCAGTTACAGTGGAACTATGCAATGACAGTTTCAACACCTCCTAAAATAAATTTAACCCTTTAGCATTCAGATTATTTTGTCAAATCTAATACTTTTTCATTTACATTGTTATTAATTAATCATGCATTATCTCACAGCTTTGACATTTTGATGATGTGATTGTATATTTTTAAAATGGCATTGAAGGGTAGGTGTGATAGGCTTAACCTGGCTGGTTAGAACATAAAGCAAGTAGCGTATTGCAGCCGAATATGGCCAGTTTGAATGTTAAAGGATTGAATTTTAAATGAATTTAACAGTTTTGTGTATTATTAAATGGCTCTTCCACAATGTAGAGGATTCTGTCTCGACAATGACTCGTAATACATCCAGAATATATCATCAATTCATTTTATAAATACACATTGATATCATAAGAATAAATGTGTGGTTGTGTGGTAAGAAGCTTGCTTCCCAACCATATGGTTCCGGGTTCAGTCCCACTGCATGGCAACTTGGGCAAGTGCCTTCTACTATAGCCTCAGGCCAACCAAAAGCCTTGTGAGTGGATTTGGTAGATGGAAACTGAAAGAAGCCCATTATGTATGTATGTATGTATGTGCCGGTGACACGTCAAAGACACCTGGTACACACTCTGGAGTGATTGGCGTTAGGAAGGGAACCCAGCCATAGAAACCAAGCCACAAAAAAAAAAAATAGGACTGGATTCTGACGCAGCTGACTTGCTAGTTTCTAGTAAAAACCGTCTAACCCATGCCAGCATGGAAAACGGATGCTAAATCATGATGATGATGAAATGAGTTGAACATTTACTCCATAACTTTCAGCTCATTTATGCTCATGCTTTATAAGTAAACATTGAACACCCAAACTTACACTTCAAAATGTTTCTTGCAGATTACTAACCCTGTGCATTCAACTCTCATATTTCACATCCAAAGAACCATCACACTTCCTATACAAATATTTTTATTGGTTTCTCATATAAAAGGCACAACAGAATCACTTTAACCCTTCAGCATTTAAATGGGGCGTATCTGAACCAAAAATTCTACCCATTTTATGTTCAAACCAACCAGATTCGACCTCTCACACCTACCCAACAATGTCATTCTAAAAATAAATATACATATTATTGAAATCTGATAGCTACATAATAATGCATGATTAATTTAAAACAATATGAATAAATAAGCATTACATTTGACAAAGTAATCTGAATGCTGAAGGATTAAACTTTCCTCCTTCTCAAACCATAACTCCTATTCTTATTGCTGCCTTCAGCATTAATTGCCCCAAGGTATTTAAATTTTACTGCTACCGGGAAGTGAAAAGAGCAACTCGTGGTATCTTAGTGCCCCACTCTAACTATTCACACAGTAGGATCGATAATGCATCTTTTCTGCACCATTTTCTGCACTAAGAAGCAACACTGAATTCCTATTTTACTTGTGTGATATATTTTTAGAATATCAACAACAAGGATTATTTTAAAAAATAAAATGGTTACGAATCACCTCAGATCTTTAAGAACTCATGTTTCTGGCACATGGGGGGAAAAAAATGTTCATCTGAGTGTGTTAAAACTCTGAAACTGTGGGGCGCCCACAAAATGTCCACAGACTATAATATTGTAATCTGCAAATTCTTTAACAGTTTAACTGAAGCTAGAATCTTATAAACAGTAACCGCAAACTTGAATTATTTCGATCCTGGAAAAGTGCATCATATAACAGACTATACTAAATGCGTGCACTAAAGCGCCACAAGAGTTTTGAAAGGTTATACAAACAGATGAAACCTCAGAAGTAAGGATGTTAACCAAAAAAAAATAAATAATAATAATAATAATAACAAAAAAAAAGTTATCAGTAAATCTTAGAAAAGAAAAACAAACAAAAAGAAATTAAACTCAATATAACATCATGCGTTTGTGTGATCAAAATGCTGGAACTTTCCTTCAGGAAGAATGCAAATTAAAGCACAGATCAAATAACGTTTGAACTTTATTTGAAACACTAACAGCGAGAGACAATTCCGGTAATCAGCTAATTCTAAATCAATAAATAATAGGACTATAGAAACATTTCCAGAGCACAAGTAAGCAGTGTTTAAGTTTAATAATAATAATAAAAAAAAAGACAAACAAACAGAAAATATCCCTATTTCTAAAAAATTGCAGCACTTAGCAGAGATAGTTAATAGTTGTCACCTTGGTGAAGAATTATCCTTATTTTGTGGGGGTTTTTTTTTCATTATTTATTCCTAACTTGAAATACAACCACCAGCACTACCGCCACCTTCAGAAATAATATAATAAGCATCAAATAGTGGGTAGAGAGTTGATATATGGTTAAGTGCAACTTAGAAAGAAAATCAATGGTTTACGAAGAAAATCAATAAATTCCATAATCATAGAGAAGACAGTTACATATAAACAAGAGATTTTGATAATACTGAAAAATAATTTTGATACCATCTCTATTATATGAATAAACATTTGTTATTACTAACACCTATGATGATTATTATTATCATCATCATCATCATCATCATCATCATCAAGAACTACCTCAAATGCATTCGTTAAATTGCAGGTAGAAACAGTAATTTCATTTCTTTGTTCATCTGACGTCTGTCTTCCCATGCAAACATGGCTTGGACAGAAAATTCATTTTGAGGCAGTAATTTATGGCCAGGTGCTCTTTCTGTCACCAACCCTCACTCGGCAAAAGATGAAGTGGGACTGAACTCGAAACTGCATGGCTGTAAAGAGAACTGTTTAACCACACAGCTATGCTTGCACTTATCGCTGGTAGAAATTAGAAGACAAATATAATTGGAATTATACCCAAAATGAAATCATTGACATCATTAATAAAACCAAGCCACATAAATTATGCACCAGATTCAGATCTTAAAAGAATATTTAGAACAGGGGTTGTTGGCAAAGTGGTCAATACTGACCCCTGGGTGTCTATGTGGCTTATCAAAGGAGTTGATAAACACTAGAAATGATTTTGAGCATTAGGAGGTCTGAATTAGTAGCGAAATGAATCTGGAAGAGCAGAGTAATTTAAGGCTAAAACTCACTAATTTCCAGCCAAATATCGATGTCATAATTAGCATTCACATATATTTTACATTAAATAGTCTGACTATATTAATGTAATATGATTGAATTTTTATTTTGTTCCTTATCAATTTCGTTAGGTATTTTCATTAAATGTCTTTAAATATTTCTTATTAAAAAGTCATAATGATACAAAAGAAAGAAAGAATTATTGTTTTTAAATGATTTTTTTTTTTATTAATTATACTTTTAAATTTTATTTCACAAATTTACATATTGGGGAGAAGTCAATAAGTGAACGATTCCATGAAGTGGGGTGGTCAATGACATAAGTTTGTAAGCCCCTGATTTAGAAAATTAAATACTTCATTTATTTATTTTTTTAACCATTTAGCATTTAAACCAACCAAATCTGGCCAAAATATTCTATCTGTTTTAGGTTCAAACTGACCAGATCCTGCCTCTTACACCTACTCAACAGCGTCATTCTAAACATTCACATCATCGAAATCTTGAAGATACAAGACAATGCATGATTAATGCCAAGTTATCTTTTATCTTTTACTTGTTTCAGTCATCAGACTGCGGCCATGCTGGGGCATCGCATTAAACTTTTAGTTGAATGAATCGACCCCCAGTACTTATTTTTTAAGCCTGGTACTTATTCTATCGATCTCTTTTCCCAAACCGCTAAGTTACGAAGATGTAAACTCACCAACACTGGTTGTCAAGCGGCAGACACAAGGACACAGGGACAAGGACACAAGGACACAGGGACAAGGACACACACACACATAGATATATACATATATGACGGGCTTCTTTCAATTTCCATCTACCAAATCCACTCACAAGGCTTTGGTCAGCCCAAGGCTATAGTAAAAGACACTTGCCCAAGGTACCATGCAGTGGGACCAAGCCCACAACCATGTGGTTGGAAAGCCACACCTATGCCTCAGTATGAAGAAACAAATGAAACACCATCGCTATTTATTTATGAATAGATATTGAACAACAATTAAGCTTCATAACACATCAATAATTCTTTGTGCATCAATGTTCCGTTGCTGTGGAGATGGTCAGGAATCTGTATTGAGTGCAAATTTGGTCTTTCTTTGCAAAGTGTGTGTGCAACTGTGTAAGTAGCCATCACTCAAATGCCACATTGTCCACCTGAAGTAAATACATACCATTTTAACCCTTTAGCATTTAAACCGGTCATATCCAGCCAAAATATTCTACTTGTTTTATTTTAAAACCAATCAGATCTGGCATCTCACACCAACACCATAATATCATTCTAAAAATTAATAGTTACTTCATCAAAATCTCAAAGCTTACAAGATAATGCATGATTAATTCAAAACAATGTGAATAAATAAGAATTACTTTTGACCAAATAATCTGAAAGCTAAACAATTAAGTGTGGATTATTTCAGATTTTATTATGGACTTATACAATGAATTTCTTCAGTTAAAAATTTCAATTTTATCTTGAAAACCTTCTGTATCCACATGTTTTTCATTTTGTGTGTGTGTGTGTGCTTATATAGAACATATGACCGATAGTGTGTTTAGCAATTAAATTGACAATTCCTGACATGTAAATGTTAACCTTTTTGACACCAAACACACCTGAGACCACACCTGATACAAACTTCCTATTTTAAAGTGATCTAAATTAAAAACTTCCATCAGAATTTCATGTTGTTTCAAAACCCTAGTTTAATAGCGACAAAGTTATTTTACTAAATTCTTTATTTTTTTAAACATTAATTGAAACAAAGGCAGTGTAATTCAACAGAAATATGTAACAGAAGGTTTAATGAATTTAAAAGAGGCCTTACTGAAGGCCTATCAAGAACATTCTATGTGTTTTTAGGTTGTATTACCAATAGATTTCACTGACAACAGTTCTTTCTAGGTCAAATCCAATGGTTTCAAGGAAGGTCATAATTATTTATTAATCCATAAATATTTATCATATGGATTTTTATCTTTTTGGCCTCTATTTGTGTATTTTAAGCTAGTTTATATTGATTAGACATCTTCTGATCATAAAACTTTGTAGATATACATATGGCACTTACATTATTCACAGGTACACATCATATACACAGGGTCATGCAGAAAAAGTCCCTTTTAGCATTAATATAAACTGGCACCCACACCTCACCTTAACCTACCTCCCCATCATATCTATTAAATTGATTCTAGTCCCTCCTCTTTGACTACCACAGCTGAGGGATCCTAGAATACTCGCCAGTACGAACTACACACACCTGGACAATTCAAAGGCTGACCAAAGCCTTATGAGTGGATTTGGTAGAAGGAAACTGAAAGAAGCCCGTCATATATATATATATATATGCGTGTGTATGTGTGTTTCTTTGTTTGTCCCCCACCACTGCTTGACAACTGGAGATGGCTTGTTACATCCCTGTAACTTAGTGGTTTGGCAATAGAGACCGATAGGATAAGTACCAAGCTTTAAAAATATATATATATAAGTACTGGGGTCAATTTGTTTGGCTATAAATTCTTCAAGGTGGTGCCCCAGCATGGTCGCAGTCTAATGACCGAAACAAGTAAATGAATATCTCTTCATTCATACTGACCCTACAACTGTATTTTTTCGCCCTGCAAACTAAACCATATTAGGGCTGTATTACTTTGGTTGTTGTAGAATTTGAACCATTAATCTTTGAAACCAGAAGTCTACATCTTCATCCTTTAGCCAGCATATTGGATAATTTCCAAAGAAATGTTTTCCTCTTCCCTAAAACATTTCTGTATATTCTTCACAATGCCAGTACCAACAAAGTCACAATGCTGGAAAACTTCTGTAGAATCCTGTACTTTTCCAACTTGATATTAAAATCCATTTTATTATTATTATTATTATTATTATTAGCAAGGCGGCGAGCTGGCAGAATCGTTAACCGCGCTGGGAGAAATGCTTAGCGGCCATTTTGCCGACTTTACGTTCTAGTTCAAATGCTGCCGGGGTCGACTTTGCCTTTCATCCTTCCGGGGTAAATAAAATCGACTACTCCCCTCCCCCAAAAATTTCAGGCCTTCGTGCCTAGTATAGAAAGGATTATTATTATTATAAGGCAGTGAGCTGGCTGAATCGTTAGCAAGCTGGACAAAATACTTATTGGCATTTCGTCTGTCTTTACATTCTTGAGTTCAAATTTCACCAAGGTCGACTTTGCCTTTCATCCTTCCGGGATTGATAAAATAAGTACCAGTTGAACACTGGAGTTGATGTATTCAACTAAAGCTCTCCCCAAAATGGCTGGCCCTGTGTCCAAATCTGAAATCATTATTAGTATTATTATTATCAGGATTGATGAAATAAGTACCAGTGGTGCACTGGGGTCGACCTACCCCCTCCTCCAAACTTGCTGGCCATGTGCCAAAATTTGAAACCATTATTATTCTATACTGGGCACGAAGGCCCGAAATTTTGGGGAAGGGGAGTAGTCATTTTTATCGACCCCAGTCCATAACTGGTACTCACTTTATCGACCCCGGAAGGATGACAGGCAAA
>JAOPUL010000839.1:347659-358038 GCA_027564515.1 Octopus rubescens | reverse complement strand
TGGTACTCACTTTATCGACCCCGGAAGGATGAAAGGCAAAGTCGACCCCGGTGGTATTTGAACTCAGAACGTAAAGTTGGGAAAATTACCGCTAAGCATTTTTCCCGGTGTGCTAACGATTCTACAAGCTCACCGCCTTATAAAGGGTTGATAATGGCTATTGAGACAGTTCTCAGACAAACTTTATTTTAAACTCTCACTTAACAACCATATCATACTTACTGTTCACCATTTAGAATTGTTATATTATAGCAGAATCGTTAGCGTCTCGGACAAAATGCTTACCAGCATTCCTTCCGGACCTTTACGCTCTGACTGAGTTCAAATCTCTTCGAGGTCAACTTTGCCTTTCATCCTTTCGGGGTCGATAAAATAAAGTACTAGTCAAGTATTTGGGTCAATGTGGTCGATTTGCCCCCTCCCCTCAAAAATTGCTAGCCTTAAATACTGCAACGGGCGAGTATACCGTTCCGGGTAGATGTTGTGATCTCGGTCGTTTATACGCCATGGTAACCGGTCTTGGGAGTCTTAGAGCTCAAGAAAAATATATTGTTGTTTCACTATAATGTACTACATATCGCATTCATAATTATTTTATAACTATAAGGTAGCGAGCTGGCAGAACCGTTAACACGCCGGATCGGACAAAATTCTTAGCGACATTTCTTCCGACTCGTTATCGATCTGAGTTCAAATTTCGCCGAAGTCCACTTTACCTTTCATCTTTTAGGGTCGATAAAATAAATAACAGTCGATACAATCGACTATCCTCTTCCGGAAAAACAAAATCAGGCCTATAGTGGAAAGAATTATTTCATGATTATATTATTTTATAACTGTATTATATCTTAATAAATATAAACCAGTTTGATCTCTCACCTTATTGTAACTCTAGAGATTTCTTATGTTTACTTAACAATTCAAAATTTAAACTTGTTATATTATGGATGTATAATATTTCATTATATTGTTAGAGATATCTCATTGTATGGTAAGTATATGTTATTTCATTATCTCACAATTATATTACGCTTTAGTAAATTTCAAACAATTTGATCTCTCGCCTTTTTGCCACTCTAGATATCTTCAAATATTCTAGCTATCTGATAACCCATCGTCTTGTAACTCCACTTTATTGTAAGTATCTGATATCTCAAGGAGATATATATATACAGTATAGTTTAGGTTGGTTTAAGTCTTCCATCATAACTTTACACTAATAAAATTTTAAGAATGTATTCAACTATTCTGATAGGGAGAGTGACATAGGAGGGGCGGTAACCCGTGGCAAACAGACTCTTTCTCAGAATGCGGTTCGTTGACAGAGCACCGGTTCTCATCCTTCTACAGTTTTACGATTGTGATGGAATATTTTCTGTTTTCACTTATCTTCATAAACGTTTGTCTGGACGACTCTAGTTATTGTTTTTATATTTGTTTATTTTATACTGATTTTGGTAAATTTGGATTATTTGACCTTAGAGGAAACTCTTTCACAAAGATTTCGACATCAAATACAGGAAGAAGGCGGCAAGCAGGCAGAATCGTTAGCATGCCGGACAAAATGCTTAGCGGCATTTCATCCGTCTTTACGTTCTGAGTTCAAATTCCGCCGAGGTCGACTTTGCATTTCATCCTTTCGGGGTCGATGAAATAAATACCAGTTGAACACTGGAATCAATTTAATCGATTTACCCCGCCCCCAAAATTGCTGGCTTTGTGCCAAAATTTGAAACCTATATTAAATACAGATAGAAAAATTGCGATTATGTTTCCTCACTAAGCCTTTAATGCTTCTTCGACTGAGATATCGTCAATGTCTTGTGAATGAACTATTTTAGTTGTTCAAATCTGGACGCCATTTCCTTCAAATTCATTGTTGTATTCTTCTTCTTCTTCTTCTTCTTCTTCTTCTTCTTCTTCTTCTTCTTCTTCTTCTTCTTCTTCTTCTTCTTCTTCTTCTGTTCGTATTTTTATTAACTTCTCGTTCACCTTTTCTACGACGATGATGATGATGATGATGATGATGATGATGATGATGATGATGGTGGTGGTGGTGGTGGTGGTAGTGGTGGTGGTGATGATGATGATGATGATGAAGAACATAAGGATACTGCTGCTCATCATAGTCATGATAATACCATCGTGTTTGTCGTCGTTGTAATCATCATCATCATCATCATCATCATAATTATTATTATTATTGTTATTGTTATTATTATTATTATTATTATTATTATTATTATTATTATTATTATTAATATTGGACGATGATAAACCAGTAGAAACACTGCTACAGATAGTACACATATTTACGAGAGTGATTAATACGATTCGCGCAATTCACCAACATAGGCCTGGAAAGAAGGAAAGTAATTAAGAACACTGTTATCTCTCTAGAAATAGAAGTGATAAAATAATTTAGATTACACAGGCATGCAAATTCTATAGGAATCAATTAACTTTACACAGAACAATAGACACTTGTGAACACTTTAGACAGCAATATTTTGGCTGCACTAGATTAATACTTAAAACTGCTAAATATAAAAAGCAACAATTATTCTAATTGTTCCATTGATAAGCTATAGTTAAATTCTGAAATTGACGCTAAATAAAATTACAAAAGTAGACAGAAAATAAGAAAATCTAGTGCTTGAATTTAGAATTTACTTCTCAAAACTTGACATAGGAAAATAAAAATTAAACATATATGTGGGATGTGAGGCAGTTATGTAACATTCGAAATCTGTTATAAAATATCCATCGTAGGTTTACAAAATACTTTATCAACAATAATGGTAAAGTGATAGAAACAACTGTGAATCACAAAGAAAGTAAAAAATTGATTTCGCTCTTTACAGAAGCCAAAACATAGAAATCTGCGATTCTAAAGAGAGGGGTAAAACGACAACAGAAATTGTGAAAAGGCTAAAAAGCAAACTATAACCGGATCTACTTAGTACCATCCAAATACGATAGTAAGAGAAGTCCTCGTAGCCAATACGAGGTAGGTTCAAAGAGTACACGACTTTATATTTTCCGGCCAAAACTAATGCCGCGTGGGTAAAATCCTTTGCCGCATCAGTTTGCGGCTGTTACGCCAAGGATACAGACGTGTAGTGCGCGTTCGTCGGATTTTCGTTTTCACCGAACGCGTCGAGAAAAGATATTGCATCAAGTTTCGCCAAAAGCTTGGAGATACTCAAGCTCAAACCACCAAGTACATTCAGCAGGTCGTTGACGATGATGCCATGGGCAAATCTCAGGTCGCACCTCAGTGGAGTGTGAGGAACGCTCAGGCAGGGAGGCCATCAACAGATCGAAACGGGAAGCCGATTGAGAAGTTTTGGCGAATAGTCAGGACAGACTGTCATGTAACAACCCAGGATATTGCTCATGAAGTGGGACTAAGCATAGGATTAGTGCTTTCCATTTTAATGGAGGATTAGAGCATGCGGAGAGTGCCGGTGAAATTCGGCCCCAAAGTGCTGGTGGAGCAGCAAAAACAACTCCACATATAAATCGCTCGCGACATGCTGGACTATGCAAATCACGACCCAGTCTTCATGAAGACCATCATCACTGGGCGTATGGTCTTTACTCGATGCGTTCGGCCATCTTGGGTGAAAACGAAAATCCGGTGGGCACGCACTACACGTTAAGGCGTTAGGCGTAACAGCCGCGATCTGACGCGGCCTACCAGCACGAAAATTTTAATGCGTTGGCAGGAAGGGTGGCCTCACCTTCCACTAACAAGATTTTGCTCATGCGGCATTAGTTTTATCAGGAAAATATTAGGTCGGATACTTTTTGAAAGATCACCAAGAAAGTGCTTTGTAATGTAGATACCTGCCCGAACAGACATCAATGTATAACTAAAATAAACAGATATATTATCTAAATATGCAGATCTGGAAATAGAAATAACTAGATGGTAGTTACTTACAACTGAAATAATTCCCATAATAATATTACGTACTGTGGGAATAATTAAAAAAACAACAACTTGCAGCCTCCATATAGCACAAATCCTAGAGATTATTAATATTCTGAACACAGAGAAAATAGCAGCACTAGACACTGCATATATGTTACATACAGATTATAGTTTACTTATTGAGCATAGAGAAAGGTGCATTGGCAGTGACTTTTATAAGCCTTCCGAAGTTCTGCATCAGACGTGCAGGTGATCAATGAGGAAAGACAGAGTGATTCAAGGTCTTCGATGACTTCATTGTTAATGGCAGTCTCCATCACCCTAAACATTTTAAAGGTGAGAGAAATAAGACGATAATTGGCTGGCTCAGAGGCATTATGCTTCACTGGAATAGAGCACACTGAGGTATACTTCTAAATGTCAGGGTATATCTCCAGAGAGAGAGAGAGCAAGAGAAATTAAAGAACTTGGTGAGTATAGAAGCAGGTTCTGAGGTGAAAACATTCAGTGTAATTGAAAAGAAACTTTTAGAACCAGTGGCTTTTTTTCTTCGAAGCAACTAAATGTATTTCCGCATTTGTTATGTACGAGAAGTGGGGGACCTGCTAGAAAGAATATGATACGGTTGGCGGAGATTGGTCGAGTGTATGCATTGCAACGTTGGATGCAGAATGGGCTGCAAAGGTGGAGGCTTTCACCATGGGAATATTGCTTACAGAATCATCATTGATTAGAAGAAAAGCAAAAGATGACTCAGCAAATTTGATGGAGATTCTTTCGGCAAGGGACGGAAAATATCGGCTGCAGAGTAGGAAGCGGAAAACTTGAGGCCCGTATAATTTACGAAAGTATCTTTTCCACACCAGACAGTAGTTTTACTGGAGTAAGACTGCTTTAAGAAATGAATGAGACTCTCCCAGTATTTTAGGTCTCAATGTTTTTACTGGAATAGCAGCTGCGCAGCTACCAGTAAATTATTTGGGAAGAAGTGTTAATATTTTGTTATGTATAGGATATGAAGGGACATGCCTAAAACGAGTACTTTCAATAATAGTACAAAATACAATATGCAAAACTAAAGAAAAACGCTGCACTCGGTTGTGCACAATAATAAGATTAATGAAAATAATAATAATAATAATTGTTGTTATTCTTTGTTGTTTCTTTCGATACTTACTATCCCAAACCCCATTTCACTACTCGTATATTTACAAAACAAAAGGCTTAAAAATGCGCAAATTTCTCATTTATCTCAACGAAATTTCCATAGGAACTAATATAAATGATTACCATTGTAACATGTTCATTGCTTTCAGACATTTTCACTGTTATTCGGATTCTTAACCAACTCCTCTATAATAGTAGTATAATTATCTTCTTTTGCTACTTCCCTAAATATATTTGAACATTCACGACAATATCAGCGAACCTTTGGGGATTCTTCTAAGTTGTCTTTTTTGGTATTTGTTTTCGTTTTAATTTTGGTTTTCTTTTCAACTGTTTCGCAGAATTCAGTTGCAACAAAGAAACAGGTTCCTTTATCTCTCCTGCATTCTTTTTCTTAATCATCAACTCTTTTTAGATATTAGCTTTCTGTTTTAGAATTTTTCCTTTGCGACGTAGTCAGTATATCTTCTCTGAAGTGTTTGTATAAAATAACACTTCAACTAATGTACGCCTAATACAATTTATTGATGAGAGTAACATACCGCTTAATTTCTGTTTCTGTTTGTATATGTACCCACGTCAGCAACAAACTGTTCTTATTTCCCATTGCGGTTTCAAGCACTGTTCCTTTCTTCTATATTAAACATTTTCAGCGAAATCATCCAAATATAAAAATCTGAAAATAGAGATAACCAGAATATCTCGACTGACAATAGAAACAACCACAATAATATAACGTGCTCTGGGGAAGATAAAACATGCAAACTATCCATAACCCAAATCCCAGGATTTACAAATACATGCAACATAGAGACAATGGCACAACACACCAGATATATAGAATCCTTTCAAAACAATACAAGAAGCAAAAACAAAACACCTTAGATATTCTATAATGCAAAGTAACGGCATGCAACAAAAATATGACTACTAAAAACACACTTCATGAAAATAATTGCTGTTCATTTATTTTAGGTTATTTCAAAATACACATATTCCTTAAACTATCAGTACATACCTAGTTAGAAAAAGGATTTAATATTCACAAATTCTAAGGCGGCGAGCTGGCAGAATCGTTAGCATGCCGGGAGAAATGCTTGGTGGCAATTCTTCCGACTTTACGTTCTGAGTTCAAATGCCGCTGGGATCAACTTTGCCTTTCACCCGTCGATAAAGTGAGTACCAGTTACGAACTGGGGTCGATAAAATCGACTACTACCCTCCCCACAAAATTCCAGGTTTTCGTGCCCAGTATAGAATGGAATATTCACAAATTCTGCATTTCTCCAGATTACAATTCCATATGAACCAATAAAAATTATTACCACTTTATTATATAACAACATCATTACTTTTAGACATTTTCGATGTTATTAACTTTCTTAGCAAATACTATGAAACGCTTGTATATTAAGACTGTCTTCTGCTCCTACGAAATTTGTGTGGATATTTTCAGAGGGCAACAATAGAGGAAATCCTATTGAGTGTTCCTATCTTGTTTCTTTTCCTGTAATACGTTTGCATTAATTTTGGCTTTCGGTTTATCTGGTTCACGAAATTCAATTTTAACAAAGTGACAGTTCTTACATCAGTTCTGTATTTTGTTTTTCCTTACAATAAACTCCTAGCTTTTAGCTGTATTTTATTGTCTTCAGTTTTACATTTTCCCATTCACTGATATAAATTATTAATCTAAAACGATACCCTAACCAGTGTATACTGGATATTATGTGTGAACTGATGGCAGTAACACGCTAAAGACTTACTTGTTTCTGTTCATTCACGTGCCAATATCAGGTAAAACTTTTCTCTTCTTTTCTATTATAGTTTTTTTTCCAGTCCCTTTATCATTCTTTCCTATGTTTGATATTATTCAATGGAGATATTCGTCCACCGTCTAATATCCAGGAATATATTTATTGTTGAACAGCTGGAGTTAGGCCTCTAGGTTATATGTAACTAATGCTCGCCTAAAAAAAAAAACTCTCGCTGTTCAGATATGTCGTATAGTCAAAGAGCTTATTTTTCAGTCACATGATTCTAAATTCGTTCCTATGCGCGCCACCTTGATATAAATATCTCATAGCAGAGCGTCGGTGGAGCCATGTCATTTGAGTGAAACCAGTCGTGGTGACAGTTTCTACATTTGGCTGGGAATTTAACACCACCAACTGACACATCGGTGTTTCAGAGGTGTTCACACCATTGCAAATATTCGAACCAGGTCACCCGCTTCTTTCTCTTCTTTCAGAAATGTCAGAACTGCTACAAATAGATCACGTGTGTTGCTCTTTCTCTCCTAACAAAAAAAAAAAACAAACAAAAAAACAAACAATAACGCAATTATCTTGACGCCCAGTGAAAGGAACACAGATACAGCGGCGATATAACGTGGACTTCTCTTCTTTTAATATATAAGGTTTTCAATCATATGTAACTAACCTATTTATCAAGATATAGTTTTTTCTAATCGCTTTGGGGACATTCTATACAGATTGTGTTTTGTCAAATCATATAGCTATAGGATTTTTAAAAGTTAAGATCTTTTTTTTTCCTCTATATTTGTTTATTAGTACGCTTCGTTTATATATATCTTGTCTGGTGCAGTGAAGATATTTTGCTTATTTTTGCAAACAATTACATAGATTCTAAGTGTAGTGAATGTATAATTTCGTTTTTTCTTAATTCACGCTTTACTACATATCGTAAAATATAGTTTTATTTTCACTGTGAGGTGTCTAAGCTAACTGCCAAGATTATCTAACCCATTACCACCTGCGTAAAGATTGCTTTCATTTTGCCTGCTGCATATGTAAATACGGTACACGATATTATATGTTTTCTTTTCATTTTTCATTATATAATATGCAATCGTCGTCATATTGAATATAACATTGGGAATAAAATATAAAGATGACAAACATAAAGAAAACGATGGATCACCAGGTGTAATTCGTATCTCTTCTAGCACTTCGTTTATATTTTGGTGATAACATGCAGTTTTCAATTTGTTATGTTGAAAAGGAGTGTTACTAATACAACAGCAGCATTGATCTGTTCAACTGTATGTCTTTTCTTATACTATTTTGTCACTTTACTGTTATTCTATACAGTAGTATGTTTTGCTTTTCACTAATCTCTTTTACTTTGACACGTTGTATTTTATCCACATCTTTTTAGCATATCTTTGTGATAAGATAATAAACCATCTTTCTAGTAGCTTAATGCTTTCATTCGTAGTCTCTATGCAGGTCTGATTAACAAACCTCAACAAAATATTGGTGTATCTTTTCAATAAAAAGATATATAGCGAAGTCGGGAGTTACATAATTATTGCAGGTTTGAAAAGACTAACAGAGGATTTCTCACAAAAGACCTTGAGTCTAGGTTCCACTTAGCCAGTCGACATGTCAAGAGCAATGAAAGAAATAAGTGCCACTAATATACAGGATCAATTCAGTCAGTTCTTCTTTTCCACAGAAAGAAAAGGTCGGTTGGTTTTGTGAACTTCATCGATTCAATATTTGTGAGTGATATTTACGAGTAGATTGGCGTAAAAGTTAGGAAACGTGAAGTAAATGTTTAACATTATTTATTCGTCTACATCTATGGTCTGGAATAAAATCGTAGATTAATCGACTCTGATGATTTTTATGCCCTATTTCGCCACCCCAATTTAATAAAATATATAGGATTTACGTACTTTAATTGATTCAATAGACGAAAATTCGACTCTAGTAATATTAGATTCCAATGTAAAACATGTATCGTTTAGACATCATTAAATGAATACTTGTTTCAAAACTTCCTTTCATTTCCATTTTTGCTTTCTCTAATCGCGTGGAAGTTTCACTGAAAGTTTCAAATTAATTTTCTATATTTCTGTCATGAATGTTTCTTGCTATTGAATATTTCCTTACGTATGTACAATCATCCAGACTCTAAGACACGATGTCTCCTCCTTTTGTCTATTTCATCGATTTCTGCAATTCAGCACTAGCGAATTATATGCTACTACTTTTCCAGGTATGATCATCCTTTAATCTCCCATACTATGTTTTACATTCGAAAACCTACGGTAAACAACGATCCTAACACTTCCTACTTATAATGTCTATTATCTGTTATTCCGTCACACATTATTTAAAATGTCATCGACCGTACTTATTTTACCATTCTCAACCACCACACTAAAATGTAAAATTGAGCAGGGACGAGGAGTCGTTCGTTGCTTTATTTTTTTAGCAATTGTACCAACGGGAGGGAAGAAAAATGGCTACAAACAGAAAATGAAATCAGCATACTATAAAATCGAACATTATAAATTCCTGTTTTTCTTCTTGTAATTTTAAAATGATGCTGATATTTTTCTATTCAGCATTTTGATTTCATTTCAAATTAAAGGTCTTTATCAATTCAACGCCTTGTTCTTAACAAAAAACAAACAAACAACAACAACAGAAACAAGGGGGGAAAAAAAAAGCAATTATAGTCTCAACAAAATTAAATGATGGCGGCTGTAGTCTCGGAGACGGCAAAAGCTGTAACAATAACATTGAAACAATACACAAAACATCAAGTGAAGAAGTGAAAATGAAGTACAAGATATTTGCTTGGAAAATATTAAACAGTAGATACAATATCAGATAAAATATTTTGTATATCAGATGTGTGGATGTTACGAAGTGCAAATCGATAATCTTCTACTCGTTGTATAGGGTCTGCGAGATCGATATCAAACGAAAGGGAATAATTAAAAGCAACACCACCAACAACGAGACCAAAAATCAAACGACGGATCCCAAAACAAAAACAGAAGCCACACCAAAACCATCAATAAACTAACTCCATTGTGTTCTGTATAGATATTATAATAGATTGAGGAAAGGTTTCCACAAAAATAAATACTGTTACTGTCTAATAATATCTTTGATTTCATGCAACGAGAATATTGTAAATTTTTTAAATATTTTATACGCTCGTAACATCAAAGAGGATGCATATGTTAGAAATATTAGCAGACACAGACACAGACACGCAAGGAAACACTCACATGTATATACAGTTATATATTTCATACACTTGTAATATCAAAGATGATACATACATACATACATACATACACACACATACATTACATACATACATGCATACACATACAAACATACATACACACACATACATTACATACATACATGCATACACATACATACATACATACATACATACATACATACATACATACATACATACATACATACATACATACATA
>JAOPUL010000807.1:4554-16663 GCA_027564515.1 Octopus rubescens | reverse complement strand
TGTAATTTATATAAAGAAACAAATGGAATGAACGAAAAATACACACAGTGGGCGTTGCTACAGCCTCTTCAGTTAACGTCCAAAGTATCTTAACATTTTCACACCATTAACGTTAATATTGTTCAATGTTGTTGGTACCAGTGGGATAAGATATTGACCAGTGAGCAGTAGCGACAAACAAGGGACTGATGAAAAACAAACAAAATTAAATATGTATACAATATGAAAACACAATTAAAAATAAAACATCATTATACAAACCCAAATTTTGGTCTACCGTTTAACCACAAGGTGGATGATAAAAGAACGAAGGAGACAAAGACAAATTGACAGAATATGGACATACAAACAAACTGAAATGAATAAACAAAATACAGCATTGTGGCTTTAAACACGAGACAAATAATTGGTGAACGCAAGGGAGGAATATCCTGAAGGGTTTGAAAAAACAACAACGAGACAAAAGAAATATGGCCGTCTTGTTAACGGCTCAAACCGAAAGGGAGCCAGATAACGTGACAGTAGACATGTTAGTGAGAGGGAGAGCGAGGCGAAAGAGAGAGAGACAGACAGACAGACAGACAGATAGTAGCATAGAGGAAATGTTGGAGAGCGTAAAGAAGGCAAGGGTAGAAGTCGCACAAGATTATTCACTGAATGGTTAAAAGCGAGAGAGAGAGAGAGAGAGAGCGTGTTGTGTAGAGAGAGTAATATATTTGTAATTTATATAATGAAACAAACAGAACGAACGAAAATTATACACAATGCGCGTTGCGACAGCCTCTTCAGCTAACGTAAAAAAAATCATAACAATTTCACACCACGTTAATATTGTTCAGTTTTTGGTGGTAAGATAACAACCAACTGGGCAGTGGCAACGAACAAGGGCCAGACGAAAATCAAGTAAAATTAAATAAGTATACGATATGCAAGCAAAATAAAAAATAAAAATAAAATAACATTATACAAACCAAAATTAGGGCCTACCCTCAAATAATGAAGTTGATGATGAACGAACGAGGGCCAAAGAAAAATCGACAGAATGTGGACATACAAACAAACTGAAATGAATATACAAAATACAGCCTTACATATATACACACCCATATTTATGCGTATATTCGGAGAATATCTTTCTTTTGTAGATGTTTCTTTAAAAAGAAAACTGTGGTCCAGTTCTATCGTTTTTATTACCAATTTTTCATATTTTGGTATTACATTTTGCAGTTTGAATAAATAAACTTCCTAAATCCATATTCGCTCTTTCCAAACATTCAGAGTCCCATTTATAAGAATTGATATAGATTCGGCAACTGATGCAAGTGATACTATTGAGTATTTGTAGACATTTTTCATTTATTGACCGTAGGCCTTCAATGTTAACAAGTGCATGGTAATTCGTTGAGCTTTAGTTTTCGTGTCAGCAGAGACGTGTTGAATTTTTAGGTATATGTGCATGTGTGGTTTGCATGCTTATTTTGACAACACAGTATGCATCACAAACGACCATACACTAAAATAATAATACACTACAAAACACCAAAACCAAATTCCTCATTATTCGCTTTCTTAAAGCTCTCTTGAATAAGTCGACAAATCTGGACGGACTGACAGAAATTTTCGAATTCCTTTGCCGTGAATTGTGTGCCATTATCTGAGACGATCGTATATGGCACTCCATAACGAGCGAACAGTTCTTCCAAAAAGTCAATCGTCACATTTGTGGTTGGCCTTGAACATTTACATACTTCAGGCCATTTTGAATAACTATCCACTACGATGATATAATAAGAGCCATTTATTGGGCCTGCGAAATCCACATGCAGTCTAGACCATGCTGACTCCGTTTTGGGCCACCGCTGTATATGCACTAGAGGCGCTTTTGCTGTCATAGCGCATTCCCCAGATTGTTTTACCAGTCTCTCAATTTGTTTGTCCATATCCGGCTAATAAATGTAACTCCTCATGAGGCTTTTCATCCGGGCAATAGCCGGATGTCCTACATGAAAATCTTTCAATATTCAGTTTTGCAGTGTTTCGGGTATTACCACACTTTGTGCATATACTAATACATCATCACATACTGTGTAATGCTTTGAAATTGCGTTCCGCTTATTTATATTATTTTCCGTATTACTTTTCAACAGTATGTTTTTATCTTGTTTATGAACATATCTTTTCCCAATTTTAATTTAATTTCTTCTAGTGTTACCGTTAAATCACGTACTACATTGCACAAAATGTTCTTCAGTTCCATTTCTAGTTTTAACGCTGCAATCACCGTGTCTTCCAATGGTTCCTTCTATTTTGGAATTAGCCTAGACAACCAGTCTGCGTGTCCCATTTTTTTTTATGGCAGGAACTCCATCTGAAAATCATAATTCAACAGGATAGTTCCTCAGCGCTGTAATCGGTTCGCTGAATGCGTGGAGATACACTTTTTCGAACCAAAATGGTCGATGATCAGACTGCAATATAAGCTTACTCCCGTGTAGGAATTTATAGAATTTCTTTACTGCGAAAATTAATGATAACGCCTCCTTTTCGATCTGGCTATTGTTTTTATTCTGCTGCCAGAGGAACTCTTGATGCATGTACAATAGCTTTGATTTTACTATCATTAAATGTATGCAATATCACAGCTCCTATGCCATAATCACTGGCATCCGATGCCACAATCATTTTCAAGTTTGGGTTGAAATGAGTTAATGATAGTTCTGATGTTAACCTTTTATTAAAATTCTCGAATGCCCTCTAGCATTTATTTGTCCAATCACATTTCATATCTTTCTTTAACAAGTTATTCAGCGGAGCTCTTAGCTCATGCATTTTAGGTATGTACGGCTGGTAATAACTTGCCAGACCTAAAAATGCTTGTAAAGTCGTTTTGTTAGTGGGAGCAGGCATATTTTCTATCGCGTCGACCCTAATCGGGTCCAGTTTTCGTCCCTTTTCATCGATCACCTGTCCCAAATACCTTATTTTTCTTAAAAGAATATCGCATTTATTTTCACTTACTTTAAACCCATAGTCGCTTATTCTTTTAAAGACCTTTATTATATGTTCAATATGCTGGTCTCTCGATTCACTTTTGTTCAATATGTCATCCAAGTATGGTACCGCAAACTCAGTCACTAGCATAGTGTCCATAACTTGCTGGAATATTGCTGGTGCGACCTTTGCTCCAAAAGGCAGTCTTTTGAAACGGTACATTCCTTTGTGAGTATTTATTGTTAATACTTTAGCACATTCCACATCTACGAGTAATTGGCGGTAGGGCTCTGATAAATCCAGCTTGGAATACATTTACCCACCATTGCACCTAGCAAATATTTCTTCTGGACTTGGTAGCGGGTAATTGAAATTGTTTAAACAATCATTAGGACCCCTTGAGAAGTCTGCACATACTCTTATTCCATTGTTTTTCTTTTTATATATATATATAGTAGGAGCCGCCCACTCTGAGTAGTCTACTTTTTCAATTGCCTCCATGTTTTCCAGTCTTATTAATTCCGTTTCAATTTGATTTAGCGCCGCAAAAGGCACATTGCATTTCAGTTTAAACACCGTCACCACATTTTCTTTCAACTCAACATTTACTTTGATTTTTTTTTACATGTTCCGTGTTCCTTCGAGAACAATTCAGAGTACATCATCTTGAATTTTAATTTCAATTTTTCCCACGCCTTTTCTGACAAGGACTGTGACACATTCACCTTATTACATAATGTATTCAATGTTAGAATCCACAAGACTTCCTATCTTAATCCATTTTGCCATATTTATTATCGATACGTCTGACGCGGTATCTAATTGCATTTTTGTCTGAAAAACCATTTATTTTTATTGATACAAATTTTCGGTTATTTTTGTTGAGTAGAGTTTTTTTGCTTTCTCATTTTTTACATTTTTTTAACCAGCAGTTTGACTGTCTATGCCCAATTTTTACCGCATTGAAAACAGTTTCTATCTTTAAAGGCGCAATCTTTCTTAAAATGCAGGTCTCCGCAACCATAACAGGGTTTGTGATTTCTCTGTCATTTCCTTTCAATACATTCTTTACATTTTTATACATTATTATTATTATTTCCATTATTATTGTCTTCTATTCTTATTGCACTTTCTCGGAGGTTTGTTATTTGTTGGCATTCCTCAGCCACTTTATGCAAGGATAGTTCAACTTCTTGATTCAACTTTGATTATCTTCTGTTTCTAATTTCCGAATCTTCCGTTGCCATAAGCTCTTTAACGAATAATAAGCTCTTGAACATGTCTGGCGTTAATTCTGCAAGCTTAAACATTTCGCAAGCCTTGTTAATAATCCCTACATATGTTACAAAGTCATCGGACACATTTGTCTTTAAATTTAAACATTCCCACCGAATGTTAAACAGCGAACTTTTTTCGCTAAAAATATTAGTCAAAATATTTATCGCTTCCTCAAAACACAAATCCGCGAGCTTTCTTGGCAAAATAAAGTTACAAAAACTTTCGTGTTCCGGAGGTGCACATATTTGCAAAAGAAACCTTACCTTCCTTTCATTTGACCATGTATTCCTCTCTGAATATGTCCTCCTAACGTCTGTAATATGCGGTAAAGGTAGTTCCTTCATCCAGTTTATACTGAAATTCTTCGATGGGATTTGCCACACCGTCCGCTGAAAATGATTTTGTCGTATTTCTCGACTGCATTAACAACTCTGTTAACTTCTGTAGCTGCAACTGCAGCTGCTGCTGCTGCTGCTGCTGCTGCTGCTGCTGCTGCTCTTGTTGCTTTACAACTATTTTCAGTAACTCTTCTATTTCAGTAATCTTTTCAGTTTCCATATTTCTTTTCGAAACCTCTGAACTGTTCGACTCTCGACGCTACTATTTGTATTAGTGGTTATTATTGTTCAAATCCTCGTCACCACTGTTGTGTCGCACATTCTACGTACGATATAACGAAATAATATAACGTATTCTACTCAGAGATATACCACTATCGGTTTGACGGCTCACCGACTTCGTCCTACGCTCTCTGCGCATGTCCATTTATCTTGTGGGCACCGTCCACTAGGAGCCACACAACAAATAAATATATATCTAAATTTTCTCACACTTATAAGTTAAAACTGTTGTAAAATCTAAGGTCTGTTCCTAAATTTGTTTCATTATATACTTGCTCATGTATATTTATTACTTCATCTGTATAAGTTATATCTAGACGTTCATAGCTGTATCACTAGACAAATATAAAATATATTACATTAATACTCCAGGCCCAAAGTAAAGGACCTATATCTACCAAAACCATGGTATATATATATTTGTGTACATGTATGTGTGTTCATGTATATAAATATATGTATTTGCATATATGTATGCATTACTTGAATTTGCATGTATGTCTCTGAGTGTACATTAGAGAGAGAGAGAGACACACACACACACACACACACACACACACACACACACACACACACACACAAACACATATACTGTATGGAAGCATGCTTCAATTTTCCCCAGTCAGGTTTCTGAGAAAATATTTTTTGTTATATGCACGATTTTCTTCAAATTACTTTTCCTTAGTAACACACCTCATAATCCGATTGCCTTGCTGTGATGGAGAAGGGTGGAAGGTTGTCAAGGACAAGAAGAAAATAAAGAAAGGAAAAAGAGACAGCCTCCATGAAAGGTAAGCAAGAGACTTGAAATCAGTCAGGAAAAGTCACCCACTCTTTAGAGCAGCTAAGCCTCACAGTTGACTGGATCAGAAGCGAGTACCTCACAGAAACGTTGAATGAGCAGAATGATAACAAGAAAAATATTTTACTGATTAATGCGGAAAAGGGGAAAGAATATATAAGACACCAAAATGAAAGACTATTGATAGAAGCAAGAACACAAGTCGATATGTATCTGGGATAAGGGAATCTTCGTGGTACATCTACACTACAAGATACTGATAGACTAATTTAGAGGAGGGCTCAGTTAGCAGAAGCTGATTGGAATGAAAAATTGTCTGAGTTGTGGAGTCTCCTAATTCTATTTAGGTAGTGTCTTCTCAACTTTGTATGGATGAGTCGTATCTATTTGCATTTGTTTTGTGTACCAAATTTTAAACCCAGTTTAATATACTGTATTGCGTTTTTCTCAATTCCACATCAATCACACAGATATACACATGTGTGGGGGAGGGGAGACTACATCTTGGTTTCAGTGAAAATTTATTTCGTTTTCTCTCCATCATGGAGAAAATATGCATGGATTCGATGACGCTTGAGTGTGAGAGAGGGGGAGAAAGAGAGGAGCGTCAACATATAACAGTGAGAGAGGGTGACAGTGCAAAGCGCTTTATCCCTCCGTTAAAACAATCTGTCGTTAAATCTGTTTTTGATAAAAATGATGTTAAAAGTTTTGATATGCATAATTTTTTCAAGAAAAAACTCCCGAAAGATGTTTCAGTCAGCAAAAACACATATATCAATGGCAAAAGCGCTGTTTATCAAAATAAACAGAATGTAAACAATCCCACAAATATCGAAAACGAGTGGACAAATGATATCAACACTTCGAAGACTTTGTTGGATGCAGAAGAAAAAAACAACAACAACAGCAGCAGCAATAGCAACAACAACAACAACATCAATAACAACAACAACAACAACAACAACAACAACAACAACAACAACAGCAGCAGCAGTAACGATGACAATGGTGACGAAAAATCTAACCAGCAAGCCAGTAGATCGGCTTAGAAAAACATTAATGTCTCCTTCGCTAGTGCCACATCTCTGCAGAGAATAACAATCTCTGAAGAGGAATCAAAAACTGCCACAGTTAGTCGAACGAAATGGACTAACTATCAATCTGAATACTCCTCTTGAAATGATCCAAAATACGGTTCGTCGCACAGTAACGTACCGTACAATTAGATTAAAGTCAAGAAAAGTGGAAAGAGCCACTGAGGCTCAAATCCAAAAAAACATTAAGTTCTGTTTGGAAACAAAACGAATACATTCAAAGGGGAAGGAGTTATGGAACGGTCGAAATGAGGTTTTCGACAGAAGATGAAGCGAAAACTCACTCTCTCAAACCCCTGAAAAGTGAAGATTCGCTAACGGTTCCATCATATTGCGGCCAGAGACTGGCTAAAATTGTGATTCAACAGGTACCGCCAGAAATAGCCATTCATTGGCTAATTGCTGCGGTCACTATAGAAATCGAGGAGAACACTAAAATCCTCGAAGTCTATCAGACCAAACAACAAAACTGGACAGGGATCACAATAGAAATTCTTATCCAAACCACACAAAAGAACGTAGATGCTATCCCAGATCAAATACATTTACCAGGAAGCATCATCATACCCGTTAGAGTGGAATGAAGGAAGGCCAAATGCCACATCTGCCTTTCGACCACTCACCTAAAAGCCTTATGCCCCAAATTGAAAGAGAAAGAGAGAAGACCACCTCTTCTCCCAGTACCCAATTACTTTCCAACAACAGCACCAATACCAACAGCACCACTACCAACAGCACCAATACCAACAGCACCACTACCAACAGCACCACTACCAACAGCAACATCAACCAACTCAACACCATTTACCACCATATCAACAACAGCATCATCATCAACAACAATAACACCATTAAGCATGGCAACACGAACTCCCACCATACCAGCAACAGATTCCTCCAAATACTTCTCAACGCCAAAAGAATTTCCACTTCCCAATTCAGATGAGTGAAAGACAAAAAGAAGAAGGGAGGATAGGAGAAAGAACAAACCAACAGAGAAAGAACAATCTTCATCCCTGCAAGCAGTGGAGAGACCAAAAATGAAAACCCCAAAACGAAAAACGCCGAAAGCAAACACTACAGCCCCAACACTAATACAAATGCCTAAAACACTACCTCAACCAGCAGCACCACAAACACAACGAATCCCAAATACACAACAACAACAACAGCAGCAGCAAATACATAGTAAAGATAATATCCTTATAAACTACATGGCAATTAACTCAAAAAACACCGATCTCATGAGTTACATAAAAAAAACACGCCAACATAACACAAACAGATTTCATAACACCCACAGTCTCCATACCAACACACATACAAATCATTCGAACAACACAAGACATATACACACATCTAAAATCCAATTTCCCACAGGAAATTGGCGATTTTCAGAGGAATATCACCACGCGAATACTTGGTGATTTGTTGGTAGAAACACCCCAATCAAACCTGAGGGTCGGACAAACCACCCCACCAGACAAAGCCAAGTAAGTTTTCACTTTCTTCCAATAACAAGGTCATGCTCAGAATAGGCAGCGTGATTTCCAACCCATTTTCGGAGACTATAAGGTGTACGCATCTTTAAGTCGTCCGGGAGCAGGAGGCGGAGTCGCCGTGTTGTTTCGGATAAATCTGGACCTTGCAATACGGATAGTCTTCCTGGAACCGGAAGGTAGGTCGGTGGAGCTGGACGTGACCGGTAGCGAAGGACATACTTTCAGGCTAGTTGCCGTCTATGCCCCGACAGGGTAGGACGACCAGATTTCTTCAGGCGTCTGGAAACTTTTCTGGGAACGTTCCGTTCTTTAGTGTTAGTGGGAGATTGGAACGGAATTTTAGATACACGGTGAGACTGTGTGGGCGTAGCAGATAGGGGAGGAGGGTGTAAAAGCCTCGCAAACCTGCTCAAACGATTCCAACTGTCTAACTGGTATCGACTGGATTTCCCTGATGTGCCAGTGTGGACCTGGTCAAATCTCATCGGGTCATCCAGATCGTATCTAGATAGAGTATTCTGTAGAGAAGCAGATAAGAATAGCATAGGCTGTCCACAATTTAAACTAGTCGACTACAGACCACAAATTCATCATATGTACAGTGGACTTAGATAGGCTCCATAGACAGGGGCCTGGTTACTGGAAGCTGAACGCGTCATTGCCGATGGGCAAAGCTTTCAGAGATCGGATTACTGAATTAGTTAAACGGGCGTTGACGGGGGCAATCGTCAACAATAAATAGTGGGTCGCCCTGAAAAGGGCGATTAGACCAATTCTTCAACGCGAAACATGAAGGCTGTGTTGTCAGAGCCAAGGCACGTGCTCTTAGACGTGAAGGAACGAAAGCCGTTCAATGGGCCCGAGTGGCAGAGGCAAGGCGTGGCAATAAATCCACAATCCGATCTATACCAGACCACGATGGGCAAACGTTACCAGATCTCAAACAGATGTGTGCGATCTTTCAACAGCGCTTCGCACAATTGTTCGGGAGTAGCGGTGATCCGAGTCGCAGGATGGATGTCACTTCCTGCCTCGACGGACTGCCGCGGCTCTCGACGACGAAGGCGGAGCGCTGCGAAAGGCCAATAACAGCTCCTGAAATACGGGAAGCAATGACTAACTGTACGAGGGTTAAATCGCCTGGTTTGGATGGTCTGCTCTACGAACTTTACGTTTACATGCCAGATTATTTGGTGACCTCTTGACAAACGTTTACTGCAACTGGCAACAGAATGGGAGACTACCTAGTTTTGTGAGCCGAGGAGCGGTGGCGTTGTTGAGAAAAGACCCGAATAAGAGGGGCAGTATTGATAACTTTAAACCCATAACTTTGCTAAATGTAGAGTTCAAAATTTTGGCCAAAGTGTTAGCTACGAGGTTGGTGCTTGTTGTCGGTGATCTGGTAGGGGAGGCGCAGACATGCACCATCCCGAAAAGATCTATCCATGACAACCTCCACCTCACGCGATACTTCATAGAGAAAGTGGCTAAAGAACCTGGCACGGGTGGGGCCCTGATCAATTTAGATCAGTCAAAAGCCTTCGATATGGTCGACCATCTATACTTAGCGGCGGTTCTCAAGACAGCCGGTTTCGGGCCTGTATTCAGAAGCTGGATCGCTGCAATGCACAGCGACATCTGTTCAGTGGTCAGAGTGAATGGTCAGCTCTCAGAAGCGTTCAACATCATGCGCTTAGTCCGTCAAGGTTGCCCCCCCCTCGACACTGTTGTACATACTGACTCTTGAGCAATTACTATACAAACTGGAGACTCTGAGGGGCATCCCGCGTGATCTAGAATGTGGAAGATCCGTGTGGGCATATGCTGCCGACGTCACCGTAGTGGTTCTAAACAATAAACACATCGAAATCATCGGCACTGCTCTCGAGTATTACAAAGCGGTATCAGGAGCGAAGATTAACAAGGAAAAGTCAGTGGGCTTGCGGCTCGGTACATGGAGAAGCATATCCATGCCGTCCAACTGCGTCGTTGGGCGCTGGACGGACGGACAGCTTAAAATGCTCGGGGTCTGGTTTGGTCCGGACCTCCAGATGGACAAAAATTGGGACGAGGTAACGAATAGGGTGACTACTCTCACCCAGAAATAGTCCGAGAGGAAGATATCCTTGAAAGGTCGGGCAGAGGTGGCGAACTAGTACGTCGCGTCCGTCCTCTACTACCGCTTGACCGTTGTGCCTTGTCCCGGTCCTCGTCTGATTATATTGGAACATATACTCTTTCACTTCTTGTGGAAGGGAGGCATTCCGATGGTCAGGCAGTCTATCTGCTGTCAACACCCACTGCGTGGTGGACTAGGCATGCCGTGGCTGATGATGCGCAAACATGCGCTAAGGCTACGGCATCTCCAGCTATTCCTTGACGGTGAACATATGTGGTCGCCGTTGGCCAGACACGTATTTCCCCAGCTGGCTTCCTTAATAGAGTTGCGTTCTGAGTCAAACAGAGACCGATGGAAGGATTTGGGAAAGTAGAATGCTTTCAAGTGCTCACAGCCCTCAACTAATCGGACATTGCGATAGGTGGAAAGTTCACTTTAGCTTTCTATAGAGGATTAGTGGAAGGAAAGTGCGACGACGTTCTCGACGAAACCTTGGGCGTCCAAGAAGATCACCTAGCCGCTCTCTTCCGGAGAACTTTTAGTCCAGGACCAATGGATAATTTCCCAAAGTCCCTGGCCTGGCAGTGCTACCGGGGAGCTTTGCCTGTACAAGATAAACTATACAGACATAGAAGTGCCGTCAGCCGAGCATGTCTGAGATGCGCGCAGGGCGATGAAACCGTCCTACATGCACTCGTTCAGTGCCCGAGCATTGCTGTACTGCGGGTTTATGTCGAACACTCGCTATCACGTGTAGGACGAGTCCGGCTATCATCTAAATATATCGTGAAGATTGCCCCGCCACCATTTTTTTAACCGAGAAGGGCAGACAGTCTTTATATGCCTGGTGGCTATGGCGAAAGAGGTGGTATGGTAGTCAAGATTGAAGGGGCTGAAGACAAATACTTTTCTCTTTGGACAATCCCTCATCAATTTCTTCAGGTTTCACTTGAAGAGGAAAATAAGGGTGGAGAGGGAAGTTTTGTCTTCTAGCAATTTTGCCATAAGGTGGATGAAAGTGGCGAGAATGGTGCGAGTGAACGGGCCTACCCTGAGCATACGCCTGTAATCGGAGAAAAAGAAATGAGAAAAGGCATCTGTACTGGAAGTCAGGGCACCCATGGTTTTATGGGGTTTTCCCCATGAGCTGCCCTCGAACGTTTCCTCCTTATTAAGGATTACACATTGTTAGAATGCAATGTTTCTTAATACGTTAAACCTGTTTACACGCAAAACCCTTACATCAGCAAAGACTCACACACATACACACACATTCTTTGTTTGTCCTGTACTGTCCATAATATTTTCTTAATGTAAACACTTTGTGGTCAATAAAGAAATCATTATTATTATTATTCTAGTGTCCTTTGTTTGAAATCTTTCATCATACAGCCTGTGACCTCTTCAACGACTCTCCATCCCACGCGTCTCTTCCCTCTCAATTTAATCCATCATATATATATATATATTGCTTTATCTTTTTCCTTTATTTATACACAGATATACGCATACACACAAACACGCACGCACACACAAACACACTCACACACACACACACACACAGACACACACACACACACACACAAACACCCCCTCTCTCATTCTCTCTCCCATAGATATATGTAGATGTGTGTGTGTGTGTGTGTGTATGTGTGTGTGTGTGTGTGTGTGTGTGTGTGTGTGTGTGTGTGTGTGTGTGT
>JAOPUL010000770.1:0-10556 GCA_027564515.1 Octopus rubescens | reverse complement strand
AAATACATTGCTATATATAAGATATTTGTGACTGATGGACACTCTCAAACGGAGATAACAAGAGTATCCTTGTGTGGTACTGACTAGGAAAATAGCAGCTGAAACCTTCAGTTTTCACTCTACTGTCTTTAAAAAAAAGTGCCCTCCCTCAGACAGTAGTTTACAGCTTGAATGTTGGTTAAAGATCTGTACTAGACTGGATCAGGATTATCTAAAGATATAATTGCAGCTGGAGGTGTAAATTACCGTAAAAATATAAAAAGGAACACACAGGTCTGTGTAATTGTTGAGAATTACATTTTTAAAATGTCACAATTATAGATTTGCGCCTCAACTTTTTGTCTCCTCACTATTTTTATTAATGCAAATTTTTTAATGAAATTTTGCAGCAATACATTTTCGAAATGTAGATTATTTTGTTTACAAAAAAAATGTGGGGTGGGGGAATTGAAATTTTGAGATGTTGATTTTTTTTTTTTTTTTTGCATAATCGGAATCTCTGCTGCCGTTCAAGATCCGAAGAAATTTTTTTTTAATCAAAAAGGGGTGGAGTGTGTATGTGACACTTCCGCCGACTGAAAGAAGTATAGCATCCCACACTTTTTTGAGTTTAAAAAAAAAATTTTCTACGGATTCTGATGTTTCTGTCAACGGAAATTCTGATTATGACAAACAAATCAGCATTTCAAAATTGCGGATCTTTTCTGTTGCTGTCGGTTTTTGAAATTTTAAAATTAAGTGAAAATTTTCAAATTTGGTAATGTATGTAATTTTTCACGCTGAGTCTGATTTTGTTATTTACTTCGTACAGAAAAATTTGGCTGGAGTGCTACATACGGTACTTTGAAAGAGATACTTCTTTGAAATTAATAAATGTCTCTCCTGAAAAAGTCTCAAATCTTTTGGAATATACCTTGTAAATACTTTCCCTTTTATGTTAGAATTCAGAAACACGTACACTGGGCAGTAATGTGTCTCTTGTTTTGATATTTAATTAAATTAATTTATTAAACTGCTTGAAATAGCTGCATGCACAAATGAAAGGGATATATTTTAAAAATATTTCATGTCAATTTTTTTTTATCTTTAGCCTGTTTCAGTCATTAGACTGGCTTTGATTATATTTTTGTATACTTAAGAATTGGAATTTTGAAAAGTGAAAGTTTTTCACAACCATTATTTCCGTATTTGTCAACGTGCAATCAAAATAAAAATTTCTCAGTATAGGGGGTGTCCTTATGCCATTGGCATTTAGCAGGTTTGCTTGACATGCCTGGCAATATAATGAAAAAAGTAGTGTTTTTTTCTCTTTTCACAAAGAAAGGCTTTGAACTAATATGGGATACAAAAAAGTTTGGGGAAAATGGGGAAGGAGGGATTGAAATTTTTTAATGCTGTTTTTTATTTGGCAAAATTGTCGAATGCATGAAGAAACTAAAAAAACTGGAGTGTGCAGACACGCCAGAGATTTAGCTGTTATTTCTAGCATGTGGAAAGACTACATCCAGGCTTATTTCATATTCGGAATATTGGCGTGGATGTTGCCTAGGTGGGGAAGGGTGAAATTTTAGAAAAGAATTTTTGGGAAACATAGTCTCTTTTTGGGAACCCCCAAAAGTTTTCTGAAAAAAGTGTGTGTGTGGGGGGGGGTTGAAATTTGGAGATGCTTGGGGGAGGGGGGTAATCAGAATCTCCATTGCTAAAAATGTCAAATCCATAGAAACACCAGCAAGCAACATGAAATAAAATACCTTGCTGGCCTTTATATTTAAGGCTAACTGTAAACAGGGGGAATTAAAAAAAATATTTCTTTGTGTCCCAGCATGGTCGCAGTCTAGTGACTGAAATGTAAATGTAAGAGATATGGAAGATAGTCATCTTCATCTTCAAAAAGATATTCTTCGTTTCACAAAAGAGAGGAAAAGGTACTTGATACATAATATAGAGTATAATTATAGGCAACTGATGATGTGGGCTAACATTTTTCTAAAATGTTTTGGAAAAATTTGAAAGTAAAATCTTATGGTCAATTGAGTTGTTGGAGTGAGGCAAAAACAAAAATGAACAGGCATACCTTTTTGTGACTTTAATTTTGTTGTTATGTTTTGTTTTTCGGAAATTTCTTTGGATTTTTGTTTTAAACATTGGAAATTATGATTCCTGTAAATAGAATTTTTTTCAATTTTTTTAACTACCTACTCCCATAACTTTTCATTTTTGACTTCTTTCTCAAATTTTTTTTCAGAATCATACTTTAAATTTAGGAGATTATAGAGTACTAGCTTACTTGTGTCGTCAAAAATGACAGAGAGAAACAATTGATAAATTTTCTGTCTAAAGACTTTGCACTGTTTATTTAAGAGAAAAAATATTTTCAATAATTCTTAAATGTGACAATGCCAACCATCTTCCCAATATCAGTTACTATATATATAAAGTATTTTGCCAGTCGTACTATAAAAAATGACAGCTATTTTACAGGTAATAATTTATTGTAATGTTTCATTTAATGATAGTTATCTATTTAATTTTGTTTTATTATTTGAACAATTAGCAAATGTATTGAAATAATTGTGAACACAAAAAGAAATAGAAAAAAAAATTAATATAAACTATAAACTGTTACAATAACAATTTTATTCTCTAACGCCACCAGAAGTTACATATGTGCCTATGCATGTTTCTGTGTGTGTGTGTATGACTGAATTTCCATCATCACTTAGTGTATTTTGTCAATTTTTTGTTTATATGCGTGTGTGTATCTATGTGTGTGCGTACACCTGTGTGTGTGTGTGCGTGTGAACTACCATCATCACTTCTCAGTTCACATGCGTCTCTGACTATCACCTACTCCCACTCCATTTGTCGTTTTACTTTATCTATCACTCACTCCCACTCCGTTTGTTGTTTACCCTTCTCAGTTTGCCTGCATCTCTGGATTATCACCTGCTTCCACTCTGTTTGTTGTTTTACTCTTCTTTCCCTAGCATGACTGACGGGACGCACTTAGCATTTTATTATAATGGGAGATTGTAATTTGCTTGAAGCATTGCAATGAAAATAAAAATGTTTTAAAAAACCTTTGAGCAGTGCAGATGAGGCTTTAGGCAAAATATCTTAGGTGATATCAATAAATGAAAACAAAAAAGATATTGTATTACCTTGCATAGGTTGATCCTATAATATTTCAAGAAAGATGCCCCATTTCAAGTTAAAAAAAAAATAATAATAAAGAGCTTGAAGAAATGGGTTGTTACTGGCAGGCCATTCTTGCATCTTAGTCATAACAAAACCAGACTTTGATAGAATAAGTTTTTAAAAATAAAACAATGTGTTATGAACCTTTAAAGGAATTTACTAGAAGTTATTTGACTAGTTAAAAAAATTTAGATAGTATAAATTGTGTGATAGATATTGATATAATGTATGAGATAGAGCAATAGAATATGCTAGAATAGGAAACTAATCCTGTGATCAGTCACCTTGGGTTAAAAAAGATTTATTTCTTCATTTGGCTAATGTCACTGATTTTAACTGGACCATATATTTCCACCTATTCACTCATACTGAACAGGCTATATCATAATAACTGTCTGTAACTCATGAATTCTGGGCAAAATAACTCTAATTATGCTACTATATTAGTAGCATAATTAGAGAGTTTATTTTGCCCAGAATTCTTGAAGTATCACCATAGAAGGGAGACAAGCACAGTTTGACCATGCAAACAAAAAAAAAACACTCTTTGCTTGATTATTTTCATGTCAAAATACATTTTTTCCATGGACAATTATCATTTGAAAGTTCTTTCTTCTCATATAGTTTTGATCAAAATTTGACACTTACGTATCATGCCTGGTTCCCTCAATCACCCTGGTATTTCCACCCATTCACAAAGTTTGTCCTGTTTCTGTTTTTTGCTGCTGAATGGTAGCCCTCGTTCTAGTTCAATGTGCTGAATTTGTGTTGAAAATGATAGTCATGAAGAGGACTGTTTTTGCCTTATTTTGATATAAAAATCGATGGGGGTAGGTCAGGTAATTGTTATGAAATATAAAAGTGAAAATTCTATCATTAATTTAGAAAAAAACATTTTCTTCAAGATTTTTTATACCATAAAAAAGAAAAATTTCTCGTGAATCTGAATCTGGCAATGAGATGGCGCAAAAGCACAAAGTCAGTAAAAAGGGGAATACCATAGCTGCTTGTCAAACTGACATATTCCTGTGCGGTGAGAGCTGAAATGGAACACGAATCCAAGGCTTCAGATATCAAGTTTGAGCCAGAATTTCAAGAAATGGACAAAGTAATTGCTAAGTAAACATATATTTCGACATAAAAATGTTCTAAATTGAGCTACATAGTTTTCTAGAGCCCAAAATTAGCATAGAAATGTTGTATTCAGAATTTTGTGTATTCCTTCTATCTGTTTTAACATGTGGAGAGCAAGGTCTGAATTTTACCTAGCAGATATTCTTGTACATGTAAATTTCGTTTTTCTTTGAGAAATATTGGTCAAATTTCACCAATAAAAATTATATTGTGCAATGAATATTATTTTGTAGACTAAAGTCCGATGTGATTTTTTTTCCTGATTTGAATACTGATGATTTGTTGTAGTGTTTACATTTTCATAAGTGGTACTGGTTTGTATTGTTTTTTTCTCTCTCTCCTACTAACCAGTTAGCTATAATGTTTTTAAAGCTTTAGCAAAGAATTTTGTTTATTTTTTAATCTAGGTCTACATGCAATTCTGAGAAAAGTGGTCGTGGGATGTGCTAGAAACAGCAGCTAAATCTCTCTTAAATCACATACCTTTTCGTCTGAAAATAGTTTCAAAAATATTTTTTTTTAGACTGTAAAGGCTTTTCCCATTGATTTTAAATGTGTAGTGCCAAAAGAAATGGGCCAAAATCAAGTCCAGAGGGAGTGGAGGGGTGAAAACAAATTGTTTTTCGTAAAAAGCTTCCCTTCATCATTTCCAAGGCCATAGTGAAAAACATTGGAAAAATCCCCGTCAAAATGGAGATAATCCAACTTATGTGAGTGTTCTGATCCGAAACTTCGCTGTTTATAGCCATTTTTAATAGTCCATTAATATTTTATTGAAGTGGTATCATGTCCCAAAATCTCAGGATTTATTTCTATACTTACTACAAATGTGCCAAACTCGAGTCCCTGTGGCTTGTTCTTTTGGATTGAGCTAGGTCTGAAAACCTCGCGAAATCAACATAATAGGCTTTATACATAGATATTTTTAAAATTACCTCCAAAAAAAGCTTCATTTTTAAAAACCTGGAAAAAAATAGGCAACTGCTACCCCATGGACAGTATTAATTTGTGTAATTTGAAGATGGTTATCACCTCAGTTTCAAAGATATGACATCACAAATATGGCTAATTAGGCAAGAATTCAACCAATTCGCTGACTATTCAAATAGTCATATTTCCTTGTGTTAAAAAGCAGCCGCGTCAAGTCAAAGCCATTTCTGGCACCAAAGAAATGTAAAATATGATGCTCAATTATTTCGGTGTGGTAAGGGCAATGAAGCCATTTCTGGCAATACAAGGTGCCAAAGGGATGCAAAATACAATTCTTAATTTAAGATAAGTCTGCGTTTTGTTTGTCTAAGCTTGTCTTATTTCGTTTCTGCTATATTGTTATGCTAGATATGTGAAAATATGTCCTTAGATGCAAGTTCCCACTCTACTGCACTGAATGAAAATTTTCCCTCCCACCCACCAGTACGTGCACATGCGCATGGGTCACGGCTCTACAAAGATGGTCCGGGCACATGCGCGCAAGCCACCGGGCTATGTATGTATATCTGTATATGTCCTGTCCCCCGTCTATATGTTTTGTCCGTCCTTGGTCTATATGTTCGTCTGACTACCAATCGCCTGTGTGGTGCTACGTAAAAAGCACTCGTGACGGTGCCATGTAAAAGCACTAGTGTTGAGAGTCTGATGCCGATGGTATGTTAAAAGCACCCAGCACACACTGTAAAGTGGTTGGCGTTAGGAAGGGCATCCAGCTGTAGAAACTAGGCCAAATCAGGCTGGAACCTGGTGCAGCACCCCCAGCTTGCCAGCTCCAGTCAAACCGTCCAACCCATGCCAGCATGGAAAACGGACGTTAAAAGAGAGGGATGATGATGATTCATTCATCCAAATTTTACAAATGCGGTATCAAAATGTTTCTTTTTGGATGCTCTCCAAGAAAAAGTACAGTAGAAGTTGGATTTAAATATTTTCAAAAATCCATAGTGATACTTACTACTAATAAACTCCTATTACCCTACTGATAAACTCTAATTACCCTACTAATAATATATTTAATGAACTAATTACATTATTAATAAACTCTTTAATTACCCTACTAATAATTTCTCTATTTACTGTATTAATAAACTTGGTAATTACTGTATTAATAAACTCTTAATAATTACGCTTTTTGATAAACTTTTTAATTACTCGTGACTTTTCAAAAGTGCTTGTTTTGAACTTCAATTTCTAGTGTTTAACAGTTAAAATATCTTCTGTTTCAGTTAACATCTAAAGCATTAGTGAAGTTTTTTCCCATCTACTTCCACTATATAATTACCAACAAAATGGATAACTCAGAAAACAAGGAAAATGTTACTTGGTAATGTTTCTGTTTTTGTATTCTTCACAGCTAACATTTTATCTCACTCTTTTGTTACCATAATTCTGTAGAAAGACACTACCTTTCGTTTTAATAAATAATGAAGAATTTATTAAAATAACTGTCATTATTAAGCTGGTGTTTGAAACAAATTAACATGAACTTTTGAATAGGTTTTAATTACAATCACTTTAAAACAGAAGTTTGCATCAAAGAACAAGGCAATTTCAGACGGGTAGATATCAGAAAAGTTGCTGTAAATGATATTAGAAATTATAAAGACGAGTTGAATCAAAAGAGAGTGACAGCCATCAATCAGGTCAATAAATGATGTCTGGACTTCTTTACAATCTGTTGTAGAATCTTTGTGAGAAAATACAAAAATGGTTTCCTGTTATCTTCCTTTTGGTGGTTTTTATCTGACACCATTTTGTTGGTTGTTGCCAATTGTGACAGAGCAAGATTGGTACTTTTTTGATCCTGAAAGATGAAAGGCAAAGATGACCTCGGTGGGATTTGAACCCAGTTCATAGTGAGTTGAAACAAATACCACAAGGCATGTAATCCAACTCTTCCATTTCAGAGCAGGTGATGTGCACATAATATATAGTCTCACACACACGCACACACAAATGAGCTACTGACTAGATATAGGCAAAAACTCAAGTTTTCCAAATGAGTAAATCAAGAAATAAATCTGCAGTCCAGCAAAAAAAAAAAAAAAATCTTATGCTTACATCTTTATCTAATAACTTTTTATGAGTATTCAAATTTAATTAAAAGCAGGAAAATTCAATTTGCAAAATAATGAGTCAAAAATTTATTGAGAATTCAGGAAAAAACATTTAGTTGGGATTCTTAATGACAGAAATTTGTTTTAAACTCCATTATTGCAAATAATTTCATACCTACAACCTTAAAACAAGGCAGTTCTGGTGTTTGGGTAGGTTTCTTTTAATATTATTAGACTTATTGTTTTAGGATGTGTGGGAGAAATCTGAGAAAGGAGGAAAATTACACATTATTTATTGTCCGTTTGAAAAATGATGATGATCTAAATATTATTGCTAAAAATGCACAATTTTCCTGATTTCTCAACGGATCCCCTCCCCCAATAATCTTTTAAAAATTATATAAAAATAAACCTCACCCAAAACATCAAAATTGATTTGTTTTAGGTTGTAAGTATGAAATTATTAGCAGTGACAAAGTTTAAAACAAATTTCTGTCATTAAGAATGACAACTAAATGTGTTTCACTTAATTCTCAATAAATTATAAACTCATTATTTGCAAATGAAATTTTCCTGCTTTTAAAGTAAATGTAAATCTTGGAAAGCCTGTCAAATCCCAGTACTAAACCATATATAATTCTGTAAGCTCACAGTGAGAGCTTTCAGAAAAGATACATTTTAATTTTGGTCCTCTTTTGGTTTTAAATATATTAGGCAAATGTGAGAAAAGTTAGCTTGCGACTAGAATACTTCATAGTTTCAAGAAATTAGAGTTTGCATTTAATGTCTCAAAAAATTGAACTGATTCAACCAATACTGAACTTATGTACTTAATCTATGACAAATGCAGTTAAATACATCTGTTTTAAAATTACTGAGAACCAAAGACTCCATGAAAGGTGCAACGCATAACAAATTTTGTATCCACTGGAAGTTCAGCAATGACAAAAATTACTCAGATGTTAAATATTCAAACAAGCTTTCATCGTCATCAGTTTCTGCCACATTTTTATTGCTGTAACAGGTCAAAGGTCCTAATACATTTTTTGCAGTGAGGCCACCTTTTTCTTCTTTCTACATTAACTCCAGGATCACTGGAAACCCACAATCTGCTGATTGTGTCAACACGGTTAATGTTTTGGCTAATTGAGTGATTGGTTTGAACTGATAACACTTATAATCCAATTTTCTTTTTTTATTTGTAAGTCACCTTTTTATCTTATTTAAATTTCTTGAAGGAAGCTCTTATAGTCTTTTTCATTTTTTCAAGTACACTAACTAAACCACAATACTATAACTAGAATTGTAAAACATTTTATGAAGATCTTTGTGATGAACATAAATAAACTTACTTGATTCCAAATCAACAACTTAAGTCAAACTGTATAGTGCTACACTATCAAACTTTATTCTCTGAAAACAAAAGAATTAATTCATGTTTAACATTCAAAATACATGTAAAGCTAGTCTTTCATTACTTCTAAGTTCCATTCAATAATAATGTAGTAACAAATTTATTTGCTGGCTTTCTAAATAGATTACTAATTAGCACACTATAGTGAATTCATACAGTACTTATCAAACAGACTGGTTTCTTTTTAAGTGTTGTCAAAACAATTATGATAATTTTAATCTCATTCAGTTATTAGTAAAGATGCAACTGTATAAAGCTCATAATGTATATGATTTTATACCATCTTCAACATAGAAGTATAATATGACTGGTGATATTTATTTAAAAGAAATTGCTGCTGTCATGAAAACACTAGAATTTCAAATCTTATTCTCTTGACATCATAAGTCAAAACCACTTGAAAGTTCATCAGATTAGAGCTAAAAAAATTTTGGTTATGAAGAAATTATTTCAGTAGCATTTATTTTCCAAAATATTAAGTTCATTGCAAATGGCCACAACAAGTCCCTTTTAGCCCACTGTGCTCCATCTAGTCCTATTGCTGTTTGCATGCTCAAATTGTTTATAACATCATGTATTGTGTCAGTGTTTTATAATGTGCTTAGTACTTGAATTATTTGGTGAGATTAATGATTTATTGGCAACTTTTAATCAATACAGTGGTGCAATAATTTAATTAACAACCATTGGCGGTAACTTCATTATTTCCTTGCTATTAACTATTCTATCCCTGACAATTAGACTAAAACTTACAACTTTCTTCATGTTTGTTCTGATTTCAGTGAAATGGAATATTTAAAGGCTATACAATACATAATACACAATGGCAAGTTGCGGTCCAATCGCACTGGAACTGATACCTTGTCTGTTTTTGGTATGCAAATGCGGTATGATATTAGAGATTGTAAGTAATTGAGACATTTGATTAAAACTTCCACTATCAGATTCACCTAGTGTGAGTGTGTGAAATTGGGTGTCTTTGGAAATAATTTAGTTGTTATTTAGCACCAGGTTGGCCTTGATCCAGTATACCTATGATCAAAACCATTCTAGCTGTGGTCGTCCTCTAATAGTATATCTACAGCTTCCAATATGTCCTCACCTTTTAAGGCAGTAGATAGAATATTATTTGAGGGATAAGGCTGCTATTTCTGGCAGGTTGAGTGACCTAGTAGAGTATGTATATGTATGTGTATATGAGGGTGGGTTGGCTATGAAGGAGTGATGCTAGAGCTGTGAAATCTTGCATTCATTAGTTTCAACTCTCTTTATTAATAACTGCATTGTTTCTTTCCAGGTAAACTGACATCTGACTATTCAAAGAAGACTTCAAATGTAACTAGTAGCGACTTCTCTTGAAAATTGACAAAATTTGGCATCATAGTGTTATCAAGTAACTGCAGAAAAATGGGTTTAGCCCCCAAGGACATTCATGCTGACATAGGCGCTACATTAGGGGATAACACTCCAGCTTTATCAACAGTGCAAAAACGGGCAGCTGAATTTAGGAGGGGAACAGATAGTCTAGAAGATGACCTAAGGTCTGGACATCCTGCAACTGCCACCACCGAGGAAAACATTGATTGTATTCACCACATGGTGATGGATGACAGGCAATTAACTATAATTCAAATTGTCAATGCTATTAGCATATCTCTTGAGAGAGTTGAAAATATTCTGCATAATGATGGTAGAGCAGGAGGAAAAGCTGTGTGATGAGGTAGAATCGGTGAAGGAGTTCACATACTTGGGGGACAGGGTAA
>JAOPUL010000732.1:14314-24589 GCA_027564515.1 Octopus rubescens | reverse complement strand
AGTGGTTGGCGTTAGGAAGGGCATCCAGCTGTAGAAACCAAGCCAAAAATAGACTGGAGTCTGGTGCAGCTTCGCAGTTGCCAGTTTCCAGTCAAACCGTCTAACCCATGCCTGCATGGAAAAAGAGACGTTAAAGGATGATGATGATGATTTGTATACATAGTTATCTTATATACTTAGCGAAAACTCTTCCCCCAATGTTACTTGGGTTTTGGAGTATCCCAGTTACTTGGTGACCCCTTGACCTTGTATAAATTTCTATTGCAATGTGCAGGTGTGGTTGTGTGGTATGAAGCTTGCTTCCCAGCCACATGGCTTCAGGTTCAGTCCCACTGCATGGCACCTTGGCCAAGTGTCTTCTACTTTAGCCTCGAGCCAACCAAAGCCTTGTGAGTAGATATATTAGATGCAAACCGAAAGAAGCCCAATGTATATATATATATATATATATATATACACATATATATACATACATGCCTATCTATGTGTATGTATTTGTATCTGTATTTGACCCCACCTCCACCACATGACAATCAGTGGTGGTGTGTTTACCTCCCCATAACTTAGCAGTTTGGCAAAAGAGTCCGATAGAATAAGTACTAGGATCGAGTCGTTCAGCTAAAATTCTTCAAGGCAGTGCCCCAGCATGGCCACAGTCTAATGACTGAAACAAGTAAAAGATAAAATAATTTGTACCTATCTACCTACTCACACACACACACACACACACACACACACACACAGATGAGGTGTTGGAGTAGGAGTAGTCTGTTGAACTCTTAGGCCAACGGTGGGATAAAATGCAATACCAAAACTGACTGAGGTCATTAATCAATATAATTAATTATTGCTCTGTGTTTTATCATCTGTGCCACCTTTGCAGACCTGATAATAATATCACAATAAACTGTGTTAAAATAATAGTAATAATAATGGTTACAAATTTTGGTACAAGGCCAGTAATTTTAGGAAGTGGGGTTAACTGCATGATTATATATTTTATGGTTTGAATGGTTTCGAAATAACTAAGGACTGAAGTTAAACAAAGTTTCATATAATATATTTGACCTCACAGAGGTTTCTCTATACAGCATCACATGAGTGTTGCCATTGGTCAGTGAATAACTCTTTTGCTAAGACTGTACAACCACCATACTGCTTCTTTGGGCTGGGTGGCTTACCAAAGGACAGCCCTTGTTTGGTCCAGAATGGTTTGTTGCAGTATTTACCCCATTAACTCCTACATCAAGAGACTGTTTCCTCCAGCCACCACTAAGCACTTATGAGGTAGGAATTCCTTCCTCCATTCTATTTTGCAGCAAATTGGTCAAATTGCCAAATGGAATTCCTTATGGTATGTGTTCTAGCTCTCTGCTCTTTGAATTACCATATTTGATGGCATAAAAAATACATTGGCATATTAGTCGCACCCTAGCAGTGCATATTCAGCCAAAAAAATGTTATTAGTGCACCAAAGCCTGCCCCTTCCCAAACTTTCTACTAACTTTTTACATGGCCCCAGTATTTTTGCTGCTCTCTGCCAATACATTTGATTTGATTTGATTTGATTTGGTCATCTTCGTTGTGTTTTAGTTTTTTTTTTATACTTTCTACATTTTTCCTTTTCTTTTTCTGCTAGGTATCCTTCCCATCAACACTCACTTAAATATAAGTTTAATAATTCTTGATCCACCCAATGAATATGCAGTAGTTAAGTTATTATATTTAATGTAGGAAACATCGAAAATCAAATAAGAAATAATTATTCCATGAGGAACGAACAATATTAGTAATCTCTATATATAAAAGGTCTTAGTCACATGTCACTTTTTTCATTTGTTGGGTCTGTTGTGCTTTAGGAGTGTCAGTTGAAGTCTGAACTGTTGTAAACTCAAAAAATATTGTGCACATAAACATGTGGCATTTATGATCCATTCTGAATGTTGCATTTGATACCTACTGCATTTTTCTTTGGTTTTCTTTCTTACAAGTCTCTCCATATTTTTCATTTATTACAATCCTCCTCATTTCATTGTTGGTTCTCTCACACTCTAACAATATTACTGGCATAACATCTGTATTTATAGGAGAATCTCAATCATTGGAATTTGTCATAAATAATGGTTTCTGATTTAGGCACAAGGCCAGCCATTTTGGGGGAGGGGATTTGTCGATTACATCAACCCCAGTGTTAAACTGGTACTCATTTTATCGACCCCGGAAGGATGAAAGGCAAAGTCGACCCTGGCGGAATTTGAACTCAGAACGTAGATACGGGCTAAATACCGCTAAGCATTTTGCCCGGCTTGCTAACGGTTCTGCCAAAATAATGGTGTCAAATTTGGAAACAAGGCCAGCAATTTCAGGGGAGGGGGGTTAAGTCGATTACATCGACCCCAGTACTTAACTGGTACTTATTTTATAAACCCCGAAAGGATGAAAGGCAAAGTAGACCTCAGCGAATTTTGAACTCAGAACGTAAAGACACACAAAATACCGTGAAGCATTTTGCCCAGTGTGTTAACAATTCTGCCAGCTTGCTGCCTTTAAACTTGCTGTCATAAATAATGCTACACATTAAAAAGAACAATGTGGCCAGTTAGAACTATATTTACTTAAGTTAGGAGTTTTTCCCTGGAAAGACTAACAGGAAATAGTTTATTAACTTCCATTGTGAGCCTCATTAGATTTCTTGAAATAAATTTGTTTTCATGATGTGAATTTTAAACATTATGTGCCTCGTTCTCAGCTCCAACTTGCAACAAACAACTCTTTATAAATTATTCTGTTTCATTTTGCTGCTTTGCTGGGGGGGGGGGGGTGAAAAGTAAATTCTTGATAAGCAGTCTGTGAAAGAGCCAGGAATCATAGTTGAGGTTATTTTTAATTATGTTTCTAATATTCATAGGCATTATGCCGGTGCCATGCTGTGCAGGTTCCATGCAATGCTTGTGCTAGTGCCATGATGTGCCAGTGCCATGATGTGCCAGTGCCACGCTATGCCAGTGTCACGCTATGCCAGTGCCACGCTATGCCAGTGCCACGCTGTGCCAGTGCTATGCTGTGCCAGTACCATGCTGTGCAGGTTCCACACTGCCGATGCCATGCTGTGCCAGTGCCATACTGTGCTGGAGCCATGTAAAAACACTCATGCCAAGAGTCCAGTGCCAGTGACATGTTAAAGCACCCAACACCCACTGTTAAGTGGTTAGTGTTAGGAAGGGCATCCGACCATAGAAACCAAGCCAAATCATACTGGAACCTGGTGCAGCTCTCCAGCTTGCCAGCTCTGGTCAAACTGTCCAACCCATGCCAGCATGGAAAACGGACGTTAAAAGATGATGATGATGATGGTGTGTGTGTATATATATATATATATATATTCAAATATGAATTAGAAGATTATCGAACACACATACTCAATGTATGTGCCTTGCCTGTTTGCCGGTAGGCTGCAATTCAACATGGTGGAGATGACTCCGTCAAAGCGACAGGTGTTAAAATGCCTGAAAGTCATAGACAGGCGAGGCAACTCACCCGAAATCCCATTCAGGAGCAATGGACATCGATGTTTTGCCATTTTTGGAGCTTATCAACATCACGTACCCGAACTGAATTGGAGGCAAACTGAATCGCTAGTCCATGACTATATACAAATAGTGTAAAAACCATAAGCTGGTATGCCCTGACGATGCATACGTAAGAATAAATTCAAATATGAACTAGAAGAGCACTAGTGTTGTAAACATTATCAATCACACAAACAGGCGAGACAACTCACCCCAAATGAATTGTCTTGCCACATCCCAGAACAGGATTTCGGGGGGACAAAGAAAACGCAAACTACACAAGTCCAGAGCCAACTCTTTGCCTTCAGTCCCAACAGACCACCAGTGCCGGACCGAGCATGCATCAGACTAATTGGTCACACCTGGACACACTGTGCCCCATCTTCTTCTCCCATGTGATGTCCTTGGTCATCATCAACAACAGACAAACGAACTAATAATAATATATATACTCGTGCAGGTTCCTGTTTATGTATGTATGTGTGTGTGTGTGTATGCATATATGTATGTATGTGTGTATATATATTTACTTCTGAAAAATTTTTTTTTTGTGTGTGTGTATATGCATGCTTGCATATGTATACACTATATATTTGTTTATGGTTTACTTTTTATAAATTTTTTTAATGTCCGTAATTTTCAGATATTCAATGTCGCCCTCCCATTTTCTTATATATATACATATATATGTACACATCATATTTATTCAATGTTAGCTAAAGTACCTTTATTTTTTAATACTATCGTCTTGCCTTTCTATGTTTTACTTTTTATCTTTTTTTCATCCTCTTTGTTTATTTACACTTTCATATATATATATATATATATATATCATCATCATCACCATTTAACATCCGTTTTCCATGCTGGCATGGGCTGGATGGTTTGACAGGAGCTGGCAACTCAGAGAGTTACACTAGGCTCTAGTCGTCTGTTTGGCATGGTTTCTATGGTTGGATGCCCTTCCTAAAGCCAACCACTTTACAGAGTGTACCGGGTACTTTTTACATGGTGCTGATAAGGGTGCTCTCCCTCTCTCTCTATATATATATTTGTATTCTTTTTCTCATGTAAATTCTATACAGGGTTTTTATTACTCCCTCATTGGCCTTTACCCCTTGGTCAGAGTCCCAATAATTTATCTAAGTTAACTGTCTAGAATTTTTACGCAATCAGTTCTTTGTCTCTTACTACCTCCATGACGCCTTAGTGTAAAGGAATTTTATTGCTAGTCCTCCCCCACCTCCTTTCCCCCTCTACCTAGCATCCTCTTCCTTCCACTTAATGACATCTATAAACACACCCACCTTATTCCCTTTTAGTGCTACCTACCCACTAACTATCACTTTCATTGGTCATTTGATTTTGATTTTGTTTCTTTTTCTTTTTTCCACTTGCCATTCATGCTGTGGCTAGTTTGATAATTCTTTTGTTCATCTCCATGTCACTATGTAAAGAATTTATAGGTCATAGGACCTGAAGATCAGCTAAGCTGGTTCTGTGTATGTTACAACCTATGTAAGAAGCATTGTTTGCTATGAAACAAATCTTAGTTTGTGCTTTACCTGTTCCATTCCTTACATTCTCGGATCTTTATTCGCATTTTTAGCAACTTTAGTTGTTAAACCATGAGTTGTATGGTGATTGTCAGCTTATCAATATTTCTTTTGATTTGAATATGAGATGAAGTAACTTATGAAGTTGATAACTTATGATGTTAATAAACTTGCTCCATCATATATTGTCCGACTTTTGTCATCTATAAATGCTGCATACCTGCTCGATGCTTACTAACTTCCTACACTGGATCTCTGGATCCGTTATCTTTCCCCACTGGCACCACCAAAATTGAACAATATTAACGTTAATGGTGTGAAATTGTTATGATTTTTTAAACGTTAACTGAAGAGGCTGTGGCAACGCGCAGTGTGTGTGTTATTCGTTCGCTCTGTTTGTTTCTTTATATAAATTATTAATATATATATATATATATCCACGCAATTCGCACTCTCTATCAATTTTTTAAAATATTCAAAGAGTAATCCTGTGCGACTTCTCTCCCCTGTCTTCTTCGCCGCCTCTAGTATTTCCTCCATCTTTCGCCTCCCTCTCAAATCCTTTAGGATATTTCCTCAATTGCGTTCATATCATCGAAACCGATTTTACGGCCGTAAGGCATTGTATATTCATTTAAAATGTTTGTATGTCCACATTCTGTCGATTTGATTTTATCTGTCTACTAGTCTCGTGCCATAAGGCTCTCTTGCCTTTTTTTGTATTTTCATTTTTGTTTGTTCGTTTGTTTCTTTGTCTGTCCTTTGTTTGTTGCAACTGTACACTGGTCGTTATTTTACCCCACTGGCACCACCAAAATTGAACAATATTAGCGTTAATGTTGTGAAATTGTTATGATTTTTTGGACGTTAACTGAAGAGGCTGTAGCAACGCTCAGTGTGAGTGTTATTCGTTCGTTCTGTTTGTTTCTTTGTATAAGTTATTAATAGGTGGTGCACCAGCATGACCTCAGCCCTGGGCTGGAACTAGTAAAAGATAAAAGATATATATACACACACACACACACACACACACACACACACACACACACACACACACAGACATGCATGTGCACTGAGTATGAGACAGATTATATACACATATTGAGAAAGAACATGAGTGACAGTCACAGAAAGTGGACGAAAGCAAATATCTAAGCTCAGGCAAGAAGACACTTCCATGTCTGACACGAACACACGTGCGCGCGCGTGCGCGCATATTACGAATATACATCTAAAAATCCACACCCACAAACATCACAAATAGAGGAAAAAAATGAAAATAAAAATATATATATATATATAAATGAGAACTAAATAATCGAATTAGAATGATAGTCTATTAAGGTGATTAACCAGTTGATTGATTCACTGAGAGGTCTGTCATTTAGAATCACACACCGTTTCCTTCGACCGCTCCTTAATTTAGCTATCATTAGGCAGACCGGTCTGGTAGAATCTAAGTCGGCGTTGTCTCATCTGGTTTGGAAAGGAGTCAGGGGATGCAACTCTATAGAAAGCGGTTGAAGACTGGGAAGATAAATGGCAAAAACAAAAATGTAAATAAATACAGCAAAAAAAAAATAATAATACAATATTAATAGATAGAATAAATAATACAGAATATTTGGTATGGACTTTCAAGTGTGTGTGTGTGTGTGTTGGGGAAGGGGGGCATGTGTGAGGCAGTGAATTGGCAGGAATGCTAGAGCGTCGGCCGAAATGCCTTCCAGTATTTCTTCTTTCTTGCGTTCTCAGTTCAATTCCCGCCGATATCAATGATCTTCGCTTTCCTTCCTTCAGTCTAAGGAGATGAACTCTCGGAATCGTTAGAGTGCCAGGGTGTGTGGCAGTGGTGGTGCCTTTCGTTTTTTGTTCAGGCTTTATGCGTTCTGAGTTCAAATTCTGCTATGGATTACTTGATTGGTAAAGTTTATCCGTCACACGAAAATATTTTTCATTGTTTTTCAAATTTTGTCTATTGATATTGTTTATCTTTTACTTATTTCAGTCTTTGGATTGCGGCCATGCTGGGGCAGTGCCTTAAAGAGTTTAGTTAAACAAATGAACCCCAGTACTTATTTTTAAGCCAGATACATATTCTATCAGTCTCATTTTTCTGAACCACTAGGTTACGGGGACACCAGTAAATACCGGTTGACAAGCGAGTAGGGCCCCAAACACGCGCGCGCGCGCGAAAGCTTCATTCAGTTCCCGTCTACCAAATCCACTCACAGGCCTTGCAGGGCCCAAGACCAAGGTGCCGGGCAGTGAGACTGAACCAAGATGACATTGCTGGGAAGCAAGCTTCTTAACACACAGCTGCGCCTTCATAAATATATTCAATTTTATATTATGTTTTTTGAAAAAATGTTCATGTATTTCATAGTGGGATTTCATTACATATTTTTAATATCGCCCCATTTATATTTATATATATGTAAATGATGGATGACATTTGTATTGAAACATATATATATATATATATATATATATATATGTGTGTGTGTGTGTGTGTGTGTGTGTGTGTTTGTGTGTGTGTGTGTATGTGTGTGTGTGTGTGTTTTCCTAAACCGTCTCCTTTCCAGCAGGTTCCAGCCCCTCCTCTTCCTGACGAAGGGCTATGCCCAAAATGTTAAATGTACTCTTTTTCCGTCCGAGCGTGAATCTAATAAACTCTAAATGTGTGTCCTCTTGACTGTTGTTATTGTGTGTGTGTGTGTATGTGTCTGTGTATGTGTGGGTGAATGTGTGTGAATGTGTGTGTATGTGTGTGTATGCGTATGTGCGTGCGTGTGTGTGTGTATATTTGTATGTGTGTGTGTGTGAGCAGATATTCACATACACATACAAAAAAACTCATGCACACGCAACACGTATGCATAAGAGGCACATACATCAGAATAGGAGGCGTCTTGTGTCTTTGAGCGTGTTACTTCATCTCAAATTAGCTCAGTGTAGACCATATTTATGTGCAAGTATTTAAAGTACTTTGAGCCGTTCCAAAAAAGGCGGATCAGTTAGAAATCTGATGTTAAACTGTATGAAGCTTTCCAATAAAATACACTCTATATGGTAAAATGAGGTGTAGTTGAATGGTTCAGATGTTATACGTAAATTTATCCTTTTGAATTAAGCAGGCTGAGAGAATTTCATTTCTCTTATTTAAATACCTCAGATTAAAGGACATAAGCTATTTTAGGGAGCATACTAAACAGAGCTAACATATTATGCCTATATTGATTATTTACTATCAATAATTTATTAATAATGTCTATTATGATTTTGTAAAAGGGTTACTTATCAATATAGGCTTCAGAAGCACACTTGTCACTAGCTGTCTTCAACTTTCCTGACAAACTATGCCCAATCGCTTTCAAACTAACGCTATAAGTTCCTTTGGTAGCTAACCTGAGCTTTCAATGATAAGAGACACTGATTCCCATAAGCTTTAGACTACCTTTGTAAGCTCTCTCTCTTTATCTACATAACTAAGAGAACCTTTACACCCAGCAACCTAAGAATATATGAGCTGAATATGCTTTATATGAAGGTCCGTGACTTAGTGGTCGGGAGTTCGATTCCTGGTGGCGCGTTGTATCATTGAGCAAGAGACTTTAATTTACATTGCTCCAGTCCACACATCTGGCAAAAATGAGTAGGACCTGCATTTCAAAGGGTCAGCTTTGACACATACTATGTCAGGCCGAATCTCCCTGAGAACCACATCATAGATACGTGTCTCTGTTGAGTGCTCAACCAGTGGGATATTAATTTCATGAGCCGGCTGTTCCGTTGATGAGATCAACGTGAACCCTCGTTGTCGTAACTGACTGAGTGCAAGACCGAGTGCAAGTACAACTATAAGGTGTGGTTGGCCATTTATTTCATTGTAAGACCTTATTGCAGCGACAATCACTTAACCACCTTTGCTGTGCCTGGGCTGTTTCCAAAAGTAAGGACCTCGCCCCATGTACACTTATCGCCTCTACACCCATGGATATTCCACAATAGAAAGACCAAAGCAATATGTTTGCAACATCCCTAGAGCCGCAAGGGTTACCAGATATTGGTTAAGCATAACCATACATATCTTCCTTAGAGTACCTCCATCCGGATTTTTTGTCGGGGTTTAGACCTTTAACCTTTTTAAACACATAATACATTTCTCCGCAAAGCAGCAGAGGTTTATTATCATAGTGGGCATGGTTTATACAGAGCTAGTTCCACCTTCACGATCTTCAAACATGCATTGATCTAATGCAACAATTGGCACGAATCCAGTCATTATCCGGATGCAGGATTTGTATCCGGATAATGACTTCTCCCCTAGATAAGCAGCAAAAGTGCGGATGAGCGTCATCTGCCCTCTGTATTTTGGAATGTTTGCGACTGATCTTCGTGGTAAGACAATTCCAAGTCATATTTATTAACCCACAGCTGGAACACTGAGAGGTGCTACGATTCCGGATCAGAGTAGACCTGGGAAGAATAGTGGCTAAGAGCGGATGCAGTTTAAAGTCATATCAAGTGCTTAAGCAGTATACACATTACTTAAAAAGTATTTATTCTATCAAGTGAAATTGTGTGGTTTTCTGTAGTTTGTGTGTAGTTTGCTTATTTCTTCGGGTAATGTTTCTGACAGTTTTCTCAAAATTACGAGATGTTAAAGGAAAATCGAGTTTTTGTTTCAGGGGTATATTTTCATATTAATTTAATGAAGAAATGGGGGTGAAGTTTAGTCACTTTTATACTGAAAGGCGAGTTGCACCATATTATATTTAAAATTCTTTGATTTGGGTTTCGATAAATAAAACTATATATTAAGACCGAATTGAGTCAACGTTAATTGTTTTAGGTACACCCATATAATCGTAATCATACATAGACACAACGAAATATGGGCGATGTGACAGCTGGCGAGGAAGGAGAGATACAGAAGCACTCATTGAGCATTCATCTAAAGTTGAATAGACTAGAGAAATTTGAGATGCAGTAACACACTGAAAGACACAACACGCCTCCTATTCTGATGTATGACTTGGTTACATTGAGCTCAACATCCTACCATCTTGCCATATATAAATACACACACACACACACACACACACACACACACACACACACACACACACACACACACACACACACAC
>JAOPUL010000729.1:0-10183 GCA_027564515.1 Octopus rubescens | reverse complement strand
TACATACATACATACATACATACATACATACATACATACATACATACATACATACATACATACATACATAGGTATATGCACATTTATATATATCATATACAGACACATACTCATACACAGACACTCACAACCAGACACACATATACACACACATAAATGCGTATGCATAGATTTGTTATATAAATGTATCTTTATATATATATATATATATATATATATAATGTGTGTGTCTGTGTATGTGTGTGTCTGTACACGAGTAAGTGTGAGTGTGTGTACGTATATGTGTTTGTGTGTGACTGAGTGTAAAAACTCATTCATCAAACACAGACGTCTACTAAGAAAATTAAACAAATATATTCATACATACACACAAACACTAACACAAGCATATATACATGCATATCCACTCACACACACACACACACACACACACACACACACGCGCACACACATATATATATATTAATGTATATTTGTATATATATATATATGTGTATGCGTGTATGTGTGTGTGTGAGTGTGTGTGTATGTGTGTATGTATGTGTATGTATGTGTGTTCGTGTGTGTGTGTATGTGTGTATGTATGTGTGTGAGTGTGTGTGTATGTGTGTATATGTATGTGTGTGAGTGTGTGTGTGTAGATATTGACAGAGAGAGAGAGAGAGGAGGGAGGGAGGGAGAGAATGAGGAAATGGGAGCGAGTCGTATGTGTATCGCGGAGAAATTTAAAAGTATTATAATAATCAAGTTTAATCGGTGAAGAGTCTCAAGGATATAAGGAGAAGAACCAATATTCTGTGAGAAAATATGTAAACACGACTAATGGGAAAGCTGAAAGATAAAGGAACTAACTTGTAATTGAAACGCAAACAGTGAAATAGAAGTAGGATTGGGTAGGTGTGGGTTATTATTATTATTATTAGTAGTATTATTATTATTATCATTATTATTATTATTATTATTTTTTTTTTTTATTATTATTATTATTGTTGTGGTTGTTATGATGATGATGATGATGATGATGAAACCAACGTGAAGAAGACTAGCAGTGTATCAGGACAAACGCTTACAGTTAAGTGTTATGCCACACCCCCTTCTGATATTGATGATGATTATGATGATGATGATGATGATGATGATGATGATGATGATGGTGATGATGATGATGATGATGATGATAATGATGATGATGATGATGATGATGATGATGGTGAGGAGTAGGAGGAGGGGGAGGAAAAGGATTTAAGAGCAGGAGGTGGAGGAAGGGTATGAATGTAAAGGAAGGCACATAGCTGTTTTATTTATTGTTTAGGTTATTGTTTGTTTATTGTTTAGTCTATGTGCATCTAGTATGTTTATTATTTTATTCAAATGCCGCCGGGGGGTCGACTTTGCCTTTAATCCTTTCGGGCGCGATGAAATAAGTACCAGTATCAATCCGAACCCTTCTTCAGATAAACAAACGAGAAATACAAGTCACAGATATGCAGCGACCATATTGACCTAGTACTTCTCGGGGTTTTTTAATATGGTTCCTGCATGACAGTGACTTGTATTTTTGAAAGAGTTGTTGATTGAAACGTCCAGTCGTTGTAATTACAATGCAAATCCACCGAAGTTTTAAATTCTTCAAGATCTTTTTTTTTTTTGCTGTTTATATTTTGTAAGTTTGAAATTGACCACACATTATTAATGCTGAATTTCACAAATAATACCTGAACATGAACACTTTAACCACACTTTCTCTTACCACAGTTTCACACCATTTTTTTCCCTTCCATCATCCATTGTAATGGACGTAAACAAAAGCAATAGTTAGAATTGGCATTATTTTGTTGTTGTTTTCTATTTTTTTTTTGTTTCAAGATTTAGTAACAATGGGAAATGTGAGCCATCTACAAAAATATAGTGGATTTTTCATACCTAGTTTTATTTTTATGGTCATCCTCTGTACATCTTTATTATCGACGGTGCTGTCATTTGACTTAGTTTGAAATTTGATTTCTTCTTGACGCTGATCACATACTTGTGAAATTTGTGAATATATTTACCTGTGAGGCAGCCAACAGGTCTAGATTGCACAGCAGTCCAGGCCTTTAGGTTCCGTTTTAATTATATAATAAATAAAGTAAAACGAGCCTTTGAAAGATGTCGTCAAGGCTAGTGTCAAGAATCTGGACAGTTTCGCACCTTGCCTTGTGCTAAACATCTTGTTCTAGAAAAGGGCCAGCATATTTCATATACACGCCCTTTTAAGTTAAAGATAATTGTTTCTGAAATTAAATGCATGGTTAAAAGTGAGAAATTACCTGTTAAAATATGTGAAGTGCCGCAATGCAACACTCTTCACCCCACCTCTCTCTCTCTCTCTTTCTCTCTCTCTCTCTTTCTCTCTCTCTCTCTTTCTCTCTCTCTTTCTCTCTCTCTCTCTCTCAACAACAACCTGTCATTATAGTGAAAGTCTTTTTTTTAAAGTTTGTGTTTTGTTGTCTCTATGTTGAAAAACATACAGAATCACGCAGAAACACACACACTAACAACCCAAAAAATAACTATATTGTTATATAGTGAAAGTCTTTTTTTTAAGTTTATGTCGCATTGTGTTGACAGACTTGCACTTAAAATTCCCGGTGTTTTTAATCACAACTTGTTAGTTACTATGATAACAATACTACCTATCTATCTTTCACACACTCTATCTCACTGTATTTCTCTTGCAACAACAACTTTTTCTCCTCCCCTTCTAAATATATGTTGTGGCAGGGGTTATCTTCCCTGTTGATTCTTCCCCTTCTTCCCCTCCTTCACATATATATTGTGACAGACAGACAGACAGAGATCAGCTTCTCTTTTATAATATGATTTCTTAACTCATTACATTAATCATTTCAGTGTCCATTTTATTATTTCTTTTCCATGTATTTTAGCTGAGTAATATTCAAATATTGTTCACCTATTCTTTATTTATTTACTGGTTTCTAGAGAAAAATTGACTTTTCTAGTTTTTATTTATCTTTTTGTTATTATGGAGAAAATATTTCTTCTACTTATATATGGTGGTTAAATAGCAGTATTATAAGGTGGGGAGATAGCATTATAGGCATTATGGGTGGATTGCAGCTCAATATAGTGGGTAGATGGTATATCTGTATGGTGGCTATTTTGTGGAGTCAGTAGTGTGGGTGGATAGCAGAATCAGTATTGTGGGTGGAAGGTAGGAATCAATATAGAATTTGATGGACCCATCATCCTCATCATCGTTTAACGTTTTTTTTTTTTGTTTCTGTTTTTGTTTAGTCCCCAATCAACCCTGATGTCATAAACCTCTGATATAGACATTCCTGCCTTGGCCATCTTGTCTTTCTGTACATTTTGGTTTACATTGGCCAATCTGTCCTTCTTGTTTTATGATATATAGTGTCATTAAAGGATATTTTGTTGCTATTTCTCACAAATCCAGCAACATTCATAAAAGTTCTCCCTTGAGTTATCAGAAGTTTCAAATGAAAATCTTTTTCTATGAAAGACTTTGGCTCCAAACATTGGAGTTTTTTTCTTCTGGTGGGACTGATGATTGCATCAATAAAATGTTGGACAACTAACCAACAGATTGATGTTTCATAACTTCTAACTAAGAATGTGTTGTATCCATAACCAAGACCTTTGTAAGCAGCCCTGTCCATTTAGCTATAAGTAGTTATCACAGGACAGTTATCGTAGAATCATTACCATAGGATAAGTACTATGGGGTACTTATTATGGAATAGTAACTACAAGATAGATATCACATATCAGCACAAAATACTTACCATGGAATAAATACCACAAACTGGTTATGAGAGGTTAGTTACCACAGCTTGGTTATCCCAGGATAGCTATCATGGAATAGTTGCTACAAAAATAGCTGTAATAGGATATATACCACAGATTAGTTATCACAGAATAGTTACCATAGGATCAATACCACAGAGTAGTTACCACCAGTTAGTTACAGCAAGATGCATACCATGGAATTGTTAGGACAGAATAGATACTGCAGATTAGTTACCAAAGGATACTTACCACCAAATAGATATCATGAAATGGTTATGACAATAAATACCACAGGATAGTTACCCTCAGGCTTAAACACCCAGAATAGATATCAGAGGTTGTTAATACATAAGTATCTCCTGTAAATTTTATGAAAAGTGGGAGAGTGACAAAATTTGCATAGTTAAATGGACCTACATTAATTATGTGGCTGTAGGTTGACAGCAAGAACTGGGAGAAAACTCTTATCCCTACCACTGAATAGTTAGCACAAGATAGACTACTGAACAGATACCATAGTTTGTTACCACAGAAAGGATACCATTATGGTTTTGTCTTGTAATAGTATTAAATATATTATTAAGTATCAAAATCTTACATCATACATCTATCATCTGATCTTTTGACACTCTGTTTCACAGCAGTTGTATCATTCTTACATTTCGAATTAAATCATTCAAACACTATATGATGACTGTTTACTAGTTTACTCCCAAAGTTAACTACCATTCTTGATTTACATATATTTGCCACAGATTTTGACATTGCTGTGAAAGATGGAACATTTTCTTGGAATGTAGAGAATGAAGACAGCTTCATCTTGAAGGAGTAAGTGTTCGTTTTTGTTATTCAGATATCCTGGGGAAGACTGATGTTAAAAGATAATGATGAGGAGGAGGATATTCAATTTAGCATCAGTTTCACTGTCCTCCTTCTATTGGCCTCATAATGTTGCTGGGGAATTTGCCTGTGCAGGATAAACTCTGTAGGCATGGCCAGACTAGAGCAATAGCAATCAAACTTGTCCAAGATGTACAAAGTGGATCAAAATCATTTGGCATGTACTCATTCAGTGCTTTCAGATTTATAGGCTTATGTGAAACGGTTGTTATCACATGTGGGATAAATCCAGCTATCAACCAATCTTTAGAAAGGAAAATCAGATACTTTTTCTTTGCCTGGTGGCTATGGCAAAGGAAGTTGTGTTGTGGATGTAATTGGAAGGCTTAAAGATTGAGCTTTTCTTCCTAGGCCAAAGAAAGTGAAGAGAGAAAGTCTTTTTGTCTCTCTTACTCTCTCTTTCTCCCCACTCTCTCTCACTCTCCTCTCACCCTCTCTAACTACCACCAATTAATGTAGCTACCACCTACTACTATTTAGTCTTACTACCTTTCTACAATTTCTTATTATTTCAACTATCACACTGTTCTGTTATATAACATTTTTATTAATATTCTCTTTTCAGCATCAATATTGAAATAAAATCTGGTCAACTATTGTCTGTTGTTGGCACTGTTGGATCTGGCAAAAGCTCTTTGGTATCTGCCATCTTAGGTGAAATGGAGAAATTAAAAGGTTCAGTTGAAGTTCAGGTATTATTTCTTTTGTCTATTTTCTGAAATATCAGGGGGGGGGGGTCAAATGTTTGCTTCATTTCAGGTATTTTGTTGTCTGAAATGACAATTTTCAGCAGTTTAGCTGAATTCAGTTTTCATTCAAAATTCCTTCAATCTTTATTTTGCTGTCTATCGTCATTGTTATTTGACATAAATAACAGATGCAAAAGAGTATGGCATTGCTTGTGGTTGTAGTAGTTTAGTACCATCTCATCTAAATATGACTCCAGGTTCAAACTACACTGTGTATGACACTTTGGGCAATACTTTGTGAGTGAAATTTTGTATACAGAAACTGTGGTGTGGAAACTTGTTACACACACACACACACACACACACATGCACACATCTTTATATATAATCGAAATAAAAGTAGTTTAAGCAAAAGAGATCTCTATACAAAACTTTAATCTAATACCTTTATTATAGAACTGTATTATACCCTTCAATAACAAATTATAACAAAGAGCTTCAATATCTCCATAATTGAAGGAGATAATATGGCTATTTCATAAAGATATATTCATATATATATAATAGGGTGTTTGGAAAGTAATTGTGTTTTACCAAAAAGGATATAAAAACGAATGTAAACTACATTTATCTTGATTAGTTTTAATCAAGAATGTAATTACCATCGTTTTCAATGACTGCATCGTTTTCAATCTCTTTTACATCAAAATGTGACTTAGCCATTTGATAAATAGGGAGCAGTAAAATAAGTACCAAACATAATAAATACTGGGGTCAGTGTGACTGTGATTTCCCTGCATTGCCACAGTTGAATAAATACTGAAGCCAGTAAAAGTTTTTGTGTATTTCATATCATCCGTGTTTAATTATGAAGTAGTGAAATAGAATTTTATTGTCAACAGGGATCAGTGGCCTTTGTTCCTCAAGAAGCATGGATACAGAATAACACCCTTAAGGACAATATTCTATTTGGGAAGGACTATGACCAGTCTATGTATGAGAAAGTCATTGATGCATGTGCATTGTTAGCTGACATTGCTCTCTTACCAGATGGTAGTGAGTCTGAAATAGGAGATAAGGTGAGTTAACAAGCAGTGAATGGCTGTATAATTCTTTAATACCATTCATCATCATTACCATTGTTATCATCATTGTCCTCATCATCATCATCAATATCATTATTGTGCTTACCATCAGCAGCAGCATTGCCTTCATCATCACCATCATCATCATCATCATCATAACGCCCGCTATCAAAATCGTCATGACCTGACCAACCCCCATTATATAACAGTCACTGATACATCCAATACCCTGTTAAACCAACTGGGGAGTCTCTGCAATCATTTGACTTGCTAGAAATAGCAGCCAAATTTTCCTTAACTCAGGCCCTACTATCTGAAAAGTTAAACACATTGAATATGGTGGCCCTGGATGCATTATAATACAAGATCATTGTGGATGAAATACATTATATTATATGTCTGCTCTGTTAGATTTGAACAGAGACTAAGTAACAGCAAATACCTAGTTCTCCACACTGACCTTTATTCTACTTATTATTCAGAAACTGCCTCAAATGACCATCACTCAGTTTTTCATTTTACATCCATTTCTTTCTTCAGGGTGTCAACCTTAGTGGAGGTCAACGTCAGCGTATCGCCCTAGCACGAGCTGTTTACAATGATGCTGACATTTACATCCTTGATGACCCTCTAAGTGCTGTTGACTCCCATGTTGGGAAACACATTTTCAACAAAGTTATTGGACCGAAGGGATTACTTAAGAATAAGGTAAGATATTGAGTTAATAAGGCTTCTTTGGAACATTCTAACATAATAAACCAATAAAATTGTTAATGAGGATTATTGAAAGATACTCAATTAATAAAATTGTTAATGAGTAAGGTGACATGTTAAGCCAATTGGGTTACTTCATTGTACCTATTAAACACATCTAGGTGAAACGAGCCAGCAAGATTTAAATATCCAAGGTATCCAGAATACAAACTAGCATCCTTATTTTCATTAGTTTGAGAACCAAATATTGAATTTACCACTTTGTGTGTGTGTAGAGAGAGAGAGAGAGAGAGAGTATTATAACTTGTTAAAAGGCCAAAACAATGCAAAATTGCTTTAGTTGGAAAAGTTTGTTTCCTTTAAAATGTTCAACATGGAAACAATAATAATAATAGTTGAGGGAAGAAAGTATATCACTGAGAGAGGAAATGAGATTGAACAGAATAACATTGATGTTATGAGAGAGAGAGAGAGGGAGAGGGAAATGCTAAGTAGCATTGCTATTGAATCAAACAAATCTCTTTCATCTGATCAGAAAGCAGACAACAGGAACAACAACAACAACAAATGTGAATACCAAGAATGACAACAACAATAACAACAAACAAAATCAAAAATAGTCAAAATTTCAACAACCATAAAGAAAATAATGACACCATCACACCACCAGCACACCATCAATAACAGCTCTTCCATCAGCAGTGCCAAAAAAGAGAAGGCCAGTTCTTTCACAAATATTACACAACAACAATTACTAGCACATACCCTCACCTGTGATTTTGGGAAAGAAAACTGACACTGTCTGATAAAACTGAATCTTTTGGTCACCAAATGAAAAAAAAAAAAGATTAGGAGAAGGATTCTAAGCTATAGATGCATAAACAAAATAACATGAAAAGTAGATAATCCAACCTCATCACAGGCAGAGAAATGCTTGAAAGAGGTTTGAAGTTTGATATAATATGTGAGGAGAGTAGGAAGTGGGGGGTGGGGCAACCTATTTTTTTCTTTCAAACTTGCTGATATATACAGTCATCTGGTCAAACAAAATCACAGTTCAGGTTTGCAATATCACATAAATTTACTTAGATAAAACTTCCATACTATCAATATAATGTTGTGTTGTGCACTTCTAGGATTCTTGTATCACAATATAAATAAAACCTTTATGCATATGTACATATGTATATATATATATATAATGTGTATATATTTATATATACACACACACACACATATATATATATACACACACATATATATATATATATACATGTATATATATACACATATATATATATACACGTATATAAATGTATATAACATATACACATTTATATAATCATAGATCCACCGTCCGACCCATGCTTGAGTGGAAAACGGACTTTAAATGATGATGATGACATGCACGCACACACACACACACACACACACGCGCACACACAGATAGCTGAACAAATGAAAACATGAGTACTCAATATATATTGTATGATTAAATAATTGTATTAATAGTTTAAGGCTTAGATCTGCATTCCCCAAAGTTTCACAGACATAAAATCATCTGATCATTTAAGTGTTATAGTTTTAAAGGGGGAAGTTAATTATTGAGGTGCCATCCATGCAAAAAACAATAGTTGAATTAGTGTTAACATATTTAATATCATGAGCACTAAAAATCTAATTAGAAATATTCATGTGGTGAGCAAAATAGAGCATTAGCTTGATGACTAATATTATTTTAATTATTTTAGCAGAAACATACACATTCATAAATATTATGTTTTTTCTTTTCTTCTATTTTTTACCCTTATCTGTTCTGTAGACACGTATCCTTGTTACTCATGGTATACATTGGTTACCTAAGGTCGACAATATCGTAGTCATGAATGGTGGACAAATATCAGAAATGGGGAATTACAATGAGCTGGTTGGTCATAATGGTCCTTTTGCCCACTTTCTTCAGACTTATCTCACTCAAAGGCAGATATCAACTGAATCAATGGAAGGTAAGTCCAAAGGTTAGTCTCTCTCCCCCTCTCCTCTCTCTCTCTCTCTCATAACTCCCACTGTACACCTGTCTCTAATACTTTCTCTTTCCTCCATTTTCATTCTTAAACAGACAACTCAGACAATGGCTAAATAACTACTGTTATGTTAGGAAAGTAATACATATCCAATGTTAATCAGGTAAATGTCTCAACATTAAATTGATTAAACAAATATTTATCCCTAAACACATACAAAACTACAAACACACACACACACACACACACACACACACACACACACACACTATGTATTGAATATGTTTCCTCTCTTTTAAGCCCAAACGTTCACCTTATCTATATATCTATCTATGGGTGAGGTTTTTGCATGAGATTACCAACAAATAAAAGAAATATTAGCCACAAAGAGTAGATAAAACACCAGAATAAAATCCAAACAAAGTAACCATACCTCTTCATTAACTGGAGACTGAAGGTGAAGGCAATACCAGTGCAGACGTTCAATCAAGAGTTGATGAAAGAGTATGGTTATCTTGTTAGTATCTTGTCCTGCAGCTTTTACCTGTTGTCTATCTTTAATTTTCATGTGGGTGTGTCCTGGGTGTGACCTTTTTAAACTAGATCCAGTCTTGGGGCTCTGGTTCAGGAGTTCCAGGGTTTCTAGGAGTGTGGAACCACCTCTTAATCACAATTGTTCCCAGGTCTACTCTCACCTGGAGTTGTAACACCTGTCAGGGTCCCAGCTTTGGGTTAATTAGTATGTTACAAAAGAAAATCTAGGCACAAACCGCCACTGCTTTGTGAGTGCCTTAGAAAAACTCCTAGCCCATCAGGTATTGGCTGAGATGCTTAAAATATCTGGCGGAGTGGGATATGGTTTAGCCTCCCGTATAGTTAATCAGGTTGTCCACGAGGGAGTCATACCCAACGACAGGTGTAGCAGTACCATAGTCAACTGCTACAAAGGTAAAGGTGA
>JAOPUL010000727.1:0-14105 GCA_027564515.1 Octopus rubescens | reverse complement strand
TTCTATGGCTGGATGCCCTTCCTAACACCAACCACTCCAGAGAATGTACCAGGTGCCTTTAACATGTCACCAGCACAGGTGTTTTTAACATGTCACTGGCACGGGAGTTTTCAATGTGTCACCGGCATGGGTGTTTTTAACATGTCAACCAACACAGGTGCTTTTAACGTGTCACTGGCATGGGTGTTTTCAACGTGTCACCGGCATGGGTGTTTTTAACATGTCAACCAACACAGGTGCTTTTAACGTGTCACTGGCATGGGTGTTAAAGTGTCACTGGCATGGGTGTTTTCAACATGTCACCGGCACGGGTGTTTTCAACGTGTCACTGGCACGGGTTCTTTTAAAGTGTCACCGACACGGGTGTTTTTAAAATATCACCGGCATGAGTGTTTTCAACATGTCACTGGCACGGGTGTTTTTAACGTGTCACCGGTACAGATATTTTCAACGTGTCACCGGCACGGGTGTTTTTAACGTGTCACCGGTACAGGTGTTTTCAACGTGTCACCGGCACGGGTGTTTTTAAAGTATCACTGGCACGGGTGCTTTTAATGTGTCACCGGCATGGGTATTTTCAACATGTCACCGGCACGGGTGTTTTTAATGTGTCACCAGCTCGGGTTTTAACATGTCAGATGTATAGATAAATAGACAAACTAATATACAGAGAGTTAATTTGATAGATAGGATATATAGATATATTTTTATATTTTATTTGATTCAGTCATTAAACAGCGGCCATGCTGGGACACCGCATTGAACAATTTTTAGGCAAATGAATCGACCCCAGTACATATTTTTTGTTAAGCCTGGTTCTTATTCTATCGGTCTCTTTTTGCCAAACCACTAAGTTATGGGGATGTAAACACATCAACACCGGTTGTCAAGTGGTGGTGGGTAACAAACATAGACACAAGGACTCACACACATAAATATATATATATATATATATATATATCATCATCATCATCATCATCATCCTTTAACGGCCGTTTTTCCACGCAAGCATATATATATATATACGATGGATTTCTTTCAGTTTCCGTCTACCAAATCCACTCACAAGGCTTTGGTCGGCCCGAGGCTATAGTAGAAGATACCTGCCCAAGATGCCACGCAGTGGGATTGAACCCGGAACCATGTGGTTTTGAAGCAAGCTTCTTACCACATAGCCACAGAGAGAGAATGATCACTCCCGTCGGTTTTGACCTATGTAAGTATCAATATATGTTCATTTTGATTTGGCTGTGATGTCTATGTCTCCAATGCGACTAATTCTGACCAACGATTTACAGACAACGCCACACATTTGACTTAAAGGATCGTTCTATGAAGTGGCTGTCATGTTAGTTCGAGGCTTTGTCTTTGATCCCAGTTCTTGAAAATGACGCAGACGGCTCAATTCATTGTTTCTTATGGCTTTAAAGCAAATGAATCTACATTCGTTGCAATTCAAAGCAGTGTTTATTCCCAAATGTTTCTGGTGGATCTTTTGTTAGTTTCAGGTTAGCTTTCGGTTCGTCCTTGTAACTTATACCTGGTCTTCTTATGGTTCTCCTTCTATCAAGGAGCCGGCTAAACGTAAGGACTTTTTGAATTCTGTCGTCTCTCATTCTGGTAACATGACCAATCCATCTTAATCAGATGGATGAATGAATGGACGGATGGATCGATGTCTTTGTCAAGGCAAATCAACAAAAGTTATAAATATCGGAGATAAAACTGGAAACACAGTCGTGTGAGAACATATATACTTAAGATATACTTAAGATATTTGTTCTGCATCGGGCTACAAATATTTCGCCTTGAAAAGGGCAATGAACCCACACGTAATTAGTCTGTTAGATACTTGTATCCAACGCCGCTAATGTTCATAACTTGATGGTTAAATAGTTAATCCAAAGTGCTAATTAACGTGGCCAACAAAAATCGAACTAGGAGATAGTCAGCAAGCCTTTATTAGATTCTAAAAACAAAAATGTCAAAATGAATTTATGTATACCAATGAATCATAACAGCGCTACCATTAAATATTTTATAATATTGAAGAGAAATGTACATGTAGATTATGTGTAAGATAGTGAATCCCCGTCTTTCGACGTCGAGGATTCTGTTGTTCGATAAATTTAATTACCCACTGATTGAATTAGTATGTATGTAGTGGACCATTCCTCTGATATATCTTCACATAATTCTCAAGCAGGATCAGTATGACACAACATGTGTATAGGCGTTACATATTGAATACGGGTAGAGTCAACTAACGGATCATCCCGATTGGATCGACTCGAATGTCACACAGTGGGAACGAAGTCGGGATCTTGTGGTTACGAAGCTAATTTCTTTACCATTCGGCTATACTGCAATTAATAACCAAGATAAATATATAAATCAAAATACCAATGCATTGCTACAACCCTATCCTTAAGAACACTACTCATCTCCCGTTCACAAACACACAAATACATTAGTAATATAAATGATCTCATTAGCGTGAAACTCAATCTAAGCAATGTTTATTTATCTACTTATTTAATAGACGAAAGAAGTCATTTCAATGAATTAATGCTGCCCCCCACCACCATTACCACCACCAGCAGCAAAAACCACCACCACCACCACCACCACCAACACCACCATCAACACCACCACCATTACAGCTAAAAGAATATCGTAATCATTAGACTAGGCGGTGTGAAACTCCATTCCTTAGAAGTACAAAATAATGGTTCTTAATTGTGGCATAAATCCAGCAGTTTTAGACGAAATAGATAAATTGATGACATCAACCCCAAGTATTTGATTGATAATTTATTTTACCCTGCAGGGATGAAAGGCACAGATGACCCGGGCAAGATTTGAGCTCAGAACGTTAACGTGATGGAATAAATGATGTAAAGCAATTTTCCTAATGTCCGCACTACTTTGTCAGATAACAGGAAGATAATATCTGTTGTTTTCCAATCCATTTTTATCTCGACTTTCTATCACCAGAACTTAGACATAGAATGGAGCGTATATGTAATCGCCTGCTCTGCTAGAAATAGCTGCCTATTGTCCCTCAAATCACATCTTACCGTCTTAAAAACTGGAAGAACACATCTGATAATGTAATCATAGATAAGTACACAGTAATGGTGTGGTAACGGCTGACATGTTTTTGAAAAACAGTTTTCTTCGATTGCGGTTAACCAAGTCTGAAAGACAACTCAGCCAACAACTTGAAGAAACAAAACTGAATAGTGAAAATAAAAACACCATGAATAGTTTCTGAAACGACGGTCAGTCAGTTGTCTTATTCAACACTATACTCTGCATTCCGAAAAGTCAATGCGTAGTGGCTGCCCCGTTAGGTAAAGGTATTTCTTGAACAATTCATCTGTGAATCTTACTTAATGGTTCAAGCAACGGTACTATATGGCTATCTCAACCCCATGAACATAAAAAAATGGGGTTAGGGTCAACTCCCCTGTCAAATGAACGGTTTTCTTTCCTCTTATTTTTTGAAAGTTATGAGAAAATAAAATATACTCAAACACACAAAAAAAAAATCAATGTATTATTGAAACATATATTCAAATTAAAAAACAGACAATGTATTTATGTACTATTTTATTTTATTAGCCACGATATTTTCCATGAAAATTAAGATCGGGATAATCGTATTTTTTTTTCAACTGAATCGCAATGTGTTCAAGTATTGTATCAAAAGGGAGATAACCCCATGCATTTTTTCATGGGGGTGAGCTAACCACAAAGTACCCTGGTCATTATTGTGAGCAAATTTAATTCCACTGAAATAATTCCTTGCTAAGAAATACTCGATTAACGATTTACTTCGTGAAAACAGTTTTCAGCCTAGTCAGTTTTTTTTAACCAAGGGAGGTAACTATACCAACCTTTATTATTGCAAAAAGTGCGCATGTATTCCACTTTGCGAACTTTTTGTAATTTACTATCTGTCGACACAAACCATCACTAGTTTCCTTACATTCGACTGTTTCACTTATACTCAATTATTACTTTTTGCTATTGTTGTTTTAAAAATAATTTGCAAGGTCTTGCATTGTTTTATGATAGAAAAAAATAATTTCTAACGTTTTCCACCCTTGTAATTTTCTGGTACCCCTAAGTAAAACGTAATGTTTCCATAAGCGGTACTCCCGCAGAGAAAGCCTCCGCATTTGCTGTCCGTTCTGCATCCAATTACACCTTGCACATACAATAAATCTCCAAAACTATCCCTCTCTTCTACTAAGCTCACCACCTCGTAGACATTTACGTCAAGTGCAAAAGAACCTCCGGACTCTTCAAATTAATGAGGCCACCGTCCCTGGTATTGTCCCTTCCATTACTCTCAAACAACGTGTTCTTAAAGCTAGTCTCTGTTATCGCCAACTTTTTTCAGTTTCCCTCTTTACCACTTCAGAGATCTATCCCAGTTTTGGGAAAAACGCACTATATACCAGTGAGGGTAACCCCTTTTGCCTCCACCAACTACCAACTTATTACTTTCCTTTCCAACATCTCAGGTAATTGGACATCTCTCCTGTGTAACTCAACATTCGGTTTCACCGTTGAGAAATTTGATAAAAAATCGTGTTGTCACACTTAACAGCAGGAAAGCATTTAACTGTATCTGGCACACGAATTTACCTGTCAGTGGTCTCCATTCGTGTGTTGTCTCTTAGATCGATGGCTTTCTGTCAGATCTCACCATTGCAGTATGTGCTAATAAAACACACACACACACACACACTCTCTCTCTCTCTCTCTCTCTCAATTTTGGTTTACTCCACGGTTTCCCCATATACTCTTCCTCTTATACATCAATTACCTACTTACTATCATCACCTTTAACAATGCCTATTCCTATACAGATAATATCACCTTTCATTCATTCCTCCCTAGCCTTCCACACCCAAACTATGAACAGAAATCGCGAAAATAGTTGCCGATGAGATCATGTCAAACTTATTTCTTTCAGCAGCACAAATACATTTGCTTCTACACGTATCAAGAAAGCATTATCACTGAACCCTCGATGCTGATAAAAATGCTGGGCCTTACCATCCCTGAGGATATCTTTTTGAAATTTCACGGCTTCAACTAGCAAAGTCTTCATCAAAGACTGGCCTTCTTCTTCAGAGCCAGAATATACTTTAGACTTCTAACAACTACGAACCCTTTATGCAACCCCCACATACAGACAATACATTGGCGCCCTAATATACATACAGATATAATAGATTGGCATGAAGCCAACACTCTCAAGCTTCTGGCCCACAGACTTACCATCTCTTTGCTCTGTCTTTTCTACCACCACTTTTGCTGTGACCACTGCTTCTCAGAACTGGCTCTTCTCATGTCACCTCTACGCAAACACTTTCAGCTCACTCGTCTCTCATAACCTATATTGCATCCATCATCCCAGGCTCCACACTAGCCACTACATTCAGTCCTTCCTCAGAATGTCAATCCTCTGGAATTCCCCTCTTGTTTTTTTTTTTGTTTTTTACTGCAACTGTTCAAGAGGAATATTATCCAATTATCCACACCCATCTCACTGGTTTTTGTTGGGCTGTTACAAAAATCCTTCCTCCAGGCCAAACCAATTGAAGAAACTACTGTCTCATCTATTACACCCTTGGTACTAACCTTACAGCTTTATTGAATATTAACTGTACTAAACTCACCAAGTTATCCCATCTTCACCCGTCAATCTTATATATACTTTGGATGTTTAACTTTGGGGTTTGTTAATTTTATTTAGACTAATGGTCCTTAACTGGGACAGTAGTACCCTTGGTGATGTTTTGAGCTCACAAAGAGGTGGAAAATGTCAAGAGAATGCTTGGTCTTTAGAGATGTCATAATTTTTCTTAGAATTAAAATATTTAAACCAGGTGCAATACTTATATTTTAAACACATTAAAAAAATATAACAAGCTTTGTTGGGATCACAATATGAGTTGGACAGTGTTATCAATGACCAGAAAACATAACTTGATAATGCACCAAGGTTCCATATAATTTCATTATATAAGTTCCTGTCTTCTTTTCATAATTTCCATAATAATTTAACATAGGAGATGCAAATAACTAAAAAGAGGCACATGTTGGATGGAATAATATAAGAAAATATATCTGATTCTGCTTTTTGTTTTTTGTTTTGGGTTTTTTTCTGCAAAACACAAGTAAAACTCCACTTTTAGGGACGCTGGGCTATTAACCACTGATTTTAATAATTTCAGGCATCAGCTTTGTTTTATCATTTGATCCCATTGATCTGGCCAAATATTGGAATGTGATGCAGCTCTTAAATGTACAAAGGGTTTAGCAGGGAAAAAATTGCTGCAGAAGTCAAAATATATCAGAAAACAAAAGACAACTTGTAATCCATTGAGTCATTGAAACTCAACAGCAAAACAGCGTCCAGTGACGCTCTTATCACTTTTTGATAGACTAAATCCACAACCCCATTTTAACATTATTAGTTGGCCCTTGGGTTCCCTTAGCAGAGTTTATTCTCTTGAAAGCTTTCAGTACTGGTCTTTCATCTGAGAATAACCTCTTCCCAACAGTCTTGAAGCCCTTAAAAATCAAAGGTGCTGCCACTCTTCCTCTAGCTTGGCGACAAAAACAAAACAAGATCCTCTCCTTTTCATAATATTCCAGCAGTTACTCTCCGATAATCTAAAGTATAAATGAAGGATCACAAAAGTGGCCCTACTTTATGGATTATATACAATATCTCGGTATCACATGTAGCAGCGTAGAACAAAATATACTATACTAAAACTAGAGCTGTGTTGTGTTTGTACTTTGTACAAAGTCGTTATCAAGATTAGAACAACTATCTCTGAGCATTCTCTCTCATATCTGGTGACTGTCTCATAAAGCTATCATTCCCCTATTTTCTTCATGGTGACACACACACACATATATAGTAACCACCACCACTTCCATTACCTCTCCTCGTATTTAAATTAAATTTTTATAATTTTCCACTTGACTGGGATGTTCCACCCACTGGGCACGCTATACATTCTAGTTAACAGTTTTAGGAAGAGTTACACACACTGTACGACACTATATTGTTCTGCATAATACAATACATTCCAAGCCCTATATAACCTGTATACACTAAACAACAAGCAATATTACGACACATCTGCAACAAAACACATTACATTTACACTGAACTAAACACACTATACAATCACTGTTGTGAAAACATCGGTTAACTTCTCTTTTATCTATTGAACTTCGTGAAACAATCCGTGATCAATAATGCTGAGTGCTCATTTGTGTTCTCTTCTGTAGACACAACCAACTCTGTACTGCACATTGTTACATTACACTAAATCATTCTTCGTACAACACTACAGTATTATATAACTATTGTCGTTGAAAGAAACTTTAGGTTGTTACTTCAATGTCGTCCATAACATCGGGGATATATTCTCCGTCACTTGATTTTCATAATTTGACGCGGTGAGTATTATCCCGTCAACTCTTCTTTCTGAACTCAAATCAAGCTAGCGGATCGAGATATATATTTATCGGATTATTAAAAACATATCTACATTTCTCGGAACTACGGCAATCAAAATTTTAAACACTGGATTCTTATTTTAACCGATTTAGATACCTTTGAATGTACATAGAAGATATTTGTTCGTTACTTGTTTTTACACTTTTGATAACATTTTTATTACTATTCTAGAATTAACATCTTTTCTTATTGTACCTTGGTTTCCTAACTGGGGGTGAGCAGAAACGTTTTAGTGATTTTTCGTCGCTGTTTATTCTACTTTATTTTGTCAACCCTAACCTTTAACCTTAACTGATGCTCTAAGAATGAAAACATTTCTTTATTCGTTGATAAATTAGCATAGATGAATTTGTTGAATGCGATGTAATCAGTGGTGTTTTCCTCTTCACAGCAGTCTCGAAGCCCTTGGAAATCAAAGGTGCTGCTACTCTTCCTCTAGCTTGGTGTCAAAACAAAACAAAGTTCACTCTTTTTGATGATATTTATCTTCAATCGTTCAAATTATATTGCAGAAGTAAAAGTAACAAGTGCCTGGCCTTTGAAAATGTTTTAACTTTCCCTCCGATTTTCTTTATACTTCGTCATTATTATTTATATCTTATTTTGATTCTTTCATCGTCATTTTTATCTTCCTGTAATAGAATTAACAAAGTTTTAAAAGTCATTATCTGATGTCAGTTTCATGTAATAGTTTCTCGGTGTTCCGTTTACGCCAGCATCTTTGTTTTGCATAAATTGAATGGTTGTATGTCAGTTAAATAAGTTGGCAAGTTAAGAGATGAGTCTCCCTCAATTCTTAAATAAGGAAAGAACACATTGGATAATCCGGTCCAAAGTATACTATGTCTGAATAAAAAAGAGATGATAACCGCTGGAACCCTTTGATAAATCATGGCCCTTAATGTAAACATTAAATTGTGAATTGTGAAGGTTCATTTATGAGTAGGGGAGATAACTCTTACAAAGCTGATAGGGTCTTACATAGGTCATAGAGTTACTGGGTTGCAGATTGGATTTTTTGACAAATATATAAACGACATAGGAGAGGACCTGGTCTTTAAAGCCAACCAGTGAAAGCAACATATAGGTTTCGATCTTATTAGACCTCAGAAATGCCTAGTCTACTTAGTTCAAGAGACAAAGAATAATCGTAATCATTATACACACACACTCCTATTGATTTTATTTGCGGTTCTGGATAAATATAGAAATAACCAACAAGTACTGATACCCCTTAGAACTTAGGTACCATGTAACTGAACGGTTGTGGAAAGCTTAAATTCTATTTTATATGGGATAACAGGGTATTTGCCTGGATAAAGTTTTTTTTTTCCCTTTGATGCTATATATATATCCAGTTTGTATGACTGTGTATGGAAGAATGTCTGATTTTCACATTTTATTATTTACAATTTTTACAATATTATAGTAATAGAATACTACATATTAATTGTGATAAAATAAGTACTTTCATGCATTATGCAATCATCAGGTTTATATATAGTAGTAGTGACAGTCGTGTTCCACAATTGACAACTGTATCCATTCTTGTGTGCATATATATGTATTTAAAGTTATTCTGTGTTGATTCTTTTCTTGTTAAATCCAGATTGCCAGCGTGATACAAGATGTCAATTTTAATAATTTGTTTGCATAATAGTTTGTTTGTTTACGTAATAAATAAGATACAAGCTATACCCGTGCAAATTCTAGAGTGTTTGACAACAAGAACATAATAATTCGCCTGGAATATATGTGTACGGTCACCCATAGATTTGTTGACGTAACTTATCACCTGTAAGCGGATAGATGAGAAGAAAAATGAAACTAATATTTTATACCACGACACCCATTATTTAATCATATTTCGGTAGTTACAATGTTATATCTGTATAACTATTACACCATTGAATCATTAGTCGTAAAACCGTTAATTATATTTATCATAAATTGATGCCATTAATTTAATACTTCTTTGTATACAAGATTTTAGTGATAGTTTTTTCCTCTTTGTTTTCCTTACCTATTGGCATTAACTACTTTACAAAACTTAATTAATTTCCTAGCTCTGGATAATGCAACATAAATCTGTGGTCGCAATAAGTAAATCCCTGTCTTATTAAATATTTGACCGTTTGCTTCATTAATTGGAATTTAATAAGCTAATCCAACAGGAAACTGAGTTATTTGTAAAAGAAAAGGTAAATCTGAATCACTATGTACCATTAAGTCTAGCTATTAACGCTCACCTACCCTCCATAGCTCCACTTATAAACAAACCTTCAATGCAATTACGGTGAAGTTAACAATTTCTAGTCTAGTTCCATCACAAAATTCTTGCTGAATATATACATAATATGATAGCATTATAATTGGTCCTATTTTTAGATTCAGTCTATACGGTAATATTCCAGCTGGAGTTAATGTGTTAAGTAATTATATTGTGTAGCATTCATTATCTACCTGATTATCACTATTTGATCTATGCTAAAATTCATTTGAGCATTTCATGGTAATAGTTTTAAAATCTCCTAGTTTAAAGAAAGGCGGCCGAAGTTCTTAGAGGGAAGTACTACACGTTATCATCTCTCTTCCCTAGATACTTCACTAAAAATAAAATTTATTAACAAATTTTCAACATTAACTGGTGCTAATCACTGTAGAGTTGGAGTGGTTCTATCTCTAAACAGAAGAAACAAACTTGTAATGCCTGTTTGTTGTCCTAAAGCTCTTATATTTTGCATTAGGGGATATTGTCTGAATTACAATCAGACAAGGAATCGTTTGAGGTTGTATGCCGACAGTAGTAGTCAGTGTTGCTTGTGTAACATTAAGTAACATTAGTCTATAATCCCCAACTAATAAGTCGATCTTTTCTCTGAAAATTGTGTTCATACCAGTAATATTTGGAAAGCCTTTATCAATGACATGAATAGCAAAAGTAAATATCTGAGGATACTTTATCAATGATAATTAAATCTTGATCTCTTAAGAAACGGTCTTGCTCAGATATAGGAACTATAATACAAGTGCTTTTATCGATTAAAGGTACTAGTAGTTTAAATATACTTGGTCATGTTTTATCCCTTCAAAGTAATTTAGCAGTAATACGGATCCACGCAGCACCCGATACATTCACGTTGTAAGATTAGTAATGATAATAGATTCCTAAGATTAGTAATGATAATATTCATTATATAAGTTTTATCCTGAAGCATCGATATAAAAGCAACTACATTCCGAAATCTTTTCTCTTCAATTCAACTGCATGTATCACTTTACTGACTATCGTACTTTGTTCATTATTCACATTATTTACATTTATTTACATTATTTAAATTAACTTAGCTCTTAATGGTAACCTCTGATTTCTACTTGGCCGTACAATAATTCAACAGTATAAAACGAAAAAGAAAAAAAAACAAAAAGTAGAGAGAAAAAAGGCGTCACGGGTCCCAGGACGGGGGGGGGGGGTATTCAGCCGCGCCCTTGTTCATCTATGTCCCTAAATTCTCTCCGTAGTTCAGGTAATCCTGTTCTCTTGTTCCATTTGAACTTAAAACTTCATTTTATAACGTCTTTTTCTTCCCTGTATATAAAAAAGACTGCAATCATTTGTTGTATAAAACAATTTCAAACCTGAACTACACTTTGGAGGCATAAAAGCTGCAAACATTAAGTTGTCACGGCATTCTGAATGTTGACTTTTCTTTCTTAGTATTTTCTTACTCGTTATCGTTTTCCAATAATCCTAGCCGAAAGCAAACATCTTTAAAAGTTAGCATAATTTTTCCGTGAGCAGTTCTCAATTCTTCATAGTTTCTTACACCTGGAACGTGAAGCAGCATTAGGCGGAAACGAAATTCTTCGACAGTTTTTGGACTCACTGACTTCATGCTGGAAATACTATTTTACTTTCTTTGTCTGACTGTCCACTTTTGTCACGTTCGTTGAACATTTAATGAAAAAGAATTTCAGAGTATGAGTACTAATGTGAATTTTCATTGTCATTATTTATCTTAAACCACATAATTCCATGCTGTGACGTGTGTGCCTCGGTGACGTTGAACGTCAGCTGCATGAAGAGATTTTTCCATTTGAAATTAGACTCTTTGTTAGTCTGGAAGATGTATGACAAGTCTATAAACTGTGTGAAATTTGTTATGCATCTTATATATAGTTTAAGTGGGTGAAACATATCTACAGGACAAGTAAAACTTAATTTAATCATGTTCACATAGATGATTTTACTGTTCGCTAATAGCAACATTGTTATTTCAATAGAGGTGCAGTCATGACTTTTGTAGACATTTTGAAAAATATATTTTATATTTTTAACAGAATATTTTCAAATTTATGCGCATGACATTTCTTCAGAAAGAAGGTATTGTATGCTATTACGTCGCGATTGGTTACATAATGACATCTAACTAGGACATTAACTAGGACATACTTTTACGTCTTCGGTATTTTGGGGAAACCGTATATATTCAACAATTCTTTTCACGGAAGTTTTTTGGAAAGTTTTTATGTGCATGTTATATTCTCCATACAAAGATAAGCAAGATTATTAATGCAATATGGCCGATGTACCATAAATTTTGTCACAAGATTCCTCCTCAACAGAATGGTTTCTTTGGGAATTTCTGTCGAGGTCATCCACATTTTAAATTATTTTGACTTGTTCACAAAGAAAAAATCTCAGCATGTTGCAATGTAGAAGGCCACTTTTTTGAAATTCGACAACACATATGTGAGCTACAGGCACGACAAGTGCGTGTTACACATTGATATCTGGAATTTCTCCTCTTCTCTTTTATTCAACTACATCTATCACTATATCCGCTATTTTCCCCTGTACATTATTAAGATTATTTGAATTAACTAAATAAGACTGACGTTCTTGTTCATTTATATCTCTAAATTTTCCCTAGGATTCAGGTAGTTTGTTAATGTAAACATTATGAGTTCTTGCAATTCTATCTCGGTGAGTCATCACAGTCTCATACTTTTGCAAGTTGTTGATGATTTCTGGGTTTCTGTGATTTATTTTTATTAAATTAAAAAGGTTTGGCTTAACATATGTCACCATAGCATCTTGAAAATATTGATGCGTGTACAGTTCTTTCTTCACTTGTATTATTCATTAACCCACTGTACTATTTGACACAAAACTGAAGTTGATTATTCTCAATGGAGGAGTTGCAAGCAGTGTCTATCTACTCTTACGTAGGTGTCCACTATGTACTGCTGAAAAGGTTTTCCTACTTTTTGAATAATATTGGCTTCAAATTTTGACACAAGATCAGCATTTCAGAGGAGCGAGTAAGTCGATTACATTGACCCCAGGTATCAATTAGTATTTATTTTATCGACCTTCGAAAGGATGAAAGGTAAAGTCGACATCGGTGGAATTTGAACTCAGAATGTAAAGATGGACGAAATGCCGCTAAGTATTTTGCCCGATGTGCTAACGATTCTGCCAGCTCACCGCCTTGTACTTTATGAATAATATTAAATCTACGCCTAAGGCGGTGAGCTGGTAGAATCGTTACCGCGCCGGACAAAAATGCTAAGCGGCATTTCTTCCGACTTTACGTTCTGAGTCAAAATGCCGCCGGAGTCGACTATGCCCTTCATCCTTTCGGGGTCGATAAAATAAGTACCGGTTGAGCACTGGGGTTGATGTAATTGACTTTTCCCCCTTCCCTGAAACTGTTGGCCTTGTTCCAAACTTTGAAACCAATATTAAATCTACGCCTAACTGCTGGTCAAAAAGTATAAAACTATTGCATAGTTAGCCGGATACGAACACGTGTCCTATACGCTTCATGACGATGGATTTTATCCAATCCAAATTCCCCGTAAATTTATACCTGAACTTTAACGTAATAAAATGTTCATCCTCCAAGTGTACTTATTTTCGCTTCAAATGAAGCAAAGAAAACAAGCACAATTGCAGCACATGATGTATAACAGGAAGGAGTTTATTCTGCATTATTTTCCTGAAAGAAATTTCAATTCTGCTGGATAAAGCTATAGTTAAGAGAATATAACTTTTCTACTATGGTAGCAATTCAGAATTTTATTTATAAATCTAAATAGTTCATAACTATTACGTAGAACATTCATGTCACCAATGTTGAAAGGTTCATCTATACGATTGCAGCTTTCTTGTTCTCCCTCATTCATATATTCTGTTCAATCTTGAACTCTTTCACTCGGCTGCTATAAATACTTATTACATTCTCTCATTTTGTTTTCTTCTCCTTTGCCACACTGCTGTTCCTTTCTTCCTTACAGTTAATCATTCTTCAGAGCTTGTCTTATCCGTTCCCTATACCTTCTCGTTCTTTCTCTTGCTAGTTCACGCCACCTTTCGTTTCCATAGTTTATAAAATCATGAAAAAATATGTATAAGACTCATCTCCCTTCAACTGAGAGCTTTCTTTAACAGTGTCAAGTTCGCACGTCCGTACTTAGTAGACAACGGTGAAGAAAATAGAAGGAAAGAGGAAATGTAAAATAAGCGAAGTGGGTGGTG